>OZ059808.1:9930916-10530916 GCA_964057025.1 Standfussiana lucernea | reverse complement strand
CGACTTAATCACTCATGGAATCGCTGTTAATCAAAGATTAACAGTGAAAACGCATTGCCAAGCGTATTCATTAATATTTAATACTAGCTGTTGCCCGCGACTACGTTTGCGCGGAAATTTTGATGGAGTAAGTGCGAGAAAAAAAAATCTTATGTGCTATTCCAGTCTATAATCTATCTCTCTATAATGTATCTCTGATCCGTTCAGCCGTTCTGGCGTGATTAGGTAAAAAACATCCATCCATCCATCCATCCAAACCTTCGCATTTATAATAGTAGTAAGAAGTATAGATTGCTAACTCTCAGAGTAAATGCCTAAAACATTGTTCCATATATGTGCGGTTACACAACATGAGTATTCAACGTACACATATATGTACATACATACAGGTACATACATTCATATCTACACGTTCGCAAGTACATACTGTGGTTGACTATGAAGCGTGTGTACAGAATCTGTCCCAAACCTCTATATGATACATTTGTTAGTGAGTTAATATTGATTCTAGGGACGAAATAGCAAATCTAATTACTCATTTTAAGAGAAATCCGAAATGGAATTCTTAGACAAATGAAAGCTCATTTCCTTTGTAACAATTGACGAGTTCCATTAACCAGTACAATAATTTCACATTCAATTCCGAAGAAAAATTGAAACAAGAATTTTTCCAATACAGACTTTATGGAGAAAAAGAAACAATATAAAAAAATACGATATTAATTAAAAACGACTGCACAGACAATATTATTAGCTGAACTAAATTAACTCGGATAGAACGGATGACTGAATGGAAGATTGGAAGAACGAATGGAATTAATGAGTCTTGCAATCAATGTAAGAGTTCAATTCTTATTTTAAATTCCAAAGTAATTTGTTGGACAATTGACATTTCAATTCCTTCGATGTGGACATAAAGGAAGCGATTAAATTCATGGAATATAAATTTTAAGTGTTGCTATAACAGAAATACTTCGTCCATAGAATTTATTCTGAAGCAAGTCACAAAATATTGTACTGGATATTATTCAGCGATTTATCGAAATACGTGTTTCAAAGGTAACGAAACTTATCGTGAATTTGCTAGTAATTGAGTAACAAAGGTTGAAATGAGATTGGACCGATCTTAGTTCTACAACGGTCACACAGTTACCGAGGCAGGTCTAAAGAACGCTGGCGTGACGATTTGGACTCGTTCCTGATTGACCGGAGAAAGCAAAATACAAAGAATATTTGAATGCTATGAGAGAAGATTTTTAACAAACTTCAAAAAGGAGGAGTTTCTCAATTCGTCGGAACCTTTTTTTATTTTATGTATGTTCCCCGATTACTCGAAGATGGCTGGACCGATTTTAATATTTTATTTTTTTGTTTGAAAGGGACCGACTACCAAACACAAAAAAGTGAAAAATAACTTTAGCTTCAGAAGTCGGTGGCAAAAAAACTGAATCAATCAAACAAGTCACCGACTTCTGAAGCTAAAGTAATTTTTCACTTTTTTTGTGTTTTGAAGTCGTTCTTCTTTTTTGCAAAAAAAGTTTTTTATTTCTACAGCAGAAGGAAAGGATAGGCTATAAAAAAGTACCATAACCTAGCCACCATTTCTTTTCCATAGACTGACAAGCCAGTAAGACGCTGTCAATGTGGTAAATTCGTAGAAAGACTTCAAGAGAAAGCCCATAACAGGAACATTCAATAGTGTCAAACAAGTCGTGGGACTTGTACTGCTTAGTGGTTATTTTATTCTACATATTATATACAATGTAAGTCGTTGAGCTGATGGTATTTCATACAGACAAAAATTACGATTTTTCATACAATGTTTTACTACATATTTACTCCTGTAGGTAAATCTCTGGTGATCGCAAGCGCGATTGCTGAGAATGAGGTCCTGGATTCGATTCCCAGGTTGGGCAAAGTGTTATTGGGTTTTTCCATCAGGAATTTCTCAATAGCAATCACGGAGTCCGGACTTGTGCCCAGTTGATGGCAATAGGCTCGCCCTCTATTACATGGGACTTAAACATAACTGGCGAAATGTGAGTGTCCTATTAGGTACACCTCTGCCTAACGGGGATGACAGCCGTGATGTTATGTTATGTAATCCGTAGGTAGGAAATTATTTTTCAAAAATTCATCGTTAGTGTTCATCTTTATATGGTTAAGGATCTCTAGTGCGAAAATTTTGATTTGAATTTTATTTAAGACTAGCCTTTGCCCGCGACTTCATACGTGTGGTACTTTGAATAAAAAAAAAAGATCATTTCTGTGGTAAAATGTAGCCTATATTTTAAGTTAGGCATCTAGAAGTAGAGCGGTGAAAACTGCGTTCAAATCCATGCAGTAGTTTTTGCGTGATGCGCGTACAAACATACGGGCAAAAAGACAGACAAACAGACAAAAATTCTAAAAACTGTTGTTTTGGCTTGTGTTGCTCTAATAAAGACCCCCCGGATTTTTTTTTTCAAAAACTTCTTTGTATAGACATCGGCCTGTTACAATGTTATTATATGTATATATGTATTTAGATAATTATTCATTAAACATTGTAAAGGTCTCCTCGTTCTTCCTTCCAAATGTCTCTATCTTAGGCCATGTTCACCCCGCAAACAAGATCAGATCGTCACACACTATAACAGATTACAACATTACTTTTTAATTTCTGAATGATCGTTCAACACATCCATATAAAAAAAGTACTGCTATATGAAAATCTACTCCAGTCAATCTGGTTTAAATCTAACTCTCTCCGCTGTTTTCATGGATCCATTCTGAATTGTTTGTTTGTATCCTGTCGAGCCGAACTCAATTATCTCTTGCGTATCACTTCATAACCGTATCAATTTGTTGCGTATTCTCGACGACAACAAGCTACTTGTTTTGAAGTATTTGTGTTGTTCCAGTTATATTAAACCGGGTCTTTTGATTTTGAATTGGTCGTGTTTTAGAGCTCGTAGAAGATGGCGGATAGAGCTGGACAAAAGCAACGACAAATGGTCGATTTCTTGGATCGAGAAAACTGATGGTGGATCCACACAGCGGCCGGCAACACTGCCGCCGGCAGTGCCGAGTCGGGATTTGTGCCCGGTTGATGGCAATAGGCTCGCCCCTGTTACATGGGACTTAAACATAACTACCAAATGTGGGTGTACCATTAGGTATACCTGTGCTTAACCCTTCGGGAATTCCAGGCGTGATGTTATGATGTTATGTTGTGTTTTACGATTAGAAACCTATAACGTTCTCACTCCTGGCACACTCACACAGTTTCCTCTTGCTGTCATGCTAAGATAGGGGCTTTTTGGCCGCATTCAGAACCTATTAACATGTTTGATTTAGAGCTCATTCACACGGCTTCCGTCATTGACGATCCTTCATAAAACACGATACGTCATGACGGATGGATGGACGTTCACATTGCATACGGAATCGTGGTTTATCACGATCTGGCAATAAAAACGAATTGGTGTTCACATTAGTTCCGTGATTTTTCGGGAGCGAGCGCATCAGCGAATCCGTCACAAAAAAATCGTGTTTCGTGTTTTTTGACGTACCTGACTTTTATAAGACGATACGTGATTTAAGACCTGTCCGTCAGTTTTCACGATTCGTGATGCGTGTGAACACGGGCATTTAAAAAGCATTACCACCATTAAAATATATGACGGATCGTGAAAAAAAGACGACACGTCAAAAAAAAATAACCACCGTCGTGTGGCTGTTGTGTTTTATTTTTAGGTTATTTTTTATTTTAGTCTCCTTTTTTAAGATTAGTTTTGGTATTTATTTATTTTTTCTTTCATGTTCTGTAGGTATGAGTTCAAGAAATACTTCTCTTTCTTTCTGTTTGTCAGAAGGAGTAGACCATAATCTGCCTTCGAAAGTTTTGTTCTAGGACGGAATATTAGTTATTATTTCTTGAAACGGTTTAAGTATCAGAGATCGAAATAGGTAGAGCTATATTTGCCTAAACTTCAAAGAAGTAAATAACATGTGGATAATACTTTAACAGCTTTTTGTCGAAACTTAAAAATCACTCGGGTGTTTTATCTGGAGTCCACGTGTTACTGAACTCCTTGAATTTTTAGCAAATATAGCTCTACCTATTCCGATCACTGACCATCACCATTGTCCTGCCTTTATCTCAATTTATCTCGGGATAACATGTCTTCTTCTTCCATAGTTCTCTATTACTGGTCATCCAATCAGCTACTTCCTGTCTACCCATAACCTTCACATAGTCCATCCATCGCTTCTTTTGTCTTCCTCTATACTGTGGCCATATATAATTATAGTTTGTTTCATTGACTTTTTTACCACCGACTTCCGAAAGTAAAGTTATTTTCCACTTTTTTTTTTTTGGGAGTCGGTTATTTTTTTGCAAAAAAGTTTTTATTTTACCCTTTTTAGTTATCGTATCATTCACAAATCCTTGTAAAGTATCAATTTAACAAATTTCTTTTACTTGGATGTCATATTTTTACGGCTATTTTGATTTAAAACCAAAGTACAGAACCGATTTTGATGAAACTTCTATGGGACCAATCGGGCAGTATATCCTTTCAGATAAAAGAAGATTTTTTCAATCGGTTCATAAATGACGAAGATATGAGGTAACAAACACAAAAAAAAAAAAAATACAACCGAATTGAGAACCTCTTCCTTATTTTGAGTCCATTAAAAAAAAAACACCCACTAAATTAACTCAGATCATTGTTCCAGAATTCCTGTCTACCATTTACTTATATTTTTCCATAAAACATTTCTCCCAAAAGAAAATTGGTCGTAGATGTTTTTATCAAAGGACCAAATTAAAATATCAAATAAACTAGTCTATACGATTTATTTATTCCAAAATAAAAGCATTATCTCTTAATTGAATGTCCATCCCAGGCGATCAGTATAAGGACCGGAATTTCTTTACTAGTTTCAATTTCTTACTGAATTTGCTGTTGGAATTAGGGTTGGCTAGTTAGTAACAAGAATGAAATGATATTCACTCTTCTAAGGACGTTATTAAAATCACACGTATTTTTTTACAAACTAGAAGATGTCCGAGTTTCCTGTCTGACTTCAAGAGAAGAAACTGCCATCAAACTCAGAGGTCACAGTCTCTTTTAAAGTACAGATATTATTGTCTTGATCAGATCATGTAAGGAATATACAGAACATAACATAACATCACGCTTGGTTAGGCAAAGGTGTATCTAATAGTACACCTACAATTTCGTCAGTTTTTTTTTTTAAGTCCCATTTAATAGAAGGCGAGGCGCCATCAATTATTATCGACACAATGTAAACGGATATAATAGGTCATAATGTTCTTTGCCACAGACTACTTATAATATCTACAATTACTGACATTTTAACTTGCAAATTAATATTCGTACAAATCAAATGAGATTCAGGAACATAATCCAAAATGCCTGCCATCATTACCGATAAATTATCGTTTTCTAACACATACTAAATAATCTGGTTCATCGACCAATATATCACTTTATAAATCACAGGTGCATCAAAATACCAGAACTCTACCTATAAAATATGTACGTAACAACCCTACCCTTTTAGGGTCACCCAAATCCCAAACATAGCACAAATTCTTAACCCCGACGCTATGTTACAAAAATTTCGTTCTCATTACAACATTTTTATGCGAGCTGAACTCAGAGTGAATGCAAGACCGAGTGAATGAGTGAACGAATGAACGGGAGTAACGGAGCGTGACTCGGTGATTATTTCGCGGGGTTGTGTGTAGAAAAAATAAAAACAATCGCAAAGCTTTGTTTTTGGTGTTTGGAAATTCAGTTTGTGTTCGGTTCGGTAACGTGCGTCGGGCGCAGCGTGAATTGTTTTAAAGTGAGTGTAAACGGGAGAATGTTTGTGAATGAGTTTACCGTAAAACCATGTCACTGTTTTATTGACAATGACGAGCGTAATATTCTTATTTTATTATTTACTAGCTTATGCCCGCGGCTTTGCCCGCGTGGAGTTCAGTTATTGAGCCACGGGACGTACGCACGTACTACATGGATTAAAAGTATCCTATATGTTAATCCAGGTTATAATCTATCTCTGTACCAAATTTCATCCAAATCCTTTCAGTAGTTTTTGCGTGAAAGAGTAACAAACATTCATACATCCATAGATACAAACTTTCGCGTTTATAATATTAGTAAGAATTGAACACTTTTTTTTTGTACTGCACGTAGAACATAAAGGATTAACATACATACTCGTAATAAAAAGCAATACTAATAATAATATTCTGGACACGCCTTGTTTTTTTAGGAGATTCTTCCTCTCTAGAGCCAGCCGATCAGAACCGCAGCTAGCTTGGAACCTGTTCCCGATACCGGTGGGCTACTATACTATTTTAAATGTTTTTTTTTTTAATATTATTTTATACAAGGTGTTGCTTTGCAACCTCGTCAAAATTCAGGAGGTTGTCATAGAAGACGTAAATAAATCAATATAAATTACTGTACCTATTCAATAATAATAAACGTTGCTTTTTTAGTTGTTGTTGAAGCCCTTCTCAAAAGAGGAGAATCACCCGTTTATCGAATAAACGTCTGCGTTTGTATGTGTGTGTAAAAGCGCGGTTATAGGTCTAGTATTAGACGGGCCGCGTTTTAATACGGGTGGTGGTGTACACTTACCAATTTCCGATATTAAGGAAAAAAAAATATTAAAAAATTAACTAGGTACCCATTTTATTATTGATTCGGGTCGAGAATCATTAGCGTAGTTACCTCCTTGAATTTGACGAGGATGCAAAACTACACCTTGTATAGGAATATTTAAAAATGTATTGAATGGAATCGAATTATCTTTATTCAAGTATCAGATGACTCAAAAATGATGAGTAAGACTTACAACTATATTAGTAAGAACTGACACTTCCGTAGTAGTTGAACCGTAGTGGATCACCGTTGTGGCGACCCATGTGAAATGGCGCAACAGCGACCCACGAAAACACAGTCTAGGCGACTTGAAGTCATGCTTAGGATACTATTGGAGCTACTCCACACCCTGCGAACCATGGAAGCGCACCTTTTGCGCATGGTTGCGTTGAAACAATCTACATGCGCATCCGCGACATTCCCGACGCACTACAGATGTGTATGTGTTTGAAAGGATTTATAAAATTTTACGTGAAGTGTCTATAGTAAATTTATAGCTGCCGGCGACTTTTGAATACAATTGTGCGATATAAAAATATCTAATAGATCTAGTTCAGCGATTCTGTCATGTAAAGGTAACATTTGTAATTATTGAGTGTGAATATTAATATTATAATTAATTAAATGAACCTGAAAATAAAGTTGCAGCATTATGGCGTTAGAATTTAAACGGATTCCTAAGTGATGGTGGACATTTTAGTGTTGTAATACCGTTAAATAAGATTTTAAGATATGCAGAATATTACAATAAAATCGTTATAAGTTGTAAAAACGTACTTATATTGAACTAGCTGATGTTGAGTGCAATAAAACAACATAACTTCGTCGTTATTCTGATAAAATCAACAATATTCGATATCAATTTTCGAGTCGGTACTCAATACAAAATATCGGTCATTAATATCAAAGGAAAGGTTTCGTACCAAAGGACCAACCCTTTGGTAAACATAGGACTATCTGAAATCTAATGAAACAGAAATAAGGGACACATGAGTAAACAAGTCTGTTCGAGAATAGAAAACAATAATGATCAAAGCTAAGTACTTACAAGAATTAATTGAGACCGTAGTAGCGAAGAAAATCCATAGAAGATACATCTTTAGAGACCTGAAACAAATGAAAAATGTTTTAGAAGAACGGCTGAAATAGTTTTTTTTTTATTTTATACTAGCTGACCGGCGCAACTTCGTCTGCGTTACATTTTTGATTAATGCTTCGCTGCTGTTGGTCTCAGCGTGATGTTTTATAGCCTATGGCCTTCCTTGATAAATGGGCTATCCAACATTAAAATATTTTTTCAATTCGAACCAGCAGTTCCTTAGATTAGCGCGTTCAACCAAACAAATTATTTAGCTTTATAATATTAGTATAGAAATAATATTAGTATAGATTATTTTATATAACTCATAGTGAAAATAATACAAGCTAGAGGCCTACTTGTATCACCAATGAATGCATTATCCTTTGTTTACGTGGTTTGAAACGTGAATCTGCGAACTAAAATAAAGTTACTTAAAGAAAAAAAAAACGTTCTTGTTACGCAGATATTAAGGGTCAAAATTCCAAAAAGGAGGAGGTTCTCAATTCATCGGAACCTTTTTTTATGTATGTTACCTCGTATCTTCGTCATTTATGAACCGATTTGAAAAATTCTTCTTTTATCTGAAAGGATATACTTCTCGATTGGTCTCATAGAAATTTCATCAAAATCGGTTCAGTAGTCTGGTTTTTAAATCAAAATAGCTGGAAAAAGTATTTCATTTAAGTAAAAGAAATTTTGAAATTAATACTTGACAAGGATTTGTGTGATATGATAACTAAAAAGGGTAAAATAAAAACTTTTTTGCAAAAAAAAACAGACTTACAAAAGAAAGAGTGAAAAATAACTTCCGAAAGTAAAGTTATTTTCCACCTTTTTAGTGTTTTTTGGAAGTCGGTTTTTTTTTTCAAAAAAGTTTTTAGTTTACCCTTTTTTTTGTTAATACAAGTTTTTAATGTTATAATTTTACTTGAAATCCCTACACGATCCCCGTACTATTCAATTCACCCATCAGCACAATGTTTTGAGTGCGTTACATTGAGTCCTACCGTAAAATGTGATTTTTCACCCCAAAAAAATAGTCGTCAGCAATAACTTTTGCGAAGAATTATTTAGTTTGATGTACTGAATGCCTGGTTGATGGCTACGTAAAGGCTCTGTTTACACCCTATGGATAAACGAGTGCCAAAACCACCAAACCAAACTAATATCCTTAAAACCAAACAATATACTCTCCCCAAAAACTGGCTAAAACACTGAGCGTTGTATATGTTAAAATAGCTCGTACTATAGCCTTGTTGCACGAATTGAAAAGCCCAGTTTATTTCCTAGAATCCTCTGCAATGCAACGTGGCTTTTTACTGGATTTCGGGCTGTTCAAAATTACTTACATGGCTATACGGTTTTCCGGAGTGGAATAAGTAGCATTCTGAATAGAATTAAGGATATTTTATTGTTTAAAATGTATTAAGTAAACCTTGGTTCAGTAGAAGAATAAAATTGTAATGAAACGGCATCATCAGCAAAATTGGGTTGACAAAAAATGTGTGGAACCAGCCTAGTGTCACCCATTTTTCATTTTTAGTTGGTGTTGGTATTTTTACCCGACTGCGCCAAAAGGAGGGTTATGTTTTTCGAGAGTATGTATGTATGTATAATTGTTTGGCACGCTCTGCGGCCTGAACGGCTCGCTGGATTTTAGCTTGAGAGGTGTGGTTAGATTCGTATTTACTATGAGAGTGAGACTGGGTACATCAAAATGAAAAAAAAAAAAAACAAAACGGCCGATATTTGGAACCAAATTCAAATGTTTGGCACGTTCGGCAGCCTGATCGCTGGAGCCGGCTCGATGGAGTTTAGCTTCAAAGGTGTCGTTACATTCGTATTAATTGTGAAAGTGACACCGGGTATAAATTTTGAATCAGAACACAACATAAGCTGGGAGTACCTCCACGCGGTGAAGGTGGTAAAAATTTGTTTGGCTGCGTCTGCGAAATCTTTCACATTTGTAAACTAAAAAGCTGGAAATAAAAAAAAGTAATTAAAAAAACTAAAAAACCCGACTGTGGTAAAAAACATAAGTTAAAAGAACACTGAAAAGCTAAGAACAAGCACATTTTAAATTTAAAAAAGTAGGATGTAGGCGGGATCCATTTGAGTTTGAAAATATAAAAAGCTTTTCAGTGTTTTTTTAACGTAAGTTTTTTACCGCAGTTGGGTTTTTTAGTTTTTTAATTTATTTATTTTCGTACTGTCGGCGCCCCCTTGTATACAGCTTAAAAAATCTTCCTCTTACTCGATCCTTGTTTGATTATATAAAAAATATACACAAACATTGACGAATCCTTTTAACTCCAAACCTTTTTCCACTAAAAGGCGACATTAAAAATTAATAATTAAATATCCTTGCTCAAAAGGGTAGCTAAATATAGCGTCGAATATCCGTTCAGTTCACTGATCAAAGAGGCACCTAATAGATTGCGAACAATTAACTTATATTTTTAAAAGCATTCTGTTTACGGTAATATTACGGTGAAATTTGTCGATAAAGCAAGGTTGTTTGATGATGATACTGTAGAACAAAATAACATTACGCCCGTAATCCTTGAAGAGTTAGGCAGAGGTGTGTCATACACAGACACCCACATTTCGCCAGTTACGTTTAAGTCCCATGTAATAGGGGGCGAGCCTATTGCCACAAACCTGATACAAATCCAGAACCTCATAGAATTGAATCGAGGACGTCATGCTCAGCAACGAACACTGTGAAAGATCTACAAATGACAGCCGGGACCAACGGCAAACTCGGCATGCCATGGGTGGACCCAACCATAGACCAATCTAGGCAAGCGCTGCTTAACCTAGAGATCGTCCCGAGCGGCTGTTATTATTTAGTCACGAGCTCGTTTTTAGTTGCCACATTGTTCATTTTAACCAATTCCTGCTGTCCCCAACAGTGGGGACACGGGCGGGTGGTGGGGATAGCGGGAATACACCGTATGGTAGCAAAATAAGAAGTAATCCGTGTACTAAGGCGTGTGTAAGGCGATCCTCACACGACACTGCTTCTCCGCGCGGCCGGTTTGTAAGCCGGATCCACGTCGCATTGGTCTGTAAAAACTCCGTTGATGTCTTACACACGTACATCGCTCTACCGCGCGGTGAGGCGGACGCGGCGCGATGTCCGCACGGTGCTTGGTACACGAAACACCGCTTTACAGCGCGAATCACTGAGGCATAAGGTTTTGTTGCTGTCATGTAGTTTGTATATGTGTGTCTTGTACTAACATCCTGTGTGGTAATCAAATTCCTGCTACCAATCCAGAGACCCTTCTTTTTAAAGTCTGTGATTGCACTACATGACTGACCAAAACCCGCCCGCGCGATCAGCAGGTTTTCCGCCTCTCCGCGCGGCAAGCTGCCTCAAAATCCACCCGTTCTCACAGACGCAAATATCGCGTGAATACGCGATCGTTACGTTGATATTGTTCGGCGAACCCGATTGCATCGTCGCGCTGACAGTCGGCTCCTTGTAACTTTCCGAACATTTTGTATGAGAGTAGAATTAAACGCGACAATCGTTTAGTCGCACTCTTACGTTATTTAAGTTTGAGGACACGGCCTGCTAATAATAGCAGATTCTTTTTATAGAGGGGTATTCAGTGGAATGTTTTTAAGGATAAGGAAAAGATGTCTCAGGTTATTTTCCTCAAAGTAAATCACTTCATCATCTGCCTAGTCTCACCCCAAACTACGCTGAGGTCGGCTTCCAGTCGGACCAGATGCAACTAAATACCAGTATTAATTTAACATGTGGCGACTGCCTTTTTGACCTCCACAACCCTTACTGGGTAATACGATAGCTGTTGAGACTGGTTGCCTGACGACTATCAAAGATCTACAAATGACAGCCGGGACCAACGTGCTTTTCTTAATGTTAAAAAAATCTTCTAGTTAGATAAAGTGTAATGATAAATGATGTTTATTTTCTAAATAGGTTTTTACAAACACTTTTACACGTCGTAGTGTAGTATTATATCTAAACGTAACAGCCCGTTCACACGACGACGATTCGTTTTTTTTTACGTATCGTCATTTTTCATGATCAGTCATTTTTTTTGAAGGCGGCAATGCTTTTTAAATGCCCGTGTTCACACGCATCACGGAATCGTGAAAAATGACGGACACGTCTTAAATCACGTATCGTGTTTTAAAAATCAGGTACGTCAAAACACACAAATCGTGATTTTTTTGTGACAGATTTGTTGATGCGCTCGCTCCCGAAAAATCACGGAACTAATGTGAACACCAATTCGTTTTTTTTGCCGGATCGTGATAAAACACGATTCCGTATGCAATGTGAACGTCCATCCGTCGTGACGTATCGTGTTTTATAACGGATCGTCAAATCTAAGTCAAATAGAAATCACACATGAGAGCAGGGCATTGTTTTCGACGATTAATGTAACCAGTAGCTATACAAGAAGCAGTCACTATCGCTAGAATAGACTAGATGTCATCACCATCCTAATCACCTCCCTGACCTGCAAAAAAGTATGAAATTCTCTTGTCCCAGCGAAAAATAAGATTGTCATGAACGAGAAAACAGTGATAAAGAACAACGATAAAACTTTTTTTGCAAAAAAATTACTGACTTCCGAAAAAAGCACTAAAAAAAGTGGAAAATAACTTTACTTTCGGAAGTCGGTGACTATTGTTTGTTTCATTGACTGTTTTGCCACAGACTTCCGAAAATAAAGTTACTTTTCACTTTATTTTGTGTTTTTTTTTGGAAATCGGTTATTTTTTTGCAAAAAAGTTTTTATTTTATCCTTTTTAGTTATCGTATTACACACAAATCCTTGTCAAGTATTAATTTCGCAATATCTTTTACTTGGGTGACATATTTTTCCAGCTATTTTGATATACAAACAGTAGTTTTACTGAACCGATTTTTATGAAATTTCTATGGGACCAGTTGGGTCAGCATATTATCCATTCAGATAAAAGAAGAATGTTTAAATCGGTTTATGAATGACGAAGATATGAGGTAACAAACACAAAAAAAAAATACAACCGAATTGAGAACCTCCTCCTTTTTTTGAAGTCGGTTATAAAGTAAAAATAAAGCATTGTAGCCAAAGGAGTGTACCAACTTCCATTAAAAGTCTTTTCAGTATACCCATATTGTCTCTTTTATCGAAGCAAAAACATAATCATTCTATCAATATCGTTCTGATAACAGTCATAAAGATTCAAGCAACAATTCAGCCCCAATGATTTTGTATGGCTTTGTTGTGTCTCAACACAAAATAACAACGAATTTTTAGGGCTCTCGTCCACCGCGAATTTTTGAAGCTGTGCTAACGCCAAACTAATAAAGATTTAATTTAATTTGTGATTTGTTTTATTTAATTTAAATTGATGCAATTTGATTTAATCCGTTTTTATTATATTTTATTTTATTTTGATTCTATTTGATTTTATTTTGATTGTGTTTTGATTCTATCTGATTTTATTTTGATGCTATTCTATTTTATTTTGTTATAAAATTAATTTGATTGGATCTTATTAGGTCTTGAATTGATATAAATTTGTGTGGCAATGGGTGTTATTTACCTGAAATAAATGAATTTATTATTATTATAGAGTCGGCGGGTGAGAGAATGTCATGCTCACTCAAATGTGTCGCTGATGGTGGCGCGTGTGTGCGGTGGCTTGAATCATATAGTTCCCTTCAAAATGGTTGAGTTGAATGGTGCTTGTCCCTGCGCCAACAGAAGGGAGTGGTCAACTCTTAGCTACCACCGTTTGTTTTCTTTTTGAATTGTTGATTTTATCTTTTTACTCAGGACGCCCTTAACCAGCACGTCTTTCTACACCGTTCTCACTTAGATGTATAATCTCGATATGAATGATGTAACCAAGATTTTGTAACAATATTTTGATTTAAAATAGTTTCCATTGGTCATTTTAAAATGGGGAACTACAGTACTTTCACAAGTTATTATGCCTTATGACTGGGACTGTAGCTTCGCTTTTCTTTGTTTATTTGACATTCAAAAGTGCCTACAGTGGTCTAATTGAAATAAAAGTTTCGAGTTGGAGTTTGAGTAGCGATATTGGTGCTGGCTGTGTACCTTCGCCCACGCCCACGCAACTGCGATTCAGCATCGATACAGAAATGCCTGTTCGTTCCCCCGATGCCGTCAGAAAGTGTCGCGCTTTTGCAACCCTTCTATGGTGCGTAGCAAATGCGCAATAGATTGCAAACGAGTGACAGCACGATCACTTGCCTAGCCTTATGCCAACTATATTGACATCAGCTTCCAGACTAACTTGATGCAGTTGAATGCCAGTATTTTACGTACTGGGTTGTGGAGGTCAGATAGGCACTTGAGTGACTGCCTATCTGTCTTTCACAACCCAGTTAGTGCTGGATAATACGGTTCCTCTTAGGAAGGCTGGTTGTCCGCCTTCCGGGCCACTGACTATTTGTAATTACTCTCAATGATCTACAAATAGAGCATACAGAACCGGTAACGGTTCTGTGTTTACTAATGACAGCCGGGACTAACGCATGGACACGGACGAAACTCGGTATATCGATGGACAACTATCTATGGACCGACCAGTGTGGTTGTTATTATTAAGCCACGAGCTTCTCGTGACGCGCGCGACAGCATAACATAAAATCACGCCTGTAATCCCCGAAGGGTTAGGCAGAGATGTACCTAATAGTTCACCCACATTTCACCAGTTATGTTTAAGTCCCATGTAATATGCGATATACGAGCCCTTTGCTAGCAACCGGGCACAAATTCAAACTCCATGGTTGCTGAAAAACCTATTACCACTTTGCCCGACCAGGGAATTGAACCCAGGACCTCATGGTCAGCAGTCGCGCTTACGAGCACTAGACTTACGAGAAAGTCGCGCGCGACAGCGTTTCTACAAAAAGCCGCCGTGAGTGAAGGGCCTTATAGAAGAATCAATTTGAATTGAAACTCCGAACTCAGTAGAGATTTCAATCAAAATGCTTTGGTCGAGAGAGATTTTTTTTCGAACGTACAACATGTTTTGTTTGTACGTCAATGGTTCAAGGCAGGTTCCCAGATTATTTCAAAACTGCTTTATGAAAAATATTCGGGTGTATTTGGTGGAATTCTCGCTTTTCCGTTTGTTTTGGTTTTGGAATGCATGTATGGTGTGATTTCTATGCAGCTAAAAGTTTGTAGTGTTTATTTGTCTAATTAAAGGAATGTGGTGTATTCACGGGTGCCTTTGTTTTATGCGTTTCCCTTTGGTCCAAAGGATTTTTTGTTAAGTGTTTGTTACCTCATATCTTCGTCATTTAAGAACCGATTTGAATTTTTTTCTTTTTTCTAAAAGGATGTACTTCCTGATTGGTCCCATAGAAATTTCATGAAAATCGGTTCAATAGTTTGGTTTTTAAATCAAAATAGCTGGAAGAAATATGTCATCCAAGTAAAAGAAATTGCGAAATTAATACTTGTAGTTGACAAGGATTTGTCTGTGATACAATAACTAAAATGGGTAAAATAAAAACTTTTTTGCAAAAAAAATACCGACTTCCAAAAAAAACACTAAATGAAGTAAACAATAACTTTACTTTCGGAAGTCGGTGGCAAAAAAGTCGATGAAACTAACAATAGTCACCGACTTCCGAAAGTAAAGTAATTTTTTTTTTGTTTTTTTTTTTGACGACGTGTATGTTGTTGTTCCTTATTAGTTGTGATATCTTACTCAAATCCACAATAAAACTAGTAGTTTCAGTTGTCAAAGAATCGGCATTGCCATTCAACGTGGCAATGCTGCCAGCCTCCTGGGCACTATTCCTGTTGACAGCGATGTGGACGAATTTTTTGATGCCATTTTAATGTTTTTCTATGTACATTATTTGTATTATTATTTCAAGTTTCAGTACAACAAAGACCTTTATCCTTACTAATAAGTATCATCAACATCGATAATGCAGGATAAATACATAACGGATGTAAAAAGACCATTAACTAAGCGGAGAGGTGCTTCTTTGGAACTTACAACTTTTTAACATTGATACACACTCAACACCAACACAACAATCTTAAGTCATACACCCACACAAACACACCATATCACACATACACACACACACCATTACAATCTCACACAACATACATGCATACTTATACATACTAGGTTATCAACTGTTTTCTTTGTGTACTTATTGCTATTATTTTTTTTTGAGTACTATTTTTATTTTATATTCCTTTTAGAAGATTTAGATAAAATTAACAAATTTATTGTAACGGATATACACCTACATGTATAGAAACAAATGTAAACGGATCCAAGGAGCCTGAATCGCACGACACAGGGAATCCTAGTGTGAGTTCCAGGAAGCAACCCATTCAAATGTACTTTTTAAAACAATAAGTTATTCTTTCTTTATTCATCTTTTATCTTATTTCACACATTTTAAAATATTTCTTTTAAAAAAAACATAAAATTTAAAAAAAAAACTATTCTTAGTCTTAACAAACTTTTTTTTTGTTATTACCCACTTTAATTTGCGTACCTTCATGACCGTTGTACTTTTCAATGTATCCAGCAACACAATGTTTTGAGTGCGTCACATTGAGTCCTAAACTGTAAACAGAGATTTTTCACCAAAAAAGCATATTGTTTCCCAGCATTCATTTTTGAGGCGATTATCCTAGTGTGGCAACTTAAAAAAAAAAATTAAATAAATACAATAACAAAAAAAACTGCAACTCGATTTTGAATTTCTAAGAAATACGTGCACAAACATCCATACAAACATTTATGAAAATTATTCATATGAGTTTAGAAGCCCATCAGCACTAACTTACGCGAATATTGAGCAATTCCAACAACACTAACTACATAATTATAACATGTCGAATTGGAAACATCTTTTTTGAAGTCGGGTAACATGACGTTATAATGTCATGTGATTTTGAAATACCTAATAAAAACATGTTGATATGTATAGATGTCAAGTATATGCAAACGTGCCCCCCGTATTCACAAACGCTCAGTCCGAGATTTCGATTCGGAAAGTCTATTTTCATCTCGCTCATTTTCATTATGCTAAAAAAAGATAGACATAGAATTTCCAAATGGTTGGTCAGTTCGGTTCAACGAGTTTTTGTTATGATCCAAAGAAATTCAGCATTTTGGGATTTCGTATGTAAATGCGACACGACTCACGTGATCAGAAATTCTTGAAGAACAAAAACCACCTTTACTACTACGATATTAAGGTGCTACATATCAATATCAAATATGTACGACGTACACATTCCTAACATCGTATTTCTCATCGTATCGGTATTTCTTTTTTCTATGTTATGTAGTCTAACGTAAGAAATTAATTAATAACCGAGTGAATCATTATCCAGTATTTCGATAGATGAAATACCAAATAACGTTAGGTACTTTGAGCTTACTGGATTTTTAACCTTCAGCGCTGAGAAAAAACGTTCAAATCCAAACGCGCTCAATCTCTCAAAATAAAAAAAAAATAAATTATAAATTAAATTTAAAAAAATTAAATTACCAGCGTCGATTAGTGTCTCGAAATACGCAAACAAGGAGGTAAGATTTGAATTCAGTGAAATCGTTCTCTTCTTTTTTCAAACTAAAATACATAAAAGCGTTGACTATTTCGATACTATTGTTTATTGTTACTAAACCTCCGGGAGGCAAAACACATCAAGGCAGCAATTCAAGTCAAGCTGTTCAAGAGGACGCATCTGTGAAACATCTTGTAGTACAAGAGATAGTTGATGGTACAAGAGCCCGCGGCAGATCACCTACTGGAAGGACCAAAATCAAAGTTGCATTGAACGGACTCCTAGTAGAATGTACTAGGAAGAAAAAAGTGCGAGGAGAGGATTGTGAGGTGTGCAAACAACCCGTGGTTTGACGACAACGAAATTAAGAAGAATTTCACAAAAATTTCTTCGCAACCTCAAAGTGAGGATGAAGTGCACCACGCCTGGCAACTATACAATGCACATTTCTATTAATCATACTTATACAATATTAGTTTTAGTATATGCGAAACCTGAAACAAGTGTCTAGTATTTTTATGTAAAGAATCTATGTACAAAATTTCAAAACTGTATCATGAAAAATCACAAAGTTATAAGCTTGTTATGTTAGCTGGCTGTCCGTACAAAAACATAGTCACCACGCGGCGCTCCACTGTGCGCCCGCGCGTAATTCCTGTGTTGTGCGCGTATGATTGCGGATAGGTACTAAGTGTCGCTCGATGTCCAACTCGTAACCTTTTTTAAATATTTTTTGGCACAAAATAAAACACGATATAAAAATTATTGGAATCGATTCAGTTACTTATTCATGTTCTGGTTTCGCATATATGTACATACTAAAAATAATGTTGTTTATCAGATAAGACTGAGAATTTCTTACAAATCTTCGCGTTCTGTTTGATAGTGTACAGTCGGGCAAGAAAGTGGTGTACCACCCTAAGGTTGAATATCGCTTGCAGATTCATAGGTGATAAAGATTAGTTTCGCTTGCAGATCGATCTGACAACTTCTATTGCTGTCTTTATCTGATTATTGATAACGACTATTACTGTTTGTAACGTGACAGCTGTTCTTAGTTTGAACTTGATAGAACCAATGACGTCTTAAAATCAACGGCGGGGGGCTGTAGATTTTGATGACAAAATTGTATCTACAAATTCAGAATTGTAATCAACAAGTTACATAAAATTGTAAAGGCACAAGGCGAGTCCACAAACCTACAATTTCTGTAAACTTGTAATTACAATATCAATAAAAACCAAGCTAAAAATAGATTTATCCTTTTATTAAATTTCTACAATCAATTTTAAAATACTTATAACAAACAAAAACATAGCATATATAGTAATATTTAGAAGATATTGAAAATTTTTAAAAATTAGAAACGGGTGTAACCGCCGTTGGCCTCTATAACCTCTAAAAGACGAGACCTCATTGAACCAACAAGCCGTGAGCAAATATCGGTTCCCCGCATTTCCTCCCAGATATAATTACAGTGACTAATAAGAGCTTGTTTGGTTCTTTCATTTTGATGCGACCATCGTTGGACCATAAGGCCCCAAAGATTTTCTATCGGGTTGAGGTCCGGCGATCTTGAGGGCCACTGAATTACCCTTACGTCAGTGTGTGAACGAAACCAGGCTCTTACGATCCTCGCATTATGAATTGAACAATTATCTTGAACAAAATCAAATTGTGGCACTTCGTTCTCCGGGTAAACATTACGGACTGTCGGTAGCATTGCATTCTGAAGCACGTCGATATAATTTACAGCCGTCGCTCGAGGAGGTAGAGAACACAATTCTCCTACACCATCCGTACTCATCCAGCCCCAAATATTTACGGAAATTCGACCTGATTCTCTATTTGGGATTACATGATCATCTTTATACCGTGTTGAATTATATCGCCAAAGGTGAAGACGTCCATGCTGACTGGATTTAAACGTTTTTTCATCACAAAACACTGTATTAGACCAATCAAACTCTAAGTGCTCTCTGGCGAAGTTCAGACGAGCAAGTCTGTGAGCATCCGTCAAATATATTTTCTTGGCGTAATGCCTGTGGTGCAACCCCATGTAATGTAGATGATTCCTTATTGTTTGGGCACTCACATCGAACATCTCCGCAAAATGTTTTGTGGGCTTAAAACCATTGATTTCATATTCCCGTCTCATGAATTCTCTATCGTTATTGGAGAGTGCAGGCCGGCGACCACTTCTTCTGTGATCCAACAAACTTCCCTCCTCTCCTTCACGACGAATCCAAAAGCGGACAGAACGCCTCGATATATTCAAATTCCGGGATATCGCACTGATACTGCTTCCCTCATTAAATTGGGCAATTATTTGTGCTCTTTCGGCAATGGTCAAGTTGGCAGGCATTGAGATGATTTTATATGCAGTTGATTGAAAAATAACACGGAAAATATATCGATTTTTTGCATATATTTGACAAAATGTCAATTGTCAGTTTTCTTTTTCAAATGGAATTCGGTTGTCTAAATAGTTTTTATTACTTTTGTTTGGAAACATTTCAATTGCTTTGTAGAAACTAATGTCCTTTTCATTTATACTAAAGGTTAAAATGTCATGTACTTATATGTGACATATGACGTATGAATACTAAATACATAGGTTTACGTCATGATAATGTTGTCTCTTTCAGTAATATCTTTTTATAACGAACCTTGTTGTAATTTTCGATGACCGGGAAACTAAATCAAAACTGGTACACCACTTTCTTGGCCGACCGTACATCGCGTTCGACCTGACAACAGCTACGTTGATATACGGAGTGATATCTTGGTGTGCCATCAAAAAATTTCGGAACTACCGAAACCGTGTTTCTGAACGCAATTTTAGCGAACTTTCTACTCTTTCTTATGTTAATGTGCTTAAGATATATAATAACCCAAAATAGTTTACCCAGCGAAAATTTGCCGTATCAGCTGTTTGTAATACTAACTTTATTTCTAACTTTGTACTTAGGTACAGTGAAACTCTACTGGTTGATAGTTATAAGTTACATGTTTTACGTGGATCTTGTAAAAGTTTTTAATGGGCATATCCAAAGAAAGTATTTGAAATGCAGCCTCTTTGGTTGTGGCGTGCGTTTACGAGTATTAAGCAACCTCGTTTATCCGTTTCTTATCTTTGCTGCTCCTAATTTAAATGCCAGTGATGTGATATTTTCTTCATTTGTTTTTCCTATGGTATTGAACAGTTTACTTTACATTGTAATTGTGTGTACACTCTTTCGAAGTACCAACGCGAGTGCAACCACAGGTGCCTTTGCAACTGCAAATGGCGTCGCTTGTATATCGCTACTTTGATATTTATATTGAGCGATGGGTTAATATTCACTTTTCATATTTCTTTGGAACTATGCGACTATCACAATGTATGCGACTGTTCCTTTATATTAATTTTGATATCATTTCATCACCGGTTCTTTGGAACGTAGACAATTGTGTTTGCTAAATACCCAATATTATTTAGTTGCATTTATAAAAGGATAGTTGTAGCTATAAAATAATATAACAATGAGAAGAAAGAGAGAAGTTTGAAGAATATGATTTGCGTGCACCTAGTGCTATCTCTCCCACACGTCTATTCTGAATTCGCTTCTTTATGTGGCTTCGGGTTGCTGTTTGACCATTCACACCCTTTTGTCAAGGTCAACGTGTTCCAATAACAGCAGTGCTAAAAAATAAATATAGTGTCATTTGTATAACTTCAAAACTTTTTGTTTGGACGTACTTTCCCAAGACATGACTTTGTTTATTTTTCTAGTGGTCCCGAAAAACTACTCAAAAATAATTATTTTATCTACAGGTGGATTTCGGGACCGCAGTCCCGGTCCCGACAGCCCCCCGACCCATGCCGAACACCCCCACATAAAAAATTTCATCAGTAATTAAAAAAAACTTTTTTGCAAAAAAAAACCGACTTCCAAAAAAAACACGAAAAAAGTGGAAAATAACTTTACTTTCGGAAGTAGGTGACTATTGTTTGTTTCATTGACTTTTTTGCCACCGACTTCCGAAAGTAAAGTTATTTTCCACTTTTTTCGTGTTTTTTTTGGAAGTCGGTTTTTTTTTGCAAAAAAGTTTTTATTTTACCCTTTTTAGTTATCGTATCACACGCAAATCCTTGTCAAGTATCAATTTCGCAATTTCTTGTACTTGGATGACATTTTTTCCAGTTATTTTGATTTCAAAACCAAACTGCTTAACCGATTTTGATGAAATTTCTATGGGACCAATCGGGAAGTAAATCCATTCAGATAAAAGAAGAATTTTTCAAATCGGTTCATAAATGACGGAGATATGCGGTAACAAACACAAAAAAAAAAAAAAAAAAAAAAAAAAAAAAAAACATACAACCGAATTGAGAACCTCCTCCTTTTTTTGAAGTCGGTTAAAAAACAAAAAGCAGTTTCCTTCAACAGCAATACCTACACGATTTAAATGGAACAGCATTTTTTTTAAATTACCTTTTAACTTTGCCGCTTTATAATATTACTTTGTATGGATTTGAAAAAATTACACCTAGCCATGTGATATCACTACATAGTAAAAAAACAAATTCGCTTCCCGCTCTCTGTCTGTCCCTATGTATGCTTAGATCTTTAAAACTACGCAACGGATTTTGATGCGATTTTTAGTTTAATAGATAGAGTGATTCAAGAGGAAGGTTTACATTAGCCTCAATTTTTGTACTACTCCACATTTTTGTTCCAGCCCCATTCAGGTTTCCCTCCGAGTGCAAATGTCGTCTGCCCATCTCGCCGTCAGACGACCAAGATTCACTAATTTCACAAAATATAGAATCACAAAAAACTTCTAAATAAATTTAGCTTCGGAAGTCGTTGACTTTTGTTTGTTTGATTTACTTTTATTGTCACCGACTTCTGATTCTAAAGTTATTTTACACTTTTTTTGTGATTTTCATAGAAGTCTGATGTATTTTTTCATTTTTTGCAAAATTGAATAGACGCTAAAAGCAAACACAACGTAAAAATCCGCGATGCGCTCACATAATCACGAATCATTCACAAACATTTTCGCGCAACTTTAGTCGGTATATAGGCTTTCGTTCTTTTTTGTCAACTTCATACATTATTTAACATACATTAAGGTACATATTTGCAAACTTTTGAAAAGGGCATTCGTATACAAATGGTACTTCGTGTCATAAACTTGGTACATTGATGGCGAACCTTTTATCGATTTTATTGGTTGAAAAAACATTAAAAGAGCAATTTATTTGTGGTACGATTTTATGGCATAAATGGCATTATTATTGCGTTGAAGTTAAACAGGCTGTTGGAACGTGCGTCGTTTGTTTCACATTTTGGAACTTTATTTTTTTGGGGTTCCAAATTTTTTTCTGTTCTTTTTTTAAGTTGATTCGTGTGTATTGTCTTCGTCGCACCGTTATCATCTTCTGTTGGTTTTCATCGAATCGCTGTCGCAGTGTATCTCGTGAATAAGATGTAAGGAATCGTTCACAGAATACAATCATCACCAGACACTGCGATACTTTATGGTAGAGGAAAAAAGTGTGGTTTTTTTTAAGTGTTACCGAGCGGAGATGTGCTACACGAGAATTCTACTAATGCCAGACCGGACGAGAAAAGCGAGGTGGATTTAAATCTACCAATCATAAAATATGATTGGTCGATTCCCGCACATCATATCCACCTGTCTTCCTTTTGGTCCTAATAAGGGACATTTATATCAATAATTTCGTAAGGGACATTTATATCTAATGTCTTAAGCGACATTTAAATCCGATGTCTTTAGGAACATTTAAATCCAAAGATTTAAATGTTCTACTTGTTGTTAAAGACATCGGATTTAAATGTTTAATAATTTATGTTTGGTGACTTTGGTCACCAAACATAAATTATATTATAACTCACAACAACACTTGAATCAACGAAAAACGTTCAAGTACTGTCACAAAATCTACAATTACACTGGCGGTCCATTTTAGTGCCCACAGCAGCGTCGTCGGCGCGTTCCCGCAGTAAACACGATAATAAAACCACAAGGGACCTATCTGGAACGCGATCAGCGGCTCATGAATAAATTTATGCCACTTTTTTAGGGTTCCGTAGCCAAAGTGCCAGCGATACCCTATTAGTAATGATCTGCTGTCCGTTCGTCAGTCACAGGGCTGTCTTTTGAATGTTAATAAGTTAAATATATTTTTTCTACAACTTCATATTACATAATTTCATATCACAACAAATAAACACTCGTTTATTTCTATGGCTGCTATAACGTAACAACAATGAAAGCTATAAACATCCAGAAAACGTGTTTTTTTCCACGTGTTTAGGCTCGATCCAAAAAGCCTTAAGCCTTTTAATTTTAATAGTTTTAATCTACCAGTGTGCCTAATTTCATTCAAATCCGTTCTGTAGTTTTTGACCATCCATCCATCTTCACAAAATTTCCCCCTTTTATTTAGCAGTAAGATAAGAAAAAAAATTTAGTGTTAAATATTATTCGGTGGTACAGAACCCATCGTGTGCGAGTCCGGCTCGCAATTGCCCGGCCACTTTTTAAGACATACTTTAGTTATAGGTGGCTGGGAGCGAACGTTTTTTATGTCATTATGGGGTGGAGCGTTTTAATGTTGCGATATGCGTGTTTATGATACGGTAAAGGATAAATTGCTGATGTTGTCTTTTGAAGGTGTTTAAGGAATTACGTGTGATAAATCACGACTGTATTCCCGATGGGGTGAGCTATGGACGCACCAGAATTTCATCAGTTATGTTCAAGTTCTATGCAATTGGAGGCAAGTCGGCCGCCATTTGGACGGCACTGTTGGCGCAGTGGCTGAGCGACTGGCTGCTGCGCTGCGTGCCACGGGTTCGATCCTATGGCCTACAGGTATTTGTTTCGTAATTAGCTATTCGTGTATGTGAGTTTAAATGTTTGTAAACGGTTCCACGGTACAAGAGAAATTCTTACTTTGGGAATCACGTAAAAATAAAAATACCATGTTTAAATCCAGATTCTGAGCAGTGACTGGACACAATCCAGATGGAATGACCCTAAGAACATTTTCTCTGGATTAAACCAAAGGTTAAGCAGTCACGACTTCATCACAAGACCAACGCATCACTTCTGCCTATCCTTTTCCCAGCAAAATTTCTTGACATGCAATACAACCACCTTGAAGTGCACACTTAAACTGGTCATACTATACGAGTCACCGCTACAATATTTTAAAAATCGTAATAAAAGTAATATTATAACAATTAACTTTAGTAAAAAACAATATTTGTAAAACAAAATATCAACAATTATAATTAGTTTTTTTTTAAGCACTTTTTATGTCGACCGTAGAAATTGAAAACAATTGAAGAAAAAATGTAATTATATTTATCGTATTCGGGGTTCCCCGGGACGGGGGCCTCGGAGATTGGGTTACTCAGGGAATAACCCATTCAACGGGTTGCGGGTGACAATTATACTTCCGCGATGAGAACAAATGACGCGCGTGTGTTTCTCTTGATGTAAGTCGTGAACGGGGCTTAAAATCTAACCCGAAAACGGCCAATTTCTTTCCAAAGCAAAGACCTCATCCCCTTATTAGAACATACAAGACGCCATCATTGTATTCAAATGAACCGTAACGAAGTTAATTTACGCTGTAAGGCCAGTATATCCAATTATGTACGTCAAGAATTCGATTTACGGCCTTAGAGCATTAATTATAGCTACTAATTGCAGGAGGAATAATTTTATTGAGATCATCGAGCGTTTCGTTTGCCGAAAGTAGATTTAAGGGGAATAGGGTTTTTGGCATCAAAAAAGTCTTTATAACGGGTGTAAATAAATACACCTTTAACGAAGCCTTTTTGTCGCTCTGGATAAAGGGTTCTTCTAGTTACGGGGCTATTGGAGGTCAAAGTTCGAACTTTTTAAATGTTAAATATTACTTTATTTTATTTTATTTTATGCTATTCGGGAAACTTACAGCTAATATAAACAATGTTTTTAAACTATATGAATTTGAAGGCCATTTACAAGTTTCCGCAGATAAAAAACACTCGAAACAAAAAAAAACAAAAGAAAGAGGTAGGCTGTATAAAATGCTTATTATACATAACATAAGGTATGCAACAAAACAACACGATCGACTTTAAACTACAAACTAAAAATTAAAAGAAAAATAACTAAATCCTACACTTAGGCACAAATAAACTACTTATCCATAAAAGAAGCTTTTCACCAATTAACGGTGTTGAAAATGTCCAAATCATGTTTACCAATAAGTTTATTAAAACTTCTGCACATTGAGCGCTACCGTAAACCTTGATTATTCACACCAAAGAAATTTTATCCCAGCAATAATTTTTGCGCAGTGTTACGTTTGATGTACAGAACGCTTGGTTGCCAGCTACGTGAAGGGTCCGTTTACACCCTGTATTGATTTGACTAAAAATCAAATCATGTAAGCAATAATACAATCAGAACCTATGATTAGAATTTGCACCGCTTTAAACCACTGCTTGATAGGTAGAACAGCTAGGTATACGTACGCCAGTAAAAGAGTGACCACAATAATAGACGCGGATTTGGCTTGAACCGGGCAGCAAGTGCCCGTGCAATAAAAGCAAACAGTCCGACTCGGTGTCGAGCGAAACGAGATGAATGATTTCTTTTTCGATCTTATTGCATCGACATAAAGCTGTTTTGATCAGTTAAATTTTCTGCGTCGATAAGACAGTGTAAGTGACTTCCCAATTTTCTAAACTATTGCTACTTTTGATCCTACAAGCTACTATGTTTATTCTCGGTATGAATTAGCACACGTATTCAATAACTAATAGAAGGTAAACGCTGTTTAGTATCAAAGTAACATCATGATTTTCTTTTTTTTTCTTTTTCCCAATCTTGGGGTCGGTGCAGCTTGTCTTATTCTTCCATAATTCTCTATTACTTGTCATCTCAACAGCCACCTACTTCTTAGCCATATCATCCTTCACACAGTCCATCCATCGTTCCTTTGGTCTTCCTCTACTCTTATAGCCATCTATCTACATTCATACTCAACATTTTCTCCACTACATTTTCGTCATTCCTACGCAAATTACGACACGCTAAGAAGAAGACAATATGCCCATACCACGATGACCGATTACCACACAACTTTTCAGTGACCGGCGCCACTTTCAAACGTAAGTAGTAACAATAATAAGTTATTAAAGCAGCAGCAGCTAGCCAAGTCATAAAACCACATAAGATTGAAAGAGAAATAATTCAGTCATCATTCACCAAAACAAAACGTTTCAATAATATAGTATTCCAGAGAAAAGTCACTTACAACACCTAAATGAATACAAGACTCCACTGAAAGATTGATACAAGAATAATGCCACGAACTAGTGTATAGTTTGCTCTTGGGACTCTAACAAATTCACTCCGAAAACGCAATATTCATTCTCTATTCATAACGCAAGAACAAGAAAGCTTCTCGAGACCTCGTATAACAACCGACTTTACCCACGTCAGAAATGATGACATCTGACATTCTGCAAAATAATAGTCTGTCACAATTCTTATTATTTGTATCTTGTCAGTGAAACGAGATGGCAGGCGCCTGAAAAAAAAATCATAGCAACGTGTTTTTGTTAGTAATGTTTTTGCTATGTCTTTTATATGAGGATCGGTGCTTCGTCATTTTAATGATGTTAGTCGGCGACAAATGATTTATTTTGACTTTATTTCAATATGTTGTAGGTAAAAGGTAGGATTTGTTTCAAGACATTGCACATTCCACAGAATAACACGATTAGTTCTGCTAATTACTAACTAAATTACTATTGGGTTTGTCATCATTGATTCCATAGACCAATATTACATATATATAGTCCGTATAATATTAATGCTTAATTCTAACACCCGTATCTATAATCAAGTTAAAGTAATTACTTGAGTTTAAGTAATTACTTATGCAAACATTTTTATGAAATAGACAAGAATTTAAACGAAGTAAGAATCGTCAAAAAAACAAAGCTAAGAATTCTACCTTTTAGACAGTTCTAACCTCAAGCAATTACAAAACTACAGAGTAAAAATCGTATTCTAAATAGGTAAGGACTTTTACTAAAGTAATCACTTTGACTTGTTATAGATACGGATGTAAGATGCTATCTCGTATTTTAAAGAAAATTCGCATTCTAATCTGTCAAAAATTTAATGAGATTATTGACATTCATTGTCCCAGAGCTTGGAAAAAGATTGACATAGAATTTTTGGCCTTCAGGTCCGTACAAAATTCAACCCTGACACAAATAACCAAAACCACGCGCAACACACACGTTGGACATTCGTCCACAACACACTCCTGTGACAGACAGACTGACATGACGAAATAACAAGGGTTCATTGCTACACAAACGTAGCTGTACAAGCATAACATAGTTAAATACGGGACCCTACAAAGTTCGGATGTACTCATGAATCTCGACGGCTGACAATCCCACGAAATAATTAACTGTCACAAATATAACTTTTGATATTATTCTGAATCTGTGGAGGAAGAGAATGTCTTCTGTTTCATTGGTCAAAGTAATATCTTTATGATTTTTTGTCGTGTTAAAGTCTAAATATGTAGTATAAACAGATGTGTGGTAGGTTTCGTTTCCTATGTGCATTTTCAGTTTAATTTTGCAACTGTGCCATGACAAAACGTTTCGTCTCATAAAAGAAGAAGCCAGAATTTCTCACCTTTTTTTCAGATCACTGGCCACTGAATAGAGGTTTCCTAGAACTTGTCCAATTTAGATAAAGAGACTAAATAATATACCCTTGATGAAGCTGAAAGGTTTTTGTTCTTCCCGTCATTGCAATCATTTTGTTTGTTCTGGACCATACCTGGGAACCCTCTTGTTACGGAGATATAAGAGGTCAAAATTCCCACTTATTCACAAGTTCTTTTTTTAGATACTAGGTTATAAGTTCCCTTTAAATACCTCCACAACCCCCGTACTGTACAATGCACCCATCAGCACAATATGGTGAGTTCGTCACATTGAGTTTTGCCGGAAAACGTGTTTTTTTTTTCATCCATTAAAAAGGCGTTTCCCAGCAATAATTTTTGCGTAGGGTTACTTAGTTTGATGTACAGAATGGATGGTTGAAGGCTTCGTGATGGATCCGTTTACACCTTGTATATTATTATAGTCTCATAACATTCTTTCGAAGCTCTAAGAAATCATAACTAAATGTTAATATGTTACATATTTTCTCTGTGAGAGCCTTAACGGGGCTAGGGAGTTTTGTAGATGAAACATGTTTGAGAATTTCTTGGTTCAAGGAAAGAAATCTGTCTATCTTCAAGTTCTACAAGACTTTTGTTTATCACGTGTCCAGAGTGTCCAAACATCTGCACTTCTGAGGACCTAAAAACGCCTCTGACGCTTTGATTGGCTAGGCCACCTACTGTCACCAACTCATTTAACATACCATTCACCATCACCTTCCCACCATTGTCCAATGTTACTAGGGGTCGGCGCAACACGTTTTTTTCTTCCATTCTCCTCTGTCAACCATTATGCTATTTTACATTAAAATACTATTCACCCTCGACTGGTACGGAAGAAGATTTTTATCGTAATATCTTGCAGGAAAATTGAAGCCTATAAATACCGACGATAATCAAGAATCCTGCTTTCCCATCGGCGCACTTACATTCATTATACAGATAAAGCCAGTTACACAAAGGCTCACACTAGACTGGTATTGGAAGCCAGCCCTAGGGAAATTATTGGCTGCGCACTAAATATGGCACATGATTCATAGTATGTGCTGGCCTTAATTCTGTTTAAATTTCATTGATGCGAATATTTTGGTGAACACATTACGGTTTGGTTACTGAAAACGTTATAAATGGGGCATCGAGTCGTCTCTGCTTTTTGGACGCTCATCATCTGCCTCGCCTTTTTAACCGACTTCAAAAAAAGGAGGAGGTTCTCAATTCGGTTGTATGTTTTTTTTTTGTGTTTGTTACCTCATATCTCCGTCATTTATGAACCGATGTGAAAAATTCTTCTTTTATCTGAATGGATTTACTTCCCGATTGGTCCCATAGAAATTTCATCAAACTCGGTTCAGCAGTTTGGTTTTGAAATCAAAATATCTGGAAAAAATGTCATCCAAGTAAAAGGAATTGCGAAATTGATACTTGACAAGGATTTGTGTGTGATACGCTAACTAAAAAGGGTAAAATAAAAACTTTTTTGCAAAAAAAAAAACTAAAAAAGTGGAAAATAACTTTACTTTCGGAAGTCGGTGGCAAAAAGTCAATGAAACAAACAATAGTCACCGACTTCCGAAAGTAAAGTTATTTTCCACTTTTTTAGTGTTTTTTTGGAAGTCGGTTTTTTTTGCCAACTATGTTGAGGTCGTCTTTCAGTCTGACAAGATGCAGCTGAATATCAATATTTTACATCATATTTAGGCAGGTGATGACTACCTTCCTGACCTGCAAAATCCAGTCATCGGGTAACATCATAAGACAAAGTAAGACTGGTATAAAGACTTAAGCGCTTCTGCTGTCGGCTGTCAAAGATATTTGAATTACAGCCGGGACCAATGGGTTAACGTGCTTTCCAATTCCCAGATACAGGCACAATTACGCCATCTCTGAAACTCCAGCCTGCAACTGAGAAATTCCTAATGAAAAACCCGAAAGCCTTTGGCCCGACCTTGGAACCGAACGGAAAACCACACGCTTGCTCGAGCTAGACCAACGGGGTGTGTTCCGTCGCTTCCACGGGCAAATGCCACATGAACGCACAGTGAACACTGGTCAAGTGAGGTGTAACTAACATAGTATAAAGGTTCTATTTATTAACACGAATTGGTTGATCTTCAAGGTTAAGCTGTGCTTGCCGGGTCCTGTGAAGGAGTGTCCACATCTGTTACATACTGACATACAGTCTTGGGGCATCAGACTTTGGGGTATCGTATTACACAGCAACGAGGTTTTGAAGGTTTTAGGCAGTCGCTCCTTGTAAAATACTGGTATTCAGCTGCATCTAGTGAGACTGGAAGCCGACCCCAACATAGTTGGGGACAGGCTTGGTAGATAATTATGTATTTTTACGGTAGGTATGTATGTTAGTGTAGACTGCCTCGCGTTGGTCAAGTGGTCGCAAGAGCGGCTGCTGAACATGGAGTCCTGGGTTCGATTCCCAGGTCGGGTAATGTGTTATTGAGTTTACCATCAGATTTTTCTCAGTAGCAACCACGGAGTCTGGATTTGTGCCCGGTTGATGGCAACAGGCTCGCCCCTATTACATGGGACTTAAACATAACTGGCGAAACGTGGGTGTACTTGTTAAGTATCTCCCTGCCTATCTCTTAGAGGATCACAAGGCGTGTTGTTGTGTTATGATAGTCTGTAAGGTGTAAAAGAAAAAATTGCAATACCACTTAGATGGGGATTCAGACCATCAAACTGAAACAATATTCATAAGGAACAATTGTCGAAAAAAAAAATCGTATTCCTCTTGCTAATTGCTTCAGCCGATGCGGGCCAAATTTTTTTTTGACCCTTGTTCTTTAAGGTAAGTATACCATTTTGGTTGTTTCAATCAACAACGCTACGTACTACGCTTTTAGAGTTACAACCTATGAGCCAAAGTTGCCTGAAAATAAACGAGTGATTTAATTATTAAGATTACTAAGCCACGAGCTATCGCAGATAAAAGTATACTATTACAAGTTAATTCGTTCGAGTAAAGCGAGCTTCAATTTTGATGTAGATATCTGTTTACTGTCTGCTGTAAAATTATATCGCTCTTTTGGGAGTTATTTGAGGTAAAGGTTATTCCAAGGTTGGAATAATAGCTACTGATTTGGAATTATAATTGTCGGTAAAGATAAGGTTAGAAGTTCTCGTGGGTGCTGTTGTGGCTGTATTACTTTTCAGTATTATACCTACAGTGTTTTGAAGTGACTGCTGAGATGACGAGTAATAGAGAAGTATTTTTATTCTATTTTATTTATTTAGGGACAAAAAACAGTTACACGTTACAATTTGTATATCAAAGCTAATTAGGTTCATTTAATATACGTATAACCCACACTACTGTCCACGGATTCAAAAAAAATACTTAAAAGAGGAAAGGACGGACGGTCGCTAATTAAATTATTAATGAAAAGAAGAAAAATAAACAAAAGTAAGTCATGAAAGGTTGTCGGTAAATAAAGCTGTAGCCATTTTTTTAAATCGTGCAAGAATCAACGCAAAAATATCGGTATCAGTAAAGTGTACGTTAGGCCCCTAGCATACGGCGTATTATAAACGCCCAGACGACGCGCGTTTCAGAAACGTGCGTTTTCTGCGCCGTAGATGCCGATTTTTGCGTTTTATAGATTCAAACGCGCGTAAAACGCGATACAAACGCGCGTGTGAAGCACGTTCGAAACTCGTTTGAAGCGCGTACAAAGGGTCTATGAGGGGTAGAGGAGGGGCGCGCGCTCACGCCACCGCACCGCCCGCGCCGCAATTTCAATAATATTTTATTGTGTGCTGCGCGTGTATTTTGGTTTAAAATTGAAACTTTTGACAACGACAGCGCGTCTGTATCGCTGTATCTGCGCGTATACGCGCAGTAGACGCAAGTTTCACGATCGTCAAATCAAATCAAATCAAATCAAATCGTTTATTTGCGAGAAATACATTTTAAATAGGAAGATCTTACAGCCTAAAAGTCAGGCAGTCAGTCGTCCCGTGTGCTTAGGTTACAAGGTTGCGTTCAAATCTCGTTTGAAGCGCGTATACGAGCGTCATCTGCGCGTCGTCTGCGCGTTTAAAATACGCCGTGTGCTAGGGGCCTTATAGGTTACTACGAGGCGGCGGAGAGGTGCCCGCTCACCGGTGCTTGTTTTGCACTTCTCAGTGTGAAACAGACGAGGAACGCGCACCTCCCACCGTATAATACTTCTAGGTACTACGTAACCTAACTTATTGGTAAGTTCATTACAATCAAACTTATTATTACAAATGCCATGCAGCATCATGGCCATGAGGAGCGCACGCCTGGTCTCCAAACTCAAGAGATTGTACTGTTCTAAATAAGAAATTCTCAAGTGATAAAATATATACTGCACGTTACGTAGGAATTTTTTTTGAACCATTTCAAGTATATATGAGTATTTGCCATAGAAAGGACTCCAAATAGGAACAGCATATTCTAACTGAGAGCGAATCAGGGTCTTGTATAAAAATAAGAAACAATTTTTTTTAAAGTCCTTTGAAGATCTCATGAAGTATGGAAGAAGAAGACATGCTGCGCCGATCCCAAATAAATTGGGATAAGTGCAAGATAATGATAATATTGACAGTATTTTGAGCTTTCTGACAAAGAAAAAAATATCTATTTATCTTGACTTTTCCCCTTATATTTCATGAGTATTTATTATCTTTTATATATAAAACACAAAATCGAAATATGTCCCGTTATAAACTTTGAAACAAAAGGGTTTAATTAGTAAGGCAACAATGCGGAGATGATTTAAAACCACTAAATCAATGCATTAGGCACTATAGCGTAGTAGCACATGCCGGGTATCCGCTAGTTACTTATAAACCGAGAATTAAACAGGCAGCAACCCTACAAATTCCGCACCGAACCCTAAAAACGTAAGCAAAGAAAGAAAAAAATCCAAAAATTTATATTTGCCCCTTCGTATTTTATTCAGCACTTTTATAGGCTCCACCGGAAGGGTCAGGGGTCCAGGGTCCGAGTTCTATAATTATATCCTAAAGGACCAAGCCCATTGGTTCCCCTCTCTTTACATATTTATAGGGGAAATTGACTTCCGTTTTAGGGCAAAAAGAAGTCGGTCAACAAAGTTTTCTAACCTTTTGTGTTTTAAGAGTCACGTGGTATTTGATCTTTTTATTTGTTATGTTATCTTGGAATTTTTTTGCGAGCATGTGTTGAGTGGACTCATTTAATTTTGAACGAGCTTTTCATTATTATTTTATTTTTGTATGTATGTTTTGGTCAAATCTTGCAACTGAATTTTAAAACAGTTATCCTCAACGACAATGCATGGTTAGCTAAGTGACTAAAACCGGATTTTCGAAATTCATCACCTGCCTACCTTCAAACCCAATTTTAGGGTCGGCTTCCAGTCGTACCGGATGAAGTTGAATACGAATACTTTACATGAAGCAACTGCCTGTCTGACCTCCATAACCCAGTCAGAACTGGGTAATACGATAACCCTTGGTAAGACTGGTTGTGTCTTATTTATTACTACTTATAGCACTTTTCAGGCTTTGCCACGTCTATGGTAAAGCTTTAGTCATGAGCTGGCCTAGCGTAGTATGAAATTGCAATATGTTGTTAGGCCAGCTTATACTGGTTTTGTTACTAATGACGAGAGGCTTACAAACGAGTCCAAAACGGCCATCACAACTCTTATCACATAACATAACTTTACGCCTGTAATCTCCGAAGAGTTAAGCCGAGGAGTATCTAATACCCACCACATTTTTCTAGTCATGTTTAAGTTCCATGTAATAGGGGGCGAGCCTATGGCCATCAACCGGGCGCTAATCCAGTCTCCGTGGCTGCTGCTGAAAAGTTCCTGGTGAAAGACCCCAATAACACTCAACCTCATGGTCAGCAGTCGCGTTTGCGCCCACAAGACCAAAGAAATCCGGCCTAGCGTAGTATGAAATTTAAATATATTGTGAGGTCGGCTTATATTGGTTTTGTTACCAATGACGAGAGTCGTACAAACGAGTCCCAAAAGGCCATCACACCTCTTATAAATCTTTAATAAGTCACTCACATTACTATCAAAATCAAATCTTCAAGCTACTCCAATATAGCAGCATCAGTGATAGTCTAGTGGTGTGACCGTTTGACTGCCGAGTCATAGGTCTCGAGTTCAAACCCAAGACACGCACCTCTGATTTTTCGAAATCATGTGCGTATTGTACCTTTAATTATCACTTGCTTCGGTGATGGAAAACATCGTGAGGAAACCAGCATGCCTGAGAGATATTTCTCGACGGCATGTAAAAGCCAAGTCAGAGGCCCCTGGACGGCATAAAAACTCTGACACCAGGTTAGGCACTAACCACACGATAAAGAAGAAGACTCCAATATATTCGGATCAAAGCTTACTCGTTTTCCGTCAAAACAAGTGACACCGGTACATTCCCATGAGAGAGACTAAATCAGTGTTGTCATATTATTGCAAGATTTGATATTGTACGAAGAATTCCTTGGAGACTGGTCGTGGTTTATATGGCTTCATTCATCATCTGTCAAGCCTTTTCCCAACTATATTGGAGTCGGTTTCCAGTCTGACCAGATGCAGCTGGATATCAGAATTTATATTAAGCGACTGTCTATCTGACCTCCATTCACAATACGATACTCCTTGGTAAGACTGGTAGTCAGACTTTCGGTGTCTTACTCTTAGTCAGGATATCACAATGGTTTAATAAAAATTCTAGTATTCTTCGAACTTAATAATAAACCCAAACAGAAAGAGCAAAGAGCCTCAACGAACATCAATCGATCAAGGTCCTGATTCAGAAGGCAGTACTCCTCGATACGGCTCGCATTGTGAGGAGGTTCCCGTCTCTGGAGCCCTAACCACCGGTAGCTTGGAACCTGCTCCCGATACCAGCGGAAAAGTATTTTTTTTTTATAATAATTTTTGATTTTCTTCGTCCATATACGGGGTGGAAGGGACACAGACGCGAAAATGGAAACCACATACTAAGTACATCATTCTAAACCCCCCCACATAGAAATTTTTCGTCGGTTATAAAAAAAAACCGCTGTTTCCTACAAAAGTTCAATTCCTACATGGACAAAATGTATGGATCAGCTGTTTTTTTAACAAAAAAAAAAAAATACGATACGTGTTTTTTGACGTGCATGATTTTTAAATGACAATGTGATTTAAGATGTGTCCGTCATTTTTCACGATTCCTGATGCGTGTGAACACGGGCATTTAAAAAGGATTGCAGCCGTCAAAAACAAAATGACGGATCGTGAAAAAAGACGATACGTATGATGACGACGAATCGTCGTCGTGTGAACGGGCTGCACTTTGCCCTGGAATAAAAGTGTTTTACTGATGCATTTCCGACCTTGCAGATAAAGTTAAAATGACACAATCATGTTCCTATTATTTTACGGCAAATAGCTACAAGTCAAGTCAACCCGGAAGGCAATTAAAGTTTATTTATTATATTTTTGCAGGCGCAAACATTTCTTAGAAGTGACTGTATTATAAGCCTAAAGTATCAGTACTTCCTTAATCTTTTGGCAGTTCTTAGTTTTATACAGTGTAACTATAATTAAAAAAAAAACAACAAAAAATCAAACATCATTAAGAAATCATCCATGTATCAGTTACCTATGTTTGCAAAGAATAAATGATTTGATTTGTTTTTTTTTTCACTGAATAATTTTATTCTCATGGCAATAAATAATAATAAAAAATCTTGATAATTATTACGAACCCTGCAGTCTCTGTAAAAAAAACTTTACATATTATGAATTTATGAGTCAAGGCAGACATTTTACTTTGCTGATTACAAAACAATGAAGTATAAATAACATCGTGAGGAAACTGGTATGTCATCAAAAAATGAAATCTACCAACCCGCATTAGGCCAGCATGGTGGATAATGGTCCATTCCCATTCACAGAGTGGACGCTTGTGCTCCTGGTCCAGCTGCCATGGGCTTTTTGTGCTATGCCGGATGCAGCTGGATACCAGTATTTGACATAGAGCGACTGCCTATCTGACCTCCACAACCCATTTAGTACTGTGTTATACGATACCCCTTGGTAAGGCTTTGTCAGACTTTAGCGTCACTGACGATCTATACCGACTAACAAAGATCTACAATTTACAGCCGAGAACAACGGCTTAGCGTGCTTTCCGAGGTAGGGAGGAAACTCGGGATATAATGGGTGGTCACCCATCCACGGACCGACCGAGCTCCTTTGAATACTTAGGCTTAATCCTGTCAATTTAGTTAATGGGTTATCAGTAATACCAGACGCACTGATTAGCAGTATTAAGTCCCTACGGCCATGTTTAGGGTTGCGTGTCCAATTTCCACATGGAATATAACGAGCCTGTTCTACAATTTCCGGACACACACTAAGTGGATATGAAATAGATGAAAAAAATATAATAATGAAACCGATTTTTATTTATGAATATGTTCTGCTAGATAAATTGACTTGACTAGAGGGGAGACTTGTGTCTCTGGAGTGGGGGAATTATATGTGTCAACACTTAAGCTGTTGGTTCCGCTTATCATTTCTAGAACAAATGATTATAATTAATAAGTTTATTTATTTTCTCTCACAATGGTTCTGTAGCACTTAACAGTTTTGAACTATATAAATTCACATTGTGAGAGCCTGGTGCCTGAAGTAGGTTTTAAAAAACCTGTATTACAGGTCACCAGGCCCACTTAGTGGCATCATAAATAAGTAAGCAGGCAACATGTTTTTTTTTCTACTAAACAATTAATAAAGAAAAATAAGTAAATGAAAAGAAATAACAAAAGCAGAGAACAAATGATTATTAATTCAATGCGTAGTGAAACTGACTATGTACATATTTCAATGACAATGTTATTTAGTAGGAAAACATATTGTATAAAGTAAAAATAATTATGTCATATTATTCCCAAAATAATTTAATATAATATATATTATTTTAGGAAAAATATGATATAATTACTAACAGTATTTGCAGACCTCACATGGTTATAATACAGTGTACAATTTATAAATCTTTTATTACATCCTCTGAACCTGTGTTATGCAAATAAATGTTTTGTATTTGTATTGATCTTTGTCAGACGTAACGGGTAATTAGGAAGTCTAACAACCCGACTCTTAGTAAAGGGTTATCGTGTTACCTTAATTATAACTAGGTTATGGGTTACAGATAAGCAACATTATTCCACTTAAAATACTGGTACTCAGTTGCATCCGGTAAAACTAGAAGCCGATTCCAACATAGTCCGAAGTCAATAGAAACTTATCAGAAAGACTTACGAAAACTGCACGAAAAAAAACCAAAGTGATTTTGAAACAAATTTAATTAAAAGAAATTGCTACAATTAATTTGATGAAACCTATTCGATGTTAGAATATCGAATGACATAAAAACACTTAAAATTAACTAATTGCTACTGTTGAATTTTGCTGCGTCGGCGACCCGTGACTGGACGGACGTCATCGCTGCAGTTTTTATGCGGTTGGCGTAAACATGCAGGAATGTGCGAGGTCGGCGATATCCACTAGGGATCCGTATTTAACAATGGTGTGAACACACTATGTTGTCTAACATATAATATTATAGTGTGTGAAAGAGACACAGACGCACAAACACTAACCACGTATACAAAACGTCATTCGCCAAACGTGACGCTGATTTTTTTGCTCCGGTGTTCCCTTCCACCTTGTATTTAGAGAACCTACAATATTTTTGTTGTTTGTGCGAGACACATTCTATAAATGTATTCGCGATAAAATATCCTTCTCATCATACGGTAAAAGTTTTCATAAGGAAATCCGGTTCAAAATACAGGATATCAACTTACGCCTCTTTCTCTGGGGAGCAAGAAGAGATCACGGAACGCCACGTGCTACGTGGTACAGAGTTCACTGGATTTTCAACTTTATCACATAAGACATAATGTTGAAAAGTGGTCGACCGTCAGTGAACTATGTAGTACATCTTCATTTGATTGCACCTTTTGCTTTATCATACATCTTGTCATACCAACCGATTGTGACGGTACTTACTCACTTGTTTACCACGTCTTTTGTTTAGTTGTCCAAACGGGAAAGTTACGAAACGGGATGTAGCCTTACACACATTAACAAAGAATATCCAGAAGAGCTAGACAAAATGACGTTCGATAACTACGATAGAAAGTTCATGAGTGTACGTGTGTGTGTGATGTGTGTACGTAAAGCGTGCTATGTGTGCGCGCGTTTTCGCTCGTTGTATGTAGTTTACCTTCTGTATTATTCTGTGAGATTACACCTGACCTTTTTAAAGGATATTTCAAATAAAATTGCTGTGAGTAAACGTCTTTCAGGGCAGTCGCCTCGCGGCGTTTCCTGTTTCTAAATTGTTTGCGAAAATTCCTGTAGGCATTTTAATTAAGTTTTTTAGATGGCTACAGTGGTCTCTTGGTCGTAAATGTGACTCAGCGTGAAGTCGTGGGTTCGAAGGTGGGACAAATTGCCTTGGTCCGCTCGGAGTTCGAGTTTCAGCTTGGGTCTGTATATGGCAATAAGTTCATCTCATGCAGACTATGGAAATCTTCAGAGCTGTATAAGTCTGCTTAAACCTAAGTGCAACACAAGGGTTAAGCATTGCTATGTTAACCCAATGTAGTAATAGTAATAACGTAAAAAGACCTTTACCTTTGTGGTCATTTTGGAATTAACTCTGGCACGTTATAAAGAAAAAATAAATGAACAATAGAGTCCAAATTAGAATAAGAAAATACTTTTTTTGCAAAAAAAAACCGACTTCCAAAAAAAACACTAAAAAAGTGGAAAATAACTTTACTTTCGGAAGTCGGTGACTATTGTTTGTTTCATTGACTTTTTTGCCAAAAAAGTTTGTTTTTTACCCTTTTTAATTATCAAATCACACACAAATCCTTGTCAAGTATCAATTTCGCAGTTTCTTTTACTTGGATGACATATTTTTTCCAGCTATTTTGATTTCAAAACCAAACCGCTGAACCGATTTCGATGAAATTTCTATGGGACCAATCGGGAAGTAGATCCATTCAGATAAAAGAAGAATTTTTCAAATCGGTTTATAAATGACGAAGATATGAGGTAACAAACACAAAAAAAAACATCAACCGAATTGAGAACCTCCTCCTTTATTTGAAGTCGGTTAAAAAGATGCGGCGGTAGTCCGGATTTGTGCGGTTTGTTCCCGGTTGATATCAAAACGCTCGGCCCCTATAGCATGGGACCTGCCTAACCCTAATAGGCGTGTAAATTTTTGAGCAGACTGGAAAATTATATGACCTAAAAATCTCTACCAAACAATTAAAATTACATTCCCCAGTCAACCACCAATGACAGGCCGTCGGTCAGCCATTATTAATAATTATTCATCTGTTTCACAGATGACTCATCCGATTGAATAAATGAAACGTTCTCTGTACGCCAAGAATCATCAATATGCAGCCGCAGGCAGATGAATCAATTTAAAATTATTTATTACAGTGTTCTGAATAATTAATTACGTGTTTGTACACGGTGACTGCTTTGTTGGTCTAGCCGTCGCAAGCTTTGCTGCTGATCACGAGGCCATGGGTTCGATTTACAGATCTAAGAGGACTAAATGATTTTCGGTTTATCTAACCGAAATTTCACAGTTGCAGCTTGGAGTCTAGATTTGTGTCCAGTTGATGACAATAATCTTGCAGCCTGTTAAGGTGGAAACCCCAGGGTAGCCCGCGAAATTCAATTTTTCTTACGTTTTTTGCAATTTGCCGGTCATTGTCAGGCTGTACATTGAACAAAAACTTTTTTGCAAAAAAAACCGACTTTCAAAAAAAACACAAAAAAAGTGGAAAATAACTTTACTTTGGGAAGTCGGTGACTATTGTTTGTTTCATTGACTTTTTTGGCACCGACTTCCGAAAGTACTGTTATTTTCCACTTTTTTTGTGTTTTTTTTTGGAAGTCGGTTTTTTTTGCAAAAAAGTTTTTATTTTACCCTTTTTAGTTATAGTATCACACACAAATCCTTGTCAAGTATCAATTTCGCAATTTCTTTTACTTGGATGACATTTTTTTCCTGCTATTTTGATTCCAAACCAAACTGCTGAACTGATTTTGATGAAATTTCTATGGGACCAATCGGGAAGTAGATCCATTCAGATAAAAGAAGAATTTTTCAAATCGGTTCATAAATGACGGAGATATGAGGTAACAAACACAAAAAAAAACATACAACCGAATTGAAAACCTCCTCCTTTTTTTGAAGTCGGTTAAAAATATGATTCGCGGCTGACTGCAAGACTGATCCTAGCGGCTGTTATTTAGCGAAGAGCTCTTCGAGTAATATTCCTATACTATACCTTCCTTTATACGTTCGTTTTCAAGTCTACATTATTAATTCCATCCTTTGTTGGAAAGTATCTAATTTTAGTCGCACTATTGTTAGTCTGACGCGTATACCCGTATGCCTATGTACATATGCAAGTAATTACTAGCGTTATGTATCTTCAGGGTACTATATTAAAAAGAAAGAAAAAGTATTTATTAGTGTCGCACTGGACAAAACAAAATGGTAACTTATCAATAAAACAAGATTATTTAAAAAGAGAAGTTAAGAACAAATTAAAATAAGACTAACTAAACTGGTGCTGTACGAGATTGATATCATTAATAACTAGCGACCCGCCCCGGCTTCGCACGTGTGCAATGTAGATATTAATGTTTTCTCTACTATAATATGCATGTATTATACATAATTTACGGCACGATTGGCGCAGTGGCTGAGCGATTGACTGCTGCGCTGCGTGTCGCGGGTTCGATCCCCGCACGGAACAAATATTTGTATGGCCTACAGATAGTTGTTCCGGGTCTGGTTGTTTGTGTATGTGAGTTTAAATGTTACACGATACAGGAGAAATTCCTAGTGTGGGGCAACGTTTAAAAAAAAAAAAATGTATAAACCTTCCTCTTGAATCACTATCACTATCTATTTTTCTTTTTAATAGATAAAGTGATTCACATCAAAATCCGTTGCGTAGTTTGAAAGATCATTCTAAACATATATAGGCACAGACAGCGGGAAGCGACTTTGTTTTATACTATGTAGTGATCATCTTATTAATAATTAGGTTCTATTTATATTAAAAAACGACCTAATATTAATAGGAAGTTCATTATAACACGTTTCGTGATAAAATAATGAAGCACTGATCATGGAATGGCATGAAAAAATGCCGGTCCTGATTAGAGGCATAAAATCCTAATCACTGTCATCTGTGTGATTACCTACCGCTATCTGGTAATATCTCCATGAGAATGGCGGCGTTGCCACGTTGTATGGCAACGCTAGGTCTCTGGCTAAGGTAAAAGCTCGAAATTTCCTTGAAAAGGCTGTGAGCACTCGGTCCTAGAGTTTTAACCCCAAACTCGAAAATATAGTTACCAATAAGGTTACTTTATGAAGGACTAGAGTTCTTAACCCTTTATTTGATTATATCAACTGTTATACTCTATGCTATATATATTAAACTCAAGTTCAAACGTTCGTCCTGTACCAAATTCTTCCTGGCTATCACAGTTCCATCGGACTATATGAGTCACAGATCAGAGAATACACCGCACAACAACTGCTCTAATCTCCGTAGAGATTGACCGCCATGATCGAAATTCGTTCGGGAAAATAATCAGGATAATATTTTGTTTTTGAAGATTTAAACCGGTTGAGATTATACCGTTATCTTTTCAATTCTTACGCATGGCAGGAAATTATTGATATTGACCGAGACTTTGCAAGGCTTTTGTATGTGTGTCGTGTATAAGTGTACGGTCGATGAAAGAGATTGGTGTTCAGGTACCCAACTTTTTTAGCCCGGAATCAGATGCTGGTACAGTTCTCCTTTCTTTTGCCTTGCTTCCCAGTTCAGCGTCTCTTATCCAGGTTTTTACCGCGAATTTGACTGACCATGGGCATTTTTCTATGAAATCTGGAAGTAACAACAACAGAATAGAAATATGCTTCATTCTGAAACCTCACATATCTGACTACCAAATAGAAATAAAGCCACTTTAAATATTTTGCTATTTATATGTTTTGCCAACGATTTCACCTATTATTCAAACTAAGAAGCAACCTAGATAAACGGGGTTTCGTTACACAGCCCTAACTGTCCTTAAGTACACGATTTAAGGACTTTTTTTTAGCTATAATACAATGTTTTCAACACGATCTATTTTGAAAACAAATGAATATTGTAGGAAAAATACATCATATATTTAATAACAGGAAATTCCAACATTTTGGATTGACCTCTAGTCTTTTTGCGACTTTGTTACTAGTTGCAATAGTATGTAAGTATTGGAAAATTTATTATGAGCCACGATTCGAGATGTATTATTCATTCCACCCATTTTGACCTAGGCTCTTTTACGTCGACGCAATTAAAACTCAAATCTTTTAAACATCTATAAATGCGACTTATAAAAAACAAAAAAAAAATATGTACACAAATAAAATGAATATTGTCAGTAAAGAGTTAAAAGTAAATATTTTGCCCGTATACCAAAGACTTTATTCGAGTGTACATAATTATAAAAAGTAAAGTACGACTAAAACGAGTTTGCTAAATTATATAAGCTTGGTTACCATTCATTTATCGCAGTGCGAATATAGAACGTCATACAAATTGTCTTTGAAAATGTTAATAAAAATGGCGTTGTTGTTTATTTTAAGATAGTAAGTAAATGTTTATATTTTGTGTAATTTACGCCTTGTTGTTTTAACTGTTTCTCTGCTCATACGGGTATATTTACTGAATACGGTGTAAGTGTAATTCATTATCGTTTGTAAGTTAATATAAACAGGTGTATTTTTTATGCGATCAACAGTGGATGTTAGTGTTCCGTGTATATCAAATGAATGCGTGGTGACTTATAGAAAATAATATATATGGTGTGAAATTAGGTACGTTTTGTTAGTTTAAAAAATATATAATTTTAATATCAATAGCAAAAAATTGCAAGACAAAATTAAAATTGACATTTTATCATTAAAGTAAAATCAACAACTCTCCATATTTTCCGCATTTTTTATAAAAATAAAACATAATATGATTAACATTGAACACGGAATATTTATCATGTCTAATATTTTTTTTGAGTTCCCAATATTTTGGCACTATTGCAAGCCCCATGATCACGGATAAACTGGAGTTATTTCAAATACGAGTAATAAACACGGTAATTAAACTATTTTCATTGTTAATGACCATGTTAGTTTAAAAACGAATTAAAACTTAAGTAGCCTTTACTTTAAGTTCCTATTTGAAATTTGTGAGAATATTATTTTAGATGCTCCTAGTTATGAAATGTTTAGTTAAGAGGATTGTGTACAGTACTTCGGAGGAGCTCGTGGCTAAACAATAACAGCCGCTCGGGGTCGATCGTCAGGTTAAGCCGCGCTTGCCTGGGTTAGTCCGTGGATGGGTGACCACCCATTACATACCGAGTTTCCCCCGTACCTCGGAAAGCACGTTAAGCCGTTGGTCCCGGCTGTCATTTGTAGATCTTTGACAGTCGTTACTGGTAGTTAGTGGTCCGAAAGTCTGACAACCAGTCTTACCAAGGGTTATCGTATTACCCAGTACGAACTGGGTAGTGGAGGTCAGATAGGCAGTCGCTCCATTTAAAATATTGGTATTCAGCTGCATCCGGTTAGACTGGGCAGATATTAGTACAGTACTTAATTATATTACTCAACTAACTAAGTGCCGCATTCATTCAGCTTACAATAAAGCTAAGCAAAGTAAGCACAAGTTTATAGTCAATATAGATGTGACGTAATTTTTTTCGTATTCGTGTCAGAAAACCATTTTAATTGATATCCATATCATGGGGGTGCATAAATAACTAGTTCATCATCTTTGGGAGTTTCTTCTAGGCAAGCGAGCTCCACCTTAGGCCGCCAGCAAATCAGCCGAGTTGCATCCAAACGCAAGCCTATTTAGTATAAAAAATAAATCTTTGGGAGTCCACCATATCGGATTTAGAATAACGTCACTTAGCTATCCATACTTTGTCATTCAAACTAAACGTGTGAACAAAATTTCAGCTCAATCGGTTGGTGACAACTGTTTTGAAATTCAGTTCCAAGAATTGTCCTAAACAACAAACAAACAATGCAAGTTAAACGAAAGCGTGTAAATAAATAAAATAAAAGTAAAACTTTTTTGCAAAAAAAAACCGACTTCCAAAAAAAACACTGAAAAAGTGGAAAATAACTTTACTTTCGGAAGTCGGTGACTATTGTTTGTTTCATTGACTTTTTAACCGACTTCAAAAAAAGGAGGAGGTTCTCAATTCGGTTATATGTTTTTTTTGCCACCGACTTCCGAAAGTAAAGTTATTTTCCACTTTTTCAGTGTTTTTTTTTGGAAGTCGGTTTTTTTTTTGCAAAAAAGTTTTTATTTTACCCTTTTTAGTTATCGCATCACACACAAATCCTTGTCAAGTATCAATTTCGCAATTTCTTTTACTTGGATGGCATTTTTTCCAGTTATTTAAATTTCAAAACCAAACTGCTTAACCGATTTTGATAAAATTTCCATGGGACCAATCGAGAAGTAGATCCATTCAGATAAAAGAAGAATTTTTCAATTCGGTTCAGAAATGACGGAGATATGAGGTAACAAACACAAAAAAAAAAAAAAAACATACGACCGAATTGAGAACCTCCTCCTTTTTTTGAAGTTGGTTAAAAAACAAAAGTACTCCGAAAACTTTCCGCCACCAAAAGACCGAACTTACCTAATTTAAATAACTTAAACACAAAACCAAAGGAGAATATAACAATATCAAGTTCACAGATTTAATTAATCATCAATAGATCTCTCAGCCCCCTTGTTTCAAATTAACAACAAAGGAGACACCCGGACGCCTTTTGATTCGAAATTAGGGCAAGCCCGGGACGACCCAAACCCCACTCTATTATGAAAACAATAACGTGATAATTTAGCTACCTACAGGTATTCCCTGCAATAATGATGCTTACAGCATAGAAACAGCGGATTGCAGGATAGACAATATTCACAATAATCATTTCATCATGCTACTGGCTTCATCGGAATTCATTGGGTTTCAACGCGACATGTCTTCAATCTATCTTCTTCTATCTATTACTACATAGTATAAAACAAAGTCGCTTCCCGCTGTCTTTGTGTCCCTATGTGTGCTTAGATCTTTAAAATTACGCAACGGATTTTGATGCGGTTTTTTTAATAGATAGAGTGATTCAAGAGGAAGGTTTATATGTATAATACATGCATATTATAGTAGAGAAAACATTAGTATCTACATTTTATATATTTAAAATAAAAAACTGACTGGCTGACTGATTCACAGCTGAAACGGCTGGGTCTAGAAGCATGAAAATTTGCACAAACGTTCCAAAAACGACGTAAGCGTGCACTAAGGAAATTTTTGGAAATTCATCCCCTAAGGGGGTTATAACGAGGGTTGAAAGTTTTTATGAAACTTGGTCATCAAAATGGCCACATAAACGAAGTCGCGGGCAACATGTAGTCTTCTATATTTCTCTATTAGTATAGTATAGTAGCCACTTCATCTCAAAGGTCAATCATTTTCTAGCCATATCGTTTTTCACACAGTACATCCTTTGCTTCTTTGGGCTTTCCATACTCTAATAGCCATCCCCATATACAAGGCGTAGTTTTTCATCCTCGTCAAAATTCAGGAGGTTGTCATAGAAGACGTAAATAATCAATATAAATTACGGTACCTATTCAATATGAGATAATCGTTGCTTTTTTGTTGTTGTTTTAATTTGACACTATTTCAGAATGAAGCCCGTCTCAAAATAGGAGCATCACCCGTTTATCGAATAAACATCTGCGTTTGTCTGTGTGTGTGAAAGCGCGATTATAGGGCTAGCATTGGACACTTGCCAATTTCCGATATTAAGAAAAAAATATAAAAAATTACCTACCCATTTTATTATTGATTCGGGTCGAGGATCATTAGCATAGTTACCTCCTTGAATTTGACGAGGATGCAAAACTACACCTAGTATACTTAAAACTTTCCTCAAGACATTTTCCTTAATATAATCACACTAGCGACCCGCGCAACTTCATCTGCATAACATTTTTATTGATGCTTCACTCCTATTGGTCGCAGCGTGATGTTATTTATAGCCTATAGCCTTCCTCAATAAATGGGCTATCCAACACTAAGAGAATTTTTCAATTCGACCAGTAGTTCCTGAGATTAGCGCGTTCAACCAAACAAGCTAACTCCTCAGCTTTATAATATTAGTATAGATGAGGACATTGTACAGGATAGATTTTGACAAAGTTGAAGAGTTAGTCATTAATCATCATCATCATTTCAGCCTAGAATCACCAACTGCTTGCTACCAGGCCTTCTCTTTTATTTATTTATTTATTTGGTACACCAACAGCAATACATACTAAACATTTATAGGAGACAATAAAAAAATATATAAGTATGTATGCCTATTACAGGTATACGCAGCATTCGCCATAGTGACAACAACATAAAGTTCTCTAGTACTAATATACATCTTACAATATAAATTTTACTTAAAACTAAATGAAATAAATTATCATGATATGTATCATGAATGCGATAGCTAAAGATTCTCAATCGTCTACTATACTTTTCAGTTCCGTGCGCCCCTCGTTCAACTGTTTCCCGCGACTTCAACGGTATCATTAACCCACTGCGCTTTTGGACGGCCCTGGTTTCTCTGAACCAACCTTGGCCACCGTTAGGTCAACATTTTAATCCATCGGCCCATCACGCCTAGCTAGATGCTGTACAGCAATTACATGATTATTCGTTACCTACAGGTATTTTCAGCAATGGCTGTGATGATGGATACAGTATAGAAACAGGATTGTGAACAAGACAACGTTAAAGATAATGCAAACGATTGATTTGTTATAGCTGAAGAAATATACAGTCATCATGGGTCTATCACCGTTGGCTAGACAAGTAAGTACTAATCAGTTATTTGAACCAACACAAAAGCAACCTATAGCGACCCACTGCTACAACTGTACTATTTACTTTTACCGTTTTGTGGGAAGACGCGGTCAAAGCAGTAGTCGCTAGGTTTGTGGTACTCCGGACCGTCATGTAGAACATGTTGAAAGTTCTTGCAGAAAAACGAAATGCTTTGAAATAGATTCGACGAAACGGTTGGCGCAGTGACTGAGCGGTTGGCTGCTGCGCTGCGTGTCGCGGATTCGATTCCCGCACGGAACAAATACTTGTATGGCCTACAGGAAGTTGCTCCGGGTCTGGTGTTTGTGTATGTGAGTTTGAATGTTTGTCAACGTACACACGGTACAGGAGAAATTCCTAGTGTGGGACAACTTAAAAAAAAAAAACTGAAAAGAAACAATTGTCACTGGTCGAGACCGTTCAGTGCTTATCCCAACTCAGATTTTCTTTTCTTTTTTAATAAAAGTCTGACTTTAACTTAATTAAATTCTCTGATTTTTCGGATTCATGTGCGTATTGTATAATAATTATCTCTGGCTTCGGTGAAGGAAAACATCGTGAGGAAATCAGCATGCCTTAGAGATATTTCTAGACGGCATGTAAAGCCAAGTTAGAGGCCCATGGGCGGCATAAAAACTCTGACACCAGATTAGGCACTAACCACACGATAAAGAAGAATTAAATTCCTTAACTATTTTTAAACTAGACAAAAAGGTAATTCCCATCTATTCCTCTCTAAATAGGGCCTCAGTTTCGTATAGCTCTCGTAATGGATCCTATCTTGATTCAGAAATCTTTCCACTGAGATTAACAACAATTCTATTGCGATCGAGATTACCAAGGCCGTTTGTTTTTATTGTATCACCTCTCTTTATACGCATTTCCACGGAAAAGTTTATACTGGAAACCTTTTTGATTACATGCTGTTGAAGTACTGGGTTCAATTCTCGGGTCGGGCAAAGTTTTGTTGCGTTTTTTTATTTGGGATTCCTCAGCCACGGAGCCTGGATTTCTGCCCAATTGATGGTAATAGGCTCGTCCTCTATTACATGGGACATCAAAACAAAACTGGCAAAATGTAGGTATACTGTTAGGTATAAATCTGTCTATCCGTTTTTTTTTTTCAAATTTTAAGTTAACTTAAGTTTAGTTTTGCTATTTTGATCAACTTATTCCTTTTTTATTATTGCTGGGAAAATACATTTTTTTTTGGGTGAGAAATCACTTTTGATCGATGCATTGAAAAGTACGGGGGCATAGAAGGTATTAAAAGTAAAGTTATAACATCGAAAACTTGTAAAAAAGTTGTAACTTTGACCCCCAAAATCTCTATAACTAAAAGATTCCCAAAGGTATGATCCGAAACAAAAAAATAAAAAATTGTAATAACGAGGGAGAATAAGTGCCTTTCGAAGATATTTTAAAGATATTTTTAAACTGACTAATTATGATTAAAATTTTCAGTTTCTGGTAGCCGGTTCAACGCACCTGGCAGCAATCTCAGCTGGCGGGGTGATAGCATACCCCAGCGTTATGCTGGAGCAGCTCAAGTCCAATGACACCATCATACAAATTGACTTGCATAAAGGATCATGGATTGGTACGTTGCAGTTTGATTAACAATAAAACAAAAGCTGAACAAAGCACCTTTGAGAAGAGTACTAGCAGACACAACTCAGGAGTTGCAAATTGTGGTTTCGAACATAGGCGGCCAGTTTACTCTGTTAAATGTATTTCATCATCACCATCAGTATCAAATATACGGCAATATTCTCCTTTGTAAGCACACCGGACGAGCACAGGTCAAACTAAGAGGTTAGCCGCAACAGTGATAGCCTAGTGGTGTGACCGTTGGACTGCCAAGTCATAGGTCTCGAGTTTGAACCCAAGACACGCACCTCTGATTTTTCGGAATCATAAGCGTATTGTGTAATTACCACTTGCTTCGGTGAAGGAGAACATCGTGAGGAAACCAGCATGCCTGAGAGATATATCTCGACGGCATGTAAAGCCAAGTCAGAGAACCATGGGCGGCATAAAAACTCTGACACCAGGTTAGGCACTAACCACACTAACCACCTAAGAGGTTGTCGTCTGCTTAACCGGATTATGATCCGTGTTTTGTATAAAGGTCCTTATTATAAAAAGAGACCTGTGTCTTATCAGTGACAACTTTACAGGCGTATTAATTATGCTATGCTTTCCTATCTCAGAAGAATGCGCTAAGGTAGCCCGCGAAATTCAAATTGTCTTACGTTTTTTGCAATTTGTAGTTAAGTTTGAGATTGTATGTTGATTAAAATATGATTCGCGACCATTGCGAATGTGGATTCACAGAGTTATAATCATCAATAAAACCCTCTAAGTTCATTTAATTAAATTCTGTAAATACATAATTATGTGTTACGGTCGCGAATCATAATTTGTTCAATATACAGCCTGACCTGCAAATTGCAAAAACCACCTTAAGAACAAGAAATAACACTATGAAAATGAAAAAACAATGTGCTAAAAAAATGGTTGCTGTAATAAAATCGGATCATACTTTCGCAAGACAATTTCTGATAATTTAAATAAAATAGAATTGCTAAACTCAAGCTTTATTTATTTTCCTAAGAGAAGATAAACATTCAAATACTTTAAAAGACCCTGGAGAAATAACCATGACTTTTACAGTATTCAGAACTTTTCTCAAGGGGCGTTTAAATCTGCGGTAAATAAAATAACAGTCGTAGACAATAAATTACCTAGCCGATTTAAGTAAATTCTCCTGCGTAACTTTTTCTCACCCATGTTTTGGGGTCAACTTCCAGTCTAACCACCGTTTTACATGGAGCAACTGGCTATCTATCCTTCTCTATCAAGTTGATACGTAAGAATTTTTACTTTAATTTTCAAAGTTCTAGTAGCTAAATAATAGCAGCCGCTCGGGTCGATCTTCAGGTTAGCCCGCGCTTGCCTGGGTTGGTCCGTGGATGGGAAAGCACGTTAAGCCGTTGGTCCCGGCTATCATTTGTAGATCTTTGACAGTCGTTACATTCAGTGGCTCGAAAGTCTGGCAACCAGTCTTACCAAGGGGTATCGTATTACCCAGTACTAACTGGGTTGTGGAGGTCAAAGAGGCAGTCACTCCAGACTCTAGACTTCCAGTCTATAGTCGCCGACCCCAACATAGTTGGCAGATTTTTCAAAGTTCAAAACGCTTTCTCTCTTTTCCAGGTTCCGTTCATGGCATAGCTGGCATACCAAGTGTTCTCCTACCAATCATCATGCAGTACCGAGGCAGGAGATTTGCCTTCATCCTTAGCTGTATCTTTCTTATCACAGGCTGGATGTTAGCGTATCTAGCACAAAACATCACGACGCTTATAATCGGGGAGTGCTTCCATGGTCTCGGTACCCACAGTCTTATCACAGTCAGTTTCCTAAGCGTCTCAGAAATGGTTAGACCAAAGTATAGAAATACATGCTTACTACTGTATGGGACTGTACAAGCTCTAGGAATTTCTTCGGTAGGAATTATAGGAAGGTATCTGCATTGGAAGACGGTTGGATTGATCATGTGTTCTCCAGTTTTTATAGCATTGCCTTTAGGGTTTGCTTGGCCTGAGTCTCCTTCTTGGTTGGCCTGTAAGGGGAGGTTTAGAGAATGTGAACAGAGTTTTGTTCGACTGAGAGGTTCTGATGAAGAATCAAAGAAAGAATTAAAGGCACTTGTCAATTCACAGAGAGAGCATTTGAAAATCAAATCAACAACAAAGTTTCGAGATTTACGGACGACGGTAACGAGTAGAGACTTCTATTTGCCAACGTTGCATACTTTCGTCTTAATCAATGTTCTGTATTGGGGTGGAGGTATGCCCGTCATCATATACTCAACTGACATGATTTTCAAAATATCTGGCAGGTTCAACGAGCACGCAAAATTAGCTATGGACGTTTTACTTTTCACTGGCTACAACATAGCAACAGTTTTAGTCCGATTTTGCAGTAGCAAAAAGGTAATGCTATTCAGCATGTCCGGTTCTGCTGTTTTTATGACAGCTACAACCATTATGTCATATTTACAAAGCGTAGGGACCGTGGAAAAGGACTTTGGGGTGTATTGTTTAGTAGGTTTCGTAGCGTTCTTGAGTTTGGGGTCGAGTTGTATAGGGTTTTCTATATCAAGCGAGATAATGCCCGTTAAACACAGAGGCGTAGGTGGTTGTCTTTATGTTATTTATACATGTGTACTCCATTCTTCTTCGTTGAAAGCATACCCTTATTTGAGCGTGTATTTGAATGTGTCCGGTGTGTTTTTGCTTTACGCTGTCTATGCTACGTTGTCAATTTTATTCATCTCGAAGTATGTGCCGGAAACTAAGAATAGGACGTTGCAAGAGATTGAAGATTATTACAAGTATGGTAGTTTTAAGGACGGAGATAAAGATGAGACTGTTGATGTACCTTTTATTAAGTCTGATCTAAGTTAGGATATGACCTATTTTTTGGCCAAAGGATCAACGTGGCAATGCTGCCAGCCTTCTGGGCATTTTTCCGTTGGCTGCGATACGGACGATTTTTTTCTCTTTTTCATATTCTTGTACGTATTTTATTTATTATTATTTTAAGTCTGTTTAAAGTATGTTAATAATGTTTATATCTTATATAATAAATTAATAGTTAGAATATAGATTGTGGTAAAGTCTATACTATAATGTACCATACCTAGTTATGTACTGGTCAATAAGTTTGTGGCATCGAGGTTTCCGTGTTAAACCCGCGATGGCTTGTGTTGGTATGTTTTTTCAAAATGGTCTGTAACAATGTTTATCACTATATAGTATAAAACAAAGTCACTTCCCGCTGTCTGTCTGTCCTTATGTATGCTTAGATCTTTAAAACTACGCAACGGATTTGGATGCGGTTTTTTTTATAGATAGAGTGATTCAAGAGGAAGGTTTATATGTATAATACATGCATATTATAGTAGAGAAAACATTAGTATCTACATTGCACCCGTGCGAAGCTGGGGCGGGTCGCTAGTTGAATAATAAAAGATAAAAAAAAAGATAAATTTAGTTTCAATAATGTTGTTTTATTCAATTCGTCCTTTGTAGTTATCCCAATTATGATGTTTTCGGTCAGCGATCCACTTCTATGTAGGATGTGCACGGAGATATTCGCCACATTATCTGCGGGGTCCATTTCCTGACACATTCTTGCGCTTACCTAGCCGTGGATCATTCTACTACATTTTCAAACAAAGCATAGCCGTAATTTTCTTGTATGGACATCTGATCTACACTAATACTATAAAGAGACACAATTTGTTTGTAAGTTTGTATGTAGGGGGTAATCTTCAGAACTACTAAACCGATTTCAAAAAATCTTTCAAAAATAGGAAGCTATATTATTTCCGAGTGTATAGAGTATAAAATGTGAGTGATAGGCTATAAATATATAAAAATATCCGTGCGGTAATTTACCATCATAAGTCGAGCGAAGCCGTGGGTAAAAGCTAGTATAACATATTTTAATTATATTGTTGTCTTAATGGTGAATGCTGCGTTTATGTATCTTCCAATTTATATAGCACTGCTGTATGTACTATGCATACATTATATCAGCACCAACGACTCCAACATCTTGTGGTTGCAAGCACGCCTGCGGAGCATGAGATCTTGGGTTTGAGTCCCAGATCGGGCAGTGTTATTGGGTTTTTCGATCAAGTATTCGCTACGCTACGAACTCGTGTGAGAGGCTTGGCAGGTTTTTTACGAGTATATGTACTGCTGTTGGAGAACCAAATACATAAATAAATCTATCTGCCCACAGTTAATCTAATATTTCGGGAAGCCGGGATTGAGTTAAAAAATACATTTCGCGTAAAATGTAAATAAGTGATTTTTAAATAAAACTTATTTTTCTTGGTTGGCACGCTTGTTAAAATATTTACTTCAATAATGTATATTAATATGATTGTGTTTCTTGTTTGGAACAAGAAAAAAAAAACAAGGAATATTGTAATTTTCTATTATATTACCTCTCCGTCAAATTTTTACCAGCTTCTGCCCGCGGCTTTGCTCACGTTTTCGTCGGAAACTACCCCACGGGAACATCATAAATATAGCCTATGTCACTCAGGTATAATGTAACTTCGCACTTGTGAAATAATTGATGTTGTGTGTTGGTAATATTTTAATGTTGAAAGTTTCAATATTTTTTGTTCAAGTAAAATGGATATATCAATGTTTTAGAGGTGTATAATCGTAGAAGAAGTGACTGAAAAAGAAATGCAATCATGTTACTTACTTATATCGTTAATAACTTTTGCCCGCGACGATTATTAAAAAATATGGCTTCCCTATTTGAATCGGATTTTTTTTGAACAATTTCAAGGGTTTTATTTTTTGCACGGAACCCTAAATATTTTTGCTAAAATAAAAGTAGCCTAAGTAACTCTTTATAACACCAGTTATTTGCTAGTCAAAATTGGTCCAGCCATTTCTGAGACTAGCCAGAACAAATAGACAGACAGACACACAAAAAAATATTTAAAAAAAAAATGTTTTTTTTTTTTATATACTTACTATATACTTTTTATATGCATTCAGTAGAAAGCTATTATTTTGATATCACAAACAGACACTTCTATTTTATTTCTTTGTAAAGACATAGATTACGGTAGTATTCAAATTCCTCTCGTAACTGATACAAAAACGCTCGAAAATATAAATTGAAATATTCGACAAGTTTTTTTTATTCCATGAATTCCTGCAATCTGCGATCGCATAACTATAGATTTCAGAGTTTTGGTTGCATAATAACAATATTGTATTGTTGAATTGTGCGTATTCGAAATATTTTTAACTCTGTCGCAGCGTGTTGGCGTGTTGTGACGAATTTCCTGGTATTGTTAACCATTTATTTATATTTATATTACGTTTGCTTTTTGTACAAATAAAAGCATTTCATTGGTGACTTTAATAAAGCTTTTTTTACAGGCACCTGTTACATAGGGTTTCCTGTAATTTCAGAGTTATATCTTTTTCTTTCTTGTGTATGTTGTGTTGTTATTTAACGTATTTCATTTAATACTTTTGAACATTCCTTGTTGCAAATAATTATTTTTCTTTTTAACTGTGCAATATATTGGATATACGTCTGTTATGTTGTTGTACAATAAATAAATAGTGTTTTTAGCTCGACATTTTATCGTCATTTAAGTTTTTTTTTATAACTAACGAGTTTTCGTAGTGATCGATCGACTCTTTTTTCAAAACTGTAAGTCCGACTAGCTTTTGCCCGCGACTTCACCTACGTAGAAGTCCCATCCCAGAAATAATCCCATCGAAAAATACCAGGTAATTCCAAGTCATGGTATACTTGCATGACAATTTCATCAAAATGTATTTAGCCCCTTTGGGCAAAAGCTGAATTGGCAGGTCGATTCAGCTTCACTTTACTATCACTACATAGTATAAAACAAAGTCGCTTCCCGCTGTCTGTCTGTCTATGTATGCTTAGATCTTTAAAACTACGCAACGGATTTTGATGCGGTTTTTTTTTTTAATAGATAGATTGATTCAAGAGGAAGGTTTATATGTATATTAATATAATACATGCATGCATCAGCATTGCACCCATGCGAAGCCGGGGCGGGTCGCTAGTTTAATATAAAATAGTGTGTATAAATGCAATAAATTCTTGTAACGTTAAAAACGGACAGAGTTACTTTAGTAATTAAACTCCGTTTCCCTCCTTTTTAAATAAAAATAAAAATACTTTACTGTCCGAAGTCAGTGTGCAAAAAAGTCAACGAAACAAACAAAGTCACCGACTTCCGAAATTAAAGTTATTTTCCACTTTTTAGTGTTTTTTTTTTAAATCGGTTTTTTTTTTGCTAAAATGTTTTTAGTATAATTTTAGTATGAATATAATCACAGCTAGCAGAACAAGCATGTTTACGATAACTTTGAACACGAGTAAGTAGTTCGTAGCAAACTGCGAACTATGTTATCGACAAGTTTTCAACTCTAGGAAGACAAGAGCGTAAGTTATTTTGTCCGCTCCATATACTAAACAAAAACCGCAGGGTTAATAGCCTGTTTCGACACCTTTTGATAAGTTCCAATTAATTTAGTCTACCAAATAATTTATTATATATTATATTATATATATTCACTTCCGTATTATAATTAAACTAGCTGACCTGGGCGACTTCGTCTGCGTAACATTTTTGATTAATGCTCTGCTCCTAAAGGTCGCAGCGTGATGTTTTATGATGCCTATAGCCTTCGTCAATAAATGGGCTATCCAACACTAAAATAATTTTTCAATTCGAACTAATAGTTCCTGAGATTAGCGCGTTCAACCAAACAAACAAACAAACTTTTTAGCTTTATAATATTAGTATAGATATAGATAATATTGATTAAATGACTCATGATTAAGCAGTACCTTTGTAATCAAAAATTATAATTTTTGTCGTTTTACTATATTATCTACACACTGTGCGTACATAAATAATAAAGTGAATAATCCGTAGAATTCCCTGAAACTGAATAATCAGTGTCTATCTTGCCACTCAAACTTGACTTAAGTAATAGTCGACAGTTCCAAAAATAGAGTTCCCTAAAACGACCACAAAATCGGCTTTCCGTTTAAAATTCAAAACAAATAGTTATCAAGTAATTAATACCGCATAAACAAAACTTGTCAACAGGCACTGACTCAGAAAGCCGTCAGAAACTTAGATTGCTACTCAACAAACTTAAATTACCCTTTCAATACTTACCAAAAAGGTTTTATAGTCAGCGTAGCATCACCAACAATGAGGCCGAAACACAAAAAGTCCGATACGAAAAAAAAAAACACTCCGGAAATAAAAATAGTTTTTTTCGGGCGTTCGAAAAAAGAAGTGTCACAATTTTCCCGCGAAAATGAAGGGAAGGACGCGACCTCCCCCTTCCGTCGTTTGAGAGCTACTGGCTGTGCGGTTGGGAGCTGCAAATGATGTTCGGAGTTTGAAAAGTAAGGGTAAGTCCTCTGTGTTGAGGGGTTGAGGGTGGTTTAGCGAAATTGGGGGTATATTTTTTCAGTGATCGAGATCAAAGTGTTCTTTACAATGCTATTTATAGGGCTCGTGGTGAAAAGTCAGATAGGAAACATAAGACAACATAAGATTTTTAAATGTTTTCCACATTTTGTAATAAGTATTTAACTTCCCTTTGTTTTTATAGCTTTTATCAATGTTTTTGAATGTGATGTCAGGTGTTGTTGGTTTGTAATTAATTATTCTGTGATTTGGGGCTAAAAGTACTGAAATGCTTTCTCGTTTTTATAGACTCTGCTAAAAAACTTTTTTTTTTCTTTGATAAATCATTCCTAGTCTATTTATTTTATACCGTTATTTTATTAGTTTTTTAAAACTTCCAAACAGATTGACGAAACTTAAACCACTCAGCCTTACCTTTGTCCTATCAAAACAGGATGGCATAAAAGTCACCAGCATCCGTCAAGAAAACTCATACAAAATATACTTTTCAACTACTACTTGACTTTTAATTTTTACTTTTTTTATAAAGTGTCTACTGTTAAATAAGAATTGGATTTGAGTTTCAGGCCTTATCGCCGCCTATTATAAAATTATTTACAAAAATGTCAGCACCTTGAACTCAACAAAAATACAGGAATATTTCATTTAATATTTCATCCCGCTCCGCTTCCACACAGTGTCATATTCCTTATACCACGTGACCGCATTTTCGCGCGCGCGATCGCTCATTGAGTTACGAATTTTGGACACAATTTATTCACGATCCTGTTCATTATTGGACGTACAATTTAATATAAAAGATACAAAAAATTTTGAAAACATAAGTTATTCATCGTTCAAAAGTTTTTAGGGTTCCCTATATTATTTATTTATTAAAACTTTATGTAAAAATTGTATAATGGCGGACTTAATGCCTTGGGCATTTTCTACCAGTCTACCTTAGGGTGATGCAGAGACAATACGCAGTAGGTGCAATAACAAAAAAGAAAATACTTATAAATATATATTTATATATATAATAATAAATAAATATAATAAATACTTATATACATACATAAAACAAAATATATAAAATGAAGAGAGATAACAAGAAAAACTACTGCAACTTATTTCTGAGACGAATCTGCCAACTTCTCGTGTATATGGTTTCGAGCTTAATATATTAATGTTATAAAGAATAAAGATTGCAAGTTTGAATGCAGGGAACTGTTGATCCGATTCTGAAAATTCTTTCAGTAATGGGGAACAACATTATCCCTGAGTCATCATCATCTGCCTAGCCTTTTTCCCAACTTTATTGGGATAGGCTTCCAGTCTTACCGGATGCAGCTGAATACCAGTATTTTACATGGACCGACTGCCTATCTGACCTCCATAACACATTATCCCTGAATGTCACAAGCTATATTTAAAATGTTCCCGTGGCATTACTTCCGATCATAACGCAAGCGAAGCCGCAGGCAAAAGCTAGTAATATTTATATAGAAAGTGGCTGACTCTTGAAATGACGAGGAATAGAGCAGGATGGAAGACGAAGGCATGTTGCATCCACCCTAAAAAACTTAGGATAAGGCGGACGGGCTTTTCCAGTGTTAAAATCAGAATATTTTAACAGAGTTTCACGAAAATATGATATTACTAGCTTATACCAGCGGCTTCACCCGCGGGGACTTCGATAATTGACCCACGGGATCATCCTACCGGGAAGAAAAGTAGCCTATGTGCTATTCCAAACTATAATCTATCTCTGTGCCTTTCATCCAGATCCGTTCAGCCGTTCTGGCGTGATCGAGTAACAAACATCTATCCAAACTTTCGCATTTATAATATTAGTATAGATTAGATTTATATATAGTATAGATTATGTAGATAGTAGGTATAGATTGTTTCAACATTCCACGAATAAAGGAGTGTTCTGCGAAAAATGTGTTTTCGGATTCGGGGTAGGTACAACGTAAATACTTGCTTTTTTATTCTATGTAACTGTTAGGAATGCTCTCTGTTTTGTAAAAAAAAAATACTATCAATGAAAAACGGTGGCCGTTGACCAACCGGTTTCACTGAAATCATAAGAACACGGATTTCCAGAAACAACTAGATCTTTTAGTATATTCGCCCCGAGCGGTCGTCAAGTCAACATAAATAAATAAATAAATAAATAAATAAATAAATAAATAAATAAATAAATAAATAAATAAATAAATAAATAAATAAATAAATAAATAAATAAATAAATAAATAAATAAATAAATAAATAAATAAATAAATAAATAAATAAATAAATAAATAAATAAATAAATAAATAAATAAATAAATAAATAAATAAATAAATAAATAAATAAATAAATAAATAAATAAATAAATAAATAAATAAATAAATAAATAAATAAATAAATAAATAAATAAATAGATAAATAGATAAATAAATAAATAAATAAATAAATAAATAAATAAATAAATAAATAAATAAATAAATAAATAAATAAATAAATAAATAAATAAATAAATAAATAAATAAATAAATAAATAAATAAATAAATAAATAAATAAATAAATAAATAAATAAATAAATAAATAAATAAATAAATAAATAAATAAATAGATAAATAAATAAATTAATTAATTAATAAATAGATAAATAAATAAATAAATTAATTAATTAATTAATACATAAATTAATACATAAATAAATTAATAAATAAACAAACAAACAAATAAATAATACCATTTATTTCAAGTTTCACAGACTCATAAAATTAAATAATTATACACACACAGTCACATTACATAATCAAATATATATAGAATTAAATACTTATAGAACTTATACTCAAACAATAAATAATTCAAACAAAAAAACAAATAGGTACTTAATAGACTTGACTTGCAGTGTTTCCACATTACCTGCGTTCAATGTGTAGCCCACAGCAGTGATTAATATAGGCGCAATCGAACCTTTCCGCGAGCGCGGCCAACATGCTGTTGGAGCTCCCCCGCACTCGCCGAACCAGCGAGGTGCCTCTCTTGCGCATTGTTGTATAAAAACAATCTACGTGCGCCTCCGCAAACATTGTCGAAGCGCTGCAGTAACGGGGGAGACCCAACAACATCCTGAACGCATTGTTGAACTGGACTCGAAGGGCGCTGTACGACCTTTGCGTGTAGTTAGTCCATAGGCTGCAGGTGTATAATGTAGTGCAGTAGGCTCGAAAGAGAGTAATTTTAACTTCTGCTGAGCATCGTACGAACCTACGGATGACCATATTCGCTCTGACCGCGCCCTTCGCTCCCGTTCAATGTCTACATCGTCTTTCAAGTCGGGAGTAAGTAAGTGGCCTAAGTACTTAAAAACATCAATCAAACTCTTTCTAAGGGTGTGCCATTCAGCTTTATAGCTGGCATTTCAATATTTTTTCTCTGCCCGCCCTGAAAGACCATACACTGACTCTTTTTTACATTATACAATAGTCCGTGATCACTCTCAGAATCAGCTCTCAGATACTCATCAGTTTTTTGAGGTTTATTAGGTGTGGGTGCATGGCATGCTAATTATTACTGCTTTTCCTGCATGTGCATATTTTGGCGGACGGGAGGGCGGTGCTGCATCCTGCACCTAAGCCTGGATCTTTTTCGTGGAATGAAAGCTACGTAAATTTTGCACGACATTCAACCGGAATGTGATTCAAATTCAACTTCTAAGATTTTTTTACATATTTACTTACAGATGAAGCGTAAAAGCGTGTTTAAAACTAATAGAGATTTATTAAGGGCAAGACGTGCTGCACCAACCCCAAACTCCATAAATGTAGGAGAAAGATGATGTTACTTATAAGTAAGTTATGTTCACTAACAACTTATGATATATCTGGTGTCCTACCATGGCAATTTAATGCAGGATTTTTTTAGCTCTATTCCAGTGTGTGAAAGAGATGGTGCTAGACGTCTTGTCTTGCATACAAACATACCTGCAGTAACATTCCTGCATTAAGACGTCATGGTAAGCCACCTGAAATAGATGTTCAAACAGTTTCCAATCCTAACAAGGTCTTAAGCAGCACCTTTACTTATTGAGAATATAACTAAACACGAACAGTGAATAACTTAGTTATCAAAGCAGTGATAATTCTATCAGCCAAGTTAGAAATGCAAGTTTCATGCGGGAATACTTGGGGCGGGAGTTAAGAACTGTGCGTACGTAGAGGGTGTTGTGTGTTGTGTAGATACTGAAGTATTTTGTAAAGAAACTGCAGGAGATGAAGGTATTCTTTAAAGTAAGTACAATAATTAAATGTAAAATCATGCAAAAACTCTTGATGTTGTGTCGTCGGGTTCGTTCGGTAACATTTTTTGTTACCGAACATACCCGATTTCAGGCCAAACTAATTTTTCAAACCAGTTTACTGGTTTATCGTGTCTGGATACACTAACCCAAACAAAGCAATACACTGCTCAACGTGGTTGGTCACAGTTCTGACTTAACCTAACTCATTTAGAAGGGGTGCTCTATGATCGTCCATTTGTGATGAGTGAGTTTAGGTGGGATCTTAGACAATGTTTTCTTTCAACAATTTATGTCCAAGAAACTACAGTCCCTTTCAAAGTTATTTACCCCTGATAGCGACAACCTTAACGTATCAAAAATAAGGGTCACTGTAATTGTGACAGTGATGCAAGATCCGAAGAAAAATAACCTCTAAACGATGAAGGTTCTGAAGCAGAATATTATCAGGATCATTGGAACGCTGAAGAGTTTTCGTCTTACGAAGCGGATCTCCTTGCCGTATTACCACAAGATGCATATGTATGAAGTGACGTGCTCCGGGCTCCGGGCTATACTTCGACACAAAACAAATAAGTAAGTACAGAAGTTCAGCTACATACACCTTCAAAACTATGTTAGGGTCGGCTTCAACAATATGCAGATTAATACCAGTATTTCACATGTAGCGACTGCCTTTGTGACCCGAACAACCCAGGACCCAGTACCATACCCTTAGTAAGACAGGTTGTCAATGTTTCGGGTTCTGGTTAATCGTACCCGCTGTCGAAGATCTACAAATGACAGCCGGGACGTTGGCTTACAATACTTTCTGAGAGACGGAGGGATCTCGATGTGCAATAGATGGCCACCCATTCACGGACAGACTTGGACAAGCGGACCTTCAATCTTCACGTACGGGTATTATTATTTAGGCACGAGCCCTCCACCAGTGACTTTCTTTCTCTCACGTACAGTGAGTGCAAACGCACTCGCGACTGTCATTTGTTTGAGATCGCCGTACGTTCTACCGCGCTCACTGACGGTCGACCACTTTTGAACCTTATTATCCAGAACATAAGGGTGAAAAGGCTCGTTTAATGGAGTTGGCCTTCTGTACCTATTTTCATTTTGACCTCAAGATAACGTGGATGGTGCTACAATAACAATTCTGTATAATATTGACGGGTTGCTAGTTTATCTTCTAATATGTGCTTCGTACCTTATGTGCTGTTCCTCATCGTTAATATTTATGTTACGATAATTGAGTAGCTCACAATGGAGGTATTAAACTGACAAATGCTTGCACTGGCTGGATAGGTCCACTCAAATTTTTGTGATTCTTTCTTCAAAAGACCGTCTCAGACACTCATCTGCATAGTCCTTATGTGAGTTTATCAAGATTATGTCTGGACCTCAAAAGAGACTATGACCTCTGAGTTTGTTTCTGCTGTTTCTTCTCAGAGTAGTCAGGTACGAAACACCCGCCCTCATCCAGTTTTAAAAAAGAAGACGTGTAAAATTGTTTGTAAAAACCTCCTTGCAAAATAAACATCATTTATGATTTAAAGCTTTCACCAATTTCTGATAAGGGGGATGGCCACACTTATTCTAAATAAATCATTCTATTTGGTCTTTATGTAAAAAAAAAGATGTATAACAGTATTTTACCAAAAACAGTAAAACTGTTGACTACAAGATTCCTCATCTATCTAGCCTTTACCAAACAATGTATATTGATTGAGGTAGACTAGTCTACCGGTTGCATCTGAATACCAGTATTAAATTTACATGGAGCGACTACCTATCTGACCTCCACAACCTGGGCACACGATACTCCTTGGTAAGACTGGTTGTCAGACTTTCAGTCTTCTGACCAACCTTAATGACTGTCAAAGGTATAGTTAGGTATAGATGTCATCCGGAACCAATGGCTTAACGTACTTTCCGAGACATGGAGGAGTCTCGGTATGAAATATATGATCACCCATCCACGGACTGACTTCAGCAACCGTTGCTTAACCTACTCGTAAGTCTGTTATTATTGAACCACGTCACCACGAGCCCCGCCTCCATACTGCAGGATTGACGTAACTAATTAATTATTAGCATAAATATCTCAGTGTCATGACCTTGGATATCCCAGAACAATGTTGATTTATACATATCACACCCAGGAAATTGATGAAGAAGCGATGACGGAGCATTTTCGACATACAACTTAACAGGGGCACATTCCAAAATGTGTCAGAGGGAGATAGAATGTAAATCTTCTTTCTCTTCTTCTTCTTTATCGTGTGGTTAGTGCCTAACCTGGTGTCAGAGTTTTTATGCCGCCCATGGGCCTCTGACTTAGCTTTATATGCCGTCGAGAAATATCACTCAGGCATGCTGGTTACCACCCAATGCTTTCCTTCACCGAAGCAAGTGATAATTATACAATAAGCACATAATTACGAAAAATCAAAGGTGCGTCTTTGGGTTCGAACTCGAGATCTATTTGATTGGCAGTCCAATTGTCACACCAATAGGCTATCACTGATTCAGAAGAATGTCTATTGAAACAATAAAACTGAAAATAGATACATTTGTGTCTTTTTTCCAGAATTTTGTAACAGAATAAACACAAGTCCTCTCGTGGTGACTCAGACCACGAAAATGAACAGCTTTTGTTCTATGACTTTTTTTAAATCATAACTTTTTTTTAGTTTGACCATTCAACGTTGATCAGCTCATCGCGTCAATTCCTGGAGAAAGTACTCTATTTTTGGGAATTTCAAAAACTCAAAGAACAAAAGTTTTTCAGTTTCTTGGACGGAGACACCATATGGGTCTTACGCTTATATATTTGTAACATAATACACCTTGTATAATCATGGACACGCCGGTTTTGATCCGATCGAGCCTGGCTCTTGCTGCCCTCTCCAAGCGACGCGCTAAACTTTGGCTTTGTACCGTATTGTCGCTTAGGTTTTATATTTTTTCCTTGGCTAGAGGTAATTACTCTAAAGGCACCCACATGCTTAAGCAGCCATTCACAGAAACGTCGGTTGCCAGGATCATGCACCTCACCTCTCTGGAAAACATCACCAATACAGATAATAATGAAAACTCCTTATTATAAAAACTTTTTCGAAAAAAAAATCACCTGATAGACCTTTAAAAAGAAAAAAGAATTTTCTTTCCGCGTTGCGGCCAATAAATCTTCTCGCTTAAAAACAGACTAAAAAATAACTTAAAAGACGTTTAACAAATTGTCATTGGTCCCAAACTTGGTAGATGTCAGATAACAAACAAAATTACCATTGCACTTAATTAAGCGTAAATTATAAATAAGTTAGACTCTATTTAAGACGACATAGAATTCAAATTCGATTGTGCAAATATTGGTTGAGCTGTAAATGGAAGTTTGTGTGAAACTACAAGGGAAGTCGATTTAAGTTTGGCGGCAAGTTCATAATGATTTCATGAATTACAAATCAAACTTGAGGGCGCAACGTTTCACTGACATGTCTCTTGCTAGCTTTAGATTTATATTGAGTTTCTTTTGCTTGTAAACTTTGACGCTCGCGTATCTTTTGTAATCAATTATTGATCGCAGATATCACAAAATATACGCGAACGTCAAAGCTGTTATATCGTAAAGGTAATAACAAATATTATCTGCCATAATATTAGTAATTTGGCGGTTTTATGTGGATTTACGAAGTTACAAGGGTACTATCGTTGAGTATAGCGGTTCTCACACGACATCGCTTGTCCGCGCGGTATGGTGAAGGAGGCGGAGATTTTCAGGCATTGCGACGCGCGGAGATGCGGCGAGTGCCGATCGTCCGCGCGGACGCGCAGTGACGTGTGAAAACCGCCTTAAGCTTTAGTTTTGGCATTCGTTGTTAACTAATGGCAGTAGGCTCGCTTTCTGTTACATGGGACTTTCACTGGACATAACTGGAGACAATTCGTACACCTCTGTCTTACCTCACAGGGATAATAGACGTGATGATATGTCGTTCTGCTATTTAGTTTCATTTTGTATTTTCAGAAACTAAACAATAATTACTGCACCAAAATCCACCACCAACATTCGACATCTATTTACAAACTACACGTCGTAATATTTCACCCTACATTCATGTCTGTTTGCATGTCTGTATGTACGTCGAGATCCGTCTTAGCTAAATATTTGATTTGCGTCGAGATGAGATTTTACTCGCTCTCGAATTATTAGAGTCTGGTACACACCATGTGGGTGAGGGTAAGGGAGTGTGCAGGTTTGGGTTTTCATTGGTTGATAACATGCAGCCGAAGTGAGCGGTACAAGTGGCGAAGTTCTGGGCTAACAAGGTATAAAAAAATGTCGGGCCAGCGACATGAAGAAGACGATTGGTTGAAAGTTTGAAGTTTATTGATTAGTCTCTGAAATATTCATAGCCTCTTTGTACTCAAAAGCTGTAATATGTCGTTATGTTTGTGTATCAATGTGTATAAGTGCAGTCTAACTATGGTTTTTTTTTTCACGATTTCTCGATAAACGAAACTATCTTTCTTCACTTCTAAAAAATCTTTCTAAAGTTTGTCATTCAAAAGTACCTTGGCCTAATGGCAGACATAAATAAATAAATTGTCCCTTTTATCGTTTTAAATTACATACCGTTCAAAGACATTGTACTATAGCATTGTTATAGCCATTGACTTCAATTCGGAAACGGTAAACTGAAAAATAATTTAAAACCGCAGTCTTTAGACATCCCAAACGCAATTTGCAGCGTTAAATTTAATCCTCAGATCAGTCTGTATGCTCGAGGAGCTCGTGGTAAAATATTAACAGCCGCTTGGGTCAATCTTCAGGTTAAGCCGCTCTTACCTAGGGTGGTCTGTGGATGGGTGACCACTCATTACATACAGAGTTTCGCAAGTCTGACAACCAGTCTTACCTAGGGATATCGTATTACCCAGTACTAACTAGGTTGTGGAGGTCAAATAGACAGTCGCTCCATGTAAAATACAGGTAGTCAGCTGCATCCGGTAAGCCTGGAAGCCAACCCCAATAAAGTTGGGAAAAAGGTTAGACAGATGAATTTCAATCCGCTTATAAGTCTGTATGCTCCCTAACCAGCGCGTGTAGACGTAATATTATTACATTTCCAATTTTAACAGATCGAGACGCGACAGATTTTAGTTTGATTCGCTTACGACTGGTTAATTTACACGATACACGTTATTAAATACAATATATCTGCAATTTGTGAACGGGATATTGCAATATTTTGGTGGCGAATTTTGTTGGGAATCGGAGACGATTAATTCTGATAGAAATTTCGTATTAATATGGATCCTTAAAATCTTAGATGTTAGCGCTAACAGTTAAGCTGTGTCTTTGTACTCAAATATTAAAATCAAATATTTTCAAATATTATAATGATATTTCCTGTGTTGTCTTCTGTGTGTACATAAATAGTAAAATAAAATAAATTAATTATCTCCATTATTTATTTTTCATTGTTATTTATTACATTTTTAAATATTCACAAATAAAATAAAAAATGACGTACTGAACAAGTGCTAGTCGTTTGCGCGTCGGTGTCCCTTTCAGCCTGCATAACTACCACAAAGTCTTCCGTAGAACATATTTTAATGAAAAATACCAAAGTTAAATTCTTAATTAGTAACAGCATAAAGCCCTGCACGTCTTTTTCTTTCCATTCTACAGTAAAAAAACAGCCGGAGCCAGGCTCAGAGAAGCGGCACAAATGCAAAAGATCTCATACCGGACATCTAGTAATAAGCTACGAGAAAACTCAATTTAACTTTGCCATGATCTTGTTAATAAATTTCATGAATTACAAATCAAAGTTTGTTTCGTTGGGGAGATAAAAAAATAAGTGCCTACTCGGACTTGGGACGCGGTTTTCGAATCCCGTGGCTCTTCATTTCGTCATTTGTTTTACTTACTTCGTTTGATTGTGTTTTGTTACTTAACTTCTTCCAAGTGCAATCGCGATGCTCTTAGGCTAGGTGGAGCAAGGATCTTCACAGGATGGCTGGTGGTAGCTGGATGAGAGTTGCTGAGAATCGAATTGAATGGCATGCATTTGGACTGGCCTATACAAGGTGAAGGGTCCGTCCCTTCACGAAGCCGTCAACCAAACGTTCTGTACATCAAACTAAGCAACCCTACGCAAACATTATTGATGGGAAACGACTTTTTTTTGGGGTGAGCAATCACTTTGAGTGAGTAACGCACTCAAAACATTGTGCTGACGTATGTAAACGGGTCATAGAGCTATTTAAAGTAAAGTAAACCTTAAAAACTAGTATTTTTTTAAACTTATGAAGAAGTTAGAACTTTGATCTTCGTAACTAGAAGGTTCCCAGGTATGGTTGAGGACGTCGAAGGGCGCTCAACGATCTCCGGCCACCATAAGGAGGGGCCTGTGGGCGGCGAAATGAGGGCTGAGTAGTCGCCCGACCAGCCAGGCCCAAAGAGTTGGCGCGCAGTGATATATGCGCGCTTTAATGGAGAACGTGCGGTCGATAAATAGGCCGCACTTGGTGATGGGACCCGCCTGGAATGGCGGGCTGATACCAGTCGGGGGTGCGCGCGAATTTACTTGTACCTCCCGGGCCCCCGGCACATGGTAGTAGTAGGAACAGTAGGTTTTTAGTCGGTTAGAGTTCGACATAACCCTCCGTTCGCCCCAGACGGAAGGTATCCATGAGGATTTTCCCACTCAAAAAAAAAAGATATTGTCGAGGAAAAGAACAGATATCAACAGTTGTAGATAGAATAAGTGCCTTTTGGCTTTGTTATGGATATTTTGACACCATTTATGACCAACAGTGGACTGCTGCAAGCTGATAGTGATAATGTATAGGTATTCGAGGTAAACCTCTCGACCTCTTCAGGGATTACCTACAAAACAGAAGGATGACTGTTAAAATCGACTCATGTCTAAGTGACGAAGAAACTGTGACATACGGCGTCCCGCAGGGCAGCGTGCTAGGACCTACACTTTTCCAAATCTACATAAATGACTTATGCACGCTGTCCCTGCATAAGTCGCAGATCTTTACATACGCTGATGACACTGCGATTGTCGTTTTTGGTGACACGTGGAGCGACGTCAAGTGTGCTGCGGAAAAGTCCTTGAGGACTGTTGGGGGGTGGCTACGACAAAACCTTCTCACACTCAACGTGGCTAAAACAAACTTCATTCCGTTTTTTATTAATTATAAGAATAAAGCACCTCCGGATTTTGATATTACCGCACATACATGTCTCGATCACACCCACTGCACATGCGCAACGTTTACTCGCGTCAGCCAAACGAAGTACCTGGGTGTAGTGATTGATGACGGACTGAAATGGTACAACCAAATAGAACATATAACATCAAAAGTCAGAAGACTTATTTATATTTTCAAATCTCTGAGACTCTGTGCAGACAAACATATTCTGAAAATGGTTTACCTAGCACTTTGTCAGTCCATTATCACTTACTGCATCCCGGTTTGGGGAGGGGCTGCTAAAACCAAGTTTATCGAAGTGGAAAGGGCCCAGAGAGCTGTGCTCAAGGTTATGCTTGGTAAACCATACAGATTTCCCACTGTAAAACTATATGCAGACTGTAAACTACTTACGGTGAGACAGCTCTTTGTCCTCCGAGCCACGCTTAGGAAGCATAGACTAATTCCCCCACCAGATAACACTAAGCGAAAAGCAAAAATGATATTCCCAACTATAAGCCACAAGACCGCATTCGCCAGGCGCCAGTTCTATGTTGTGAGCTCCTTCATTTACAGGAACATAGCTAAAACCACTCAATTAACTGGGCTAAGTCACAATGAAGTCAAGGTTAAGGTACAAAGTTGGCTTCAGGATCAGGACTACGTCCGGACGGAAGAACTACTTCACCTCTAGCAGTAGCCATCCAATTTTTATTCTACCCATAGTTCAGCAAGATATATAAAAATACTAACACTACATCACATATACACACAAATATATACTATCTCAATCACACACACCCTTTCGCACACTTACCCCCCCCCCCCCATATACACACGCTCACCTTCACATACACACCTACACATACAATTGCCTACACATGCACACTCGTAATACAACTCCGTATAATAAATTCCTTCACCCCTAGTTTAATCTTTGTTATAATAATTCTGGTGTACCTACTTTCAAATCTGTTTCTTTTTGCCAAGATTTTTGTTAACACACTTTTAGAATAAGGTTTTTGTATCATAGTGACAGCAGAACACTGACTCCTAAGTCACAGGATCTCCTAGTTTGGGAGTCAGGGTTACTCTATCTGTACGACCTTTAATTCATTGAATTTCATGTGACCTAGACTTTGAGCTATGTTGAAGGTTTTTGTATAAATAAAGATTTTTATTATTATTATTATTAATGACAATTGTCATAAGTATAAGTGTGAAGCCGATATCAGAGGCTTAACGTAAGAGTGAACTGATTCACTCAGGAGAATGTGCCTACAGCAACGAATGTTAGCGAAACAAACGAGTGAATCGAATGCTCACAGTGAGTAGATCTGAACGTACACTATTATAATTACAACCGCAAAAAAAAAACTAATTAGAAAAGGCATATTTAAATAATTACGTGAGTTTTCTTAAGAAGAAAAAATCCTTTGACAAAAAGGTAATACTTACTTAGTTCACGTAACACCTTTTCTCTAAAAATACATTCAGTATTCTATAATAATAGGCTCATTAACATCATAACATCACGCCTGTAATCCCCGAAGCGTTAGGCAGAGGTCTATCTTATAGTACACCGTTGTCCCATGTAATAGGGGGACCCATGTATAGCCTTTTTCCATCAACCGGGCACAAATCCGTGGCTGCTACTGGGAAATTCCTGATGGATAAACTCGGTAAAAATTTGCCCGTCCCGAGTATAGAACCCAGGACCTCATGGTCAGCAATCGCGGTTACGACCACTACATCAACGAAGCAGTCTTAACAAGGCAGTATTCATTAATGTAGTAAAAATCCACATATAAAAATGATCTACCTTTGAAACAAAAAAAAAAACAGGAAATAGCAAAATTCGGTTTATAGCTAACTTGTATGTTATTAACACGGCTTCCACGAATACTTTGGAGTTCGTCACACGCAACGTAGGAAATATTTTTATATTGGATATTTTTACAACGTAATATATGAGGTAAATAAAAAATGTTAGCAAATTTTCCATTCATATTTCCGTATAGAGCTCGTGGCTCAATAATAACGGTCTTCAAGTTTAAGCTGCGCTTGCGAAGGCCGGTCCGTGGATGGGTACATCCATTTCATACCGAGCTCCCTCCGTGCCTCGTAAAGCACGTTAAGGTGTTGGTCCCAGATGTAATATATAAAAATTTATAATAAGTGACATTAAGGTCATAAATCCAATTGGTATTTTTAAAAGGAAGCTAAAAGACTTTTTGGTTAAAAAGGTGATTACTCTGTAAGAGAATTCCTTGAAGAAAAATAATTATTTAACATTAAAATTATTGTGATACTTTGTATAATTTTTTTTTTTTAATTTATTTATTTAATTAAATTCATACAGAGGTGTTACTTAATTCTAAACTCGCCAAACTTTTACGTTGGATGGCGAGAGGCGCTCTTATACACTGACTACTTTCACATTTTCATTTTAAGTTCGTACAGTCCATCCAAAGGTTGTCTGGAAGACATCGCTATTAGCGACGAAATCACCAATGTAACCATAGAGTTAGCAATATTATAAAACAGTTGTGTAACAATTTTGGTGTACAATAAATTACATTCTATTATCTTTTACTTGTCATTATTAATGTGTGTTTACTTATAAGAATAGTATGATATAATTTTATGCCAATAAATATTTTTAATTTTTAATTTAATATAAAATGTATGAATAATGATAATAAATGTAATATAATGTAAACCCTGCAATTGTAAAATTGTGAATGTACTTTATATATTATTTTTTAATATAAACATATTAAAAATATATTAATATTGCAATGCCTTAACAGGCAACTAAGTTCTAAGAACATACCTATTGTTAACACCGAATTACTGTACACTTAGTTCGCTATAAAGAATTTGAATTTGTAATTTGAAGATCTTTGACAGTCGTTACAGGTAGTCAGTGGCTCGAAAGTCTGCCAACCAGTCTTCCCAAAGGGATAGCGTATTACCAGTACCAACTGGGCTGTGAAATTCAGATAGGATTTGGGATCATACACCTTTGATTAATATTGCAAAAGAAATATTGTCCAGTAAAGAAAATAGAAATAAAAAACAGTTATCTACTTTATTCAAATGCATGAACCAGAACCATTGCGCCATTTCTTATAATTTTTTAATTAATGCCAATTCAAGTTAATGTACAGTCTGAAAGATTTCTGTGACAAGGCAACTTTTATAATTTCCATTTGTTGTAGTATAATTTTATTACTGCTGTAGTTATTTTCTTCTTTAAAATATTCTTTTTTATTTATCGTGTGGTTAGTGCCTAACCTGGTGTCAGAGTTTTTATGCCACCAATGGGCCTCTGACTTGACTTTACATGCCGTCGAGAAATATCTTACAGGCATGCTGGTTTACTCACAATGTTTCCCTTCACCGAAGCAAGTGATAATTGTACAACACGTACATGATTTCGAAGAATCAGAGGTGCGTGTCTTGGGTTCGAACTCGAGAAACTCGACATGAATGATGTAACCAAGATGTTGTAAAAACATATTGATTTAAAAGAGTGTCCATGGAGTTTCTTGCCCATTCTTCTCCATAGGATCTACGCTTTCGAATGGGCAACTACAGTACTTTCACAAGTTATTATGCCCTGTGACAGGGACTGTAGCTTAGTTTATTTTTTGTGTTTTGACATTCAAAAGTGCCTGTAATGGTCGAATTGAAATAAATGCTTTGAGTTTGAGTTTGAGACAAGAAACAATATTAAGAAAATCAGGTGGATTGATTTTGTTTCAGAATATCCGTGTTTTTTAAATAGATTTTTCCTTTTTAACCGACTTCTAAAAAAGGAGCTGGTTATTGGTAGTATTGTTGCGGACTACCTCGTTGGTCTAACGGTTGAAGCGCGACAGCTGAGCATGAGTCCTGGATTCGATTCCATGGTCGGGCATATTATTAAGGTTTCTTTTCTTCAGGAACATCTCAGTAGCAGCCACGGTGTCTGAACTTGTGACTGATTGATGGCAATAGGCTCGCTGCCAATTACATGGGACATAAACGTAACTGGCGAAAATAATGTGGATGTAGTACTACATACAACTCATCAGGTGTTATAGGCGTCATCGTCATCATCAGCTCACAGCAGTCGACTGCTGGACATAGGCCTCCTCAATTGCACGCCACTCAACTCTATTTTGGGCAACTCTTATCCAGTTTCTGCCAGCCATCCTGCGAAGATCGTCGCTCCACCGCACTTGAGGGCGTCCCACGTCTCCACTCAAGAACACGTCTACCCCAACGGTCATCTGTTCATTGCCACTTCAGCTTACCTATTCTGTGAGCTATATCGACAACTCTGGTTCTCTGTTGGATAACCTCGTTTATAATAGGTACTTATATTTTAATATTATGTTTATGTTGAAAAGTATAATTTAATGTTAAAACTAAAGGCAGTATTGTTATTATAATTAACCCTGTGAAAGCTCCAATCTCGGTTATTAATCGAAAATTAATCTTATTTTAATATCGGAAGCCGCATTATGCAACCGATGGTCCAATGAGGCGCAATTTCAAGTCGTAATGATTTCTCTTTATGTGCGGTTGTGGTAAAATATTTTCATTGTGTTCAATATTTCATCATTGTTATTTTGTTTAATTACGTTCCAGTTCATGTTGTCTGTCGAAGTCGGTTATTTTTTTGTTTATCATATATCATTAATTGACACAAATTCTAATTATACACCTATTATTTATATATTTACTAAAGCCAACTTTATAAGCTTCCCAATAAATACGACACGATCATGATGGAAAATCTTATCCAAAATACAGAGAGACATATCGATAATGCTATAACAGTTTTAGGAGCAAATCTTAGAATAATTCGGATATCTCAAACGTTATCAGGAGGTATTAAGCGAACGCTTTCAGATTATCTCGCCAATCGCCCGACGGTTCCTACTTATACTGGGATTTTGGAAGTTAGGGCGATGTGGTATCTTAAAGTTACAAAGGATTTATTTATTCATTTCCATAGAGATCTACGCTTTCGAATGGGCAACTACAGTACTTTCACAAGTTATTATGCCCTGTGACTGGGACTGTAGCTTAGTTTATTTTTTTGTGTTTTGACATTCAAAAGTGCCTGTAATGGTCTAATTGAAATAAATGCTTTGAGTTTGACTTTGAGTTTGATTTAACACTTCGAGCATAATGTACAGAGGCGGACTTAATGCCTTAGGCATTTTCTACCAGTCAACCTTTGGGTGATGCAGAGACAAGCAACGGTAGGTGTGTTATCTGAAAATAACTTTAATCAAATACTAAACCAAACTACAAGGATATATAAAATACTATAAATATACTAACTACACCACTACTACTTATATATATTGTTAGGAATAAATGAAGACAAGTTGTACGTAACATATTATAACATACAAATTCTATGGAAAGGAGTGAAAACTTCTAGTTGCCGCTGGTCGCGTGTCACTCTTGACGGGAACATCGCTCAAAGGGCTGAAGATTTATAATTTCCTAATTTGTTGTACTTAATCACTATTTACCCGACTGCGCCAAAAGGAGGGTTATGTTTTTCGAGAGTATGTATGTAAGTATGTATGTATGTATGTATGTATGTATGTATGTGTAATTGTTTGGCACGCTCTGCAGCCTGAACGGCTCGATGGATTTTAGCTTGAGAGGTGTCGTTAGATTTGTATTTACTGTGAGAGTGACACTGGGTATATAAAAACAAAATGGCGGATTTTTGCCGCCAAATTCAAATGTTTGGCACGCTCTGCAGCCAGAACGGCTCGATGTATGATTATGTGAAAGTGACACCAGGTATAATTTTTTTATCAGAACACAACATAAGCTGGGAGTACCTCCACGCGGTGAAGGCGGTAAAAATTTGTATGGCTAATCGTCTACGTAATTTTTCACATTTGTAAACTAAAAAGCTGGAAATAAAAAAAAGTAATTAAAAAAACTAAAAAACCCGACTGCGGTAAAAAACTTACGTTAAAAAAAACACTAAAAAGCTAAGTACAAGCACATTTTAAACTTTAAAAAGTTGGAAGCAGGCGGTCACCATTCCATTTTTATATTCTCAAACTCAAATGGGTCCCGCCTGCTTTCAACTTTTTAAAATTTAAAATGTGCTTGTTCTTAGCTTAGTGTTTCGTTTAACTTAAGTTTTTTACCGCAGTCGGGTTTTTTTTTTCTAAACAGTTACGTTGTTAATGGAATTCGTTATGATTCGTTGTGGTTTAAGTTTAAGTTTCAGTAATTGATATTTTGTTATTGAGTTATCAAAACATCTTCGCTTCTGTTTACTAAAAATATGATTTCTTTCGTAGCACAGTAAAAAGTCCGATAACGGCGCCGGTGAATGAAAAGTTGTATGGTAATCTGTTATTTTAGTTTGGGCATGAGGAAAATTTGAATGGGAATAGTTAGATGGTACAGGAAGACCATAGCAACGATGGATGGACGGTGTTAAAGATGAATGCATCATCATGATCTGCCTAGCATTGTCCCAACTATGTATATTGAGATCGGCTTCCAGTCTAACAGGATGCTGCTGAATGCCAGTATTTTACATGGAGCGACTGCCTATCTGACCTCCACAACCCAATTAGTACTGGGTAATACAATGATCAATGGATGCCTTCTCCTTTGACACTACTCCAAACTACGATCAAAGATGAACGTTACCTAGATAACGCTTTCCAAGTCGAAATATTAAAGCTTATAGTAATATTGGGGACCACAAAAGAGGACTTTTTTCCTTCAGATGCTTTTGAATTTGTTGATAATATCGTGATTTTATTCGTCTTACATTTGCTGTTAGTTTTTCTTAATTGTAGTACGTTTTAAGTAAATATGAATCATTCCCTCTACGTCGACTCCCTTTACGTCGACTTGTGATTTTTCTTGATTTTGATGCAACGTCTTTTGTTTAACCTCGACATGGCTGTCACAGGGTACGGTCACATTAAAAACCAAATACGGCTGTGCTTATAAATTAATAAACTAATTTCGCTCATCCGGTGATATCGCATTTTTAATAATTTATTGATAACCTACCAAAAAGTACTAGGCTAGCATAAATCCAAGGTGTTGTGTAACCTGGCTGATTGCTGAGCTCAGCAGCACCAAGGTCGAGTGTCAAGTGTGTACCAATAATTTTAGTTACGCAGACGACATGGTGTTGCTGAGCCCATCAATCAGTGCTAAGAGGAGGTTAGTGTCGATATGTGAATCATATGCGGTGACTCATGGGCTCAAATACAACATTAGTTTTAGTATGTGCGAAACCTGAAACACATGTCTAGTATTTTTATGTATCTTTACATATATGTACAAAATTTCAAAACTGTATCATGAAAAATCACAAAGTTATAAGCTTGTTATGTTAGCTGGTTGTCCGTACAAAAACATACTCACCACGCGGCGCTCCACTGTGCGCCCGCGCCTAATGCCTGCATTGTGCGCGTATGAATGCGGATAGGTACTAAGTCTCGCTCGGTGTCCAACTCGTAACCTTTTTTAAATATTTTTGGGACAAAATATAACATGATATAAAAATTATTGGATTCGATTCAGTTACTTATTCTGAACAAACTATATTCTGGTTTCGCATATACTAAAAATAATGTTGTATAATGTTGAGAAGAGTGAATTAATGCTCTTTAAAGCCCGTGGTTTTTGCGTACCCAGCATTTCATTTCACAATGTATCACTGTGTGGTACTCCTCCGTGTAGGGTGTCTAAATTTAAATATTTGGGTCATTGGGTCACCGATGATTTAAGTGATAATGTGGACATAGAAAGGGAACGCAGGTCGCTGGCTGTCCGTTATAACATGCTGGCCCGCACGTTTGCACGGTGTACGAATTCTGTTAAAATCACGCTTTTTAAAGCGTATTGTCAATCTTTATACACCTGCAGCCTGTGGGTTAGCTATTCGCAGCGGGCTTACAGCGACCTGCGTGTCCGATATAACCCGGGTGGCGCCCCTCCTCGGCCACCTTTGCCGACCTCTCGGAGGCAGTGAGCCCCCCCCTCTTGCCTTGGATCCCACCGCGTCTGCTGGTGGAGATCTTACGGGCCGAGGCCAACTCCTCTCCGGAAGTCGACTCTAGGTCGCCCTCCTGCCTGGACCGCTTGCGGAAGAACTTGCTGTTCTCCGCAGCAGTCCCGGCCCTCTCGAGGCGGGAGCTCCCTGAGCTTCCCGCGCACCTATCGCTGGATGCGGCGTCGGACTCCGACCCCGCATCACTCCCCACCTCTTCATTTGTTTTTTTTCTTTGTCTTTCCATAATTGTTCCCACGAGTAAATACTTTTTAACGTCTCAAAATAAGTGGTTCGCACTAACGACTAATTTAGCTACCCATTAGTCAAGCTAACAACCTCCCTCACGGTGCGCCGCCGCTTGGAGGTTTGGGGTGATTTTTTATAGAGGTTTTCTACCTCGCGGTCCGGGCGGTTAAGCCAAGACCCTCGGTCCCTATCAAAGCCGCGAGACATGATCCACGACACTTCGACGATGGGATTACGAGATCGACGGTGACAGGGAAGGACGTATCCTTCCCTGTCTGCTCGGAGGCAGGGTAAGTGCACACCGAGCCCGTCCTTACTCCCCTGCTATGCCCTCTGCTTTACAGAGGGTCACGCAGGGGAACGCACTTTTGGTCCAACGACCCCACCCATGTCAGAATAATTGGCCGCGGCAGTAACACTCCCCGAGGGATGAGAGGAAATGGAAGTTGCCCCCCGCTGATAAGTCGGCTCCGGCGAAACCGGTGTCGGCTAAGAAGGCGGCGGGCAAGAAGAAGAAGGGCAAGGCGGCTGCACAGGCGGCAATTGTGTCAGCGCCAGCGGCGAGTGGGCCAGCGCCTGCGGCACGTCCGCCTCCGCCACTGCCTGCCCAGCCCACTACACCTTCCGCGGCTGATGCCGGATGGCAGGTGGTTGGGGAGAAACAGAAGGGGCGGAAGGCGGCCAAAAAGGCCCGCAATGAGGAGCGGCAGCGCCAGCACCGGGCGCGAAAGGTTGCGGCTAGGCTCCGCGCCCCTAAAACCGCGGCTGTGGTGATCACGCTACAGCCAGATGCGGAAAAGAGGGGCGTGTCCTACCGCGACCTGCTGGCGAAAGCCAAGGAGACGGTGAACCTCGGTGAGCTCGGAATCACCGGGGGCCTCCGGCTTAAAGTTACTGCGACAGGGGCTCGCATGCTAGAGATCCCCGGTGAAACCAGCGGCTCGTCCGCAGACGCTCTGGCGGAAAAGCTCAGAGCGTCCCTGAACGCGGACGAGGCCCGAGTTTCCAGGCCTGTCAGATGCGCAGACCTGCGCATCTTGGGTCTGGACGACTCGGTGACCGAGGAGGAGGTGGTGGCCGCCGTCGCCAGGTCCGGAGGGTGCCCTGCTGAGCAGGTCAGGGCAGGCGCCATACGTTCGGACCTGTCGGGCATGCGTACCGTTACGGTAAGCTGCCCCGTGACGGCGGCGAAAACTATTGTGGAGGGCCGAAGGCTACTGGTGGGCTGGGTTTCAGCGCAGGTAAAGCTGCTGGAATCCAGACCTCTGAGGTGCTATCGCTGCCACGTGGGGCACCACGTGTCAGTAAGGTGCGCCTCGGAGGTGGACCGCAGTGGCCTCTGCTTCCGATGCAGTCAGCCCGGTCACACATCGGCGGCTTGCTTTGCCACGCCGCACTGTGCTGCATGTGCGGCTGCTGGCAAGCCGGCCGATCACCGGGCTGGGAGCAAGGCCTGCGCTCCACCCACAAGAGATAAGAGCAGGCCCTCCGCCGCCTCCGCCACCGTCTCCGCCGCCGCTGCCGCGGCTGCCCCCTCTGCCGCTGTCGCCGCCACTGCCGCCGCTGCGACAATTGCGCCCTCGCAGGGGGCCCGGGAGGAGGAGGGTATGGAGTGCCAATAACGGCCCCATTACGCCTCCTCCAGGCGAACATCAACCACTGCGCCTGCGCCCAGAATCTGCTGCTTCAGAGCATGGCGCAGTGGTTGATTAACATCGCCGTGGTCGCTGAGCCGTACTTCGTCCTGCCCAGGGAAGACTGGGTGGCGGACCTAAGTGGCTCAGTGGCCTTAGTTTCGTCGGCCGCCGCCGGTATCCCGACCCTTGAAAGTGTCAGGAAGGGTCAGGGGTGCGTAGCGGCACGGTTCGGGGAGATCGTAGTTGTGGGTGTCTACTTCTCCCCGAACCGAACTCTCGCCGAGTTCCACAACTCCCTTGCGGAGTTGAGTGTCGTCGTCGGAAGCCATTCCCTCCCCGTGCTTGTCCTCGGGGACTTCAATGCCAAGAATATGGCTTGGGGTTCTCGTTGCACAGACGTGCGGGGAAGGATGGTGGAGGACTGGGCTCTGGAAACAGGCCTGGTCGTCCTGAATCGGGGTACTGTACCCACGTGTGTGCGGATGCGGGGCGAGTCGGTGGTGGACATTTCGTTCGCTAGCCCCGCTCTGTCGCCGCGTGTCGTGGACTGGCGTGTCATGGAGGGGGTGGAGACCTATTCCGACCACCGGTATATCCGGTTTGACGTCTCCGCCCAGTCCTCGAGCGCGCCGGTCTTACAGGCCCCGAGTGGTCCGCGTTGGGCGCTGAAGCAGCTGGACCGGGAGCTCCTCCTGGAAGCCTCGATCGTGCAGGCCTGGGTGACATCACCGGACAGGCCTGCCGACGTTGATAATGAGGCAGGGTGGTTCCAGGAGGCCATGTCCGACATATGTGACGTGGCAATGCCCCGAGTTCGGCCAGGACGCGCCCGGCGTCAGGTGTACTGGTGGTCGCGCGAGCTGACAACTCTGCGCGAGGCGTGCGTCGCTGCGCGACACCCGTACGCCAGGCATCGCAGGCTCCGCATTCGCCCGCCGAATGCGGAAGCCATTGAGGCGGAGCTGTATGAGGGCTACAGAGCGGGGAAGACCGCCCTCCACGAGGCTGTCCTGCGGGCCAGAGATCGGGCCCGCGAGGAGATGCTGGGGACTCTTGACGGGGATCCGTGGGGGCGCCCTTACAAGATGGTGCGGGATAAACTCCGCACCTGGGCCCCCCCACTGACGCAGAGTCTCCGGCCTCAGCTCGTGGAGGACGTGGTGAGCGCTCTGTTTCCCTCGCGAGGGGAACATCCCCCCCCGCCTATGGCTCCGCCACCTGCGGTGCCGGAAGCGGACCACGACGACGACGACGTCCCGGAAGTGGCTGGGGTAGACCTGAGAGTGGCGGTAGGACGGCTCAAGGCCAAAAATACCGCCCCGGGACCCGACGGCTTGCCTGGCAAAGCCTGGGTCCTGGCCTTTGAGGCTCTCGGGCCCCGACTGGAGGGGCTCCTAAGCGCATGCTTGGAGAGAGGCCAGTTCCCGCTTCGTTGGAAGACGGGGAAGCTGGTCCTCATTCGGAAGCCGGGGCGCCCTGCGGACTCTCCGTCCGCATACCGGCCCGTTGTGTTGCTCGACGAGGTGGGCAAGCTCTTTGAAAGAGTCATTGCAAACCGCCTCGCCGAGCACCTTGCGGGGATGGGTCCGGATCTTGCGGAACACCAGTTTGGTTTCCGCAAGGGGCGCTCCACGGTGGACGCCATCATGCGCGTAAGAGCCCTCACGACGGGGGATGCGGTGTCCCGGGGTGGGGTTGTCTTGGCGGTGTCTCTCGACATCGCCAACGCCTTCAACTCCATGCCCTGGAGCTGCATTGGGGAGGCACTCCGGTATCACCGGGTGCCGACCTACCTTCGTCGTGTGGTCGGGGATTACCTGACGGACAGAGCCGTCATCTACCCCGGTCGCTCCGGAGAGTGGAACCGGCGAGAGATGTCGTGCGGTGTCCCACAGGGATCGGTTCTAGGACCGCCCTTGTGGAACATCGGCTACGACTGGGTGCTGCGCGCCGACCTCCCTAGTGGCGTCAGCGTAGTGTGCTACGCTGACGACACGCTGGTGCTGGCACAGGGGAGGTCGCACGAGGCGGCGGCCGACTTGATGACACGCGGGGTTGCGATAGTCGTTGAGAGGATCCGGCAACTGGGTCTCGAGGTGGCATTGCACAAGTCCGAGGCCATGTGCTTTCATGGGCCTCGGAATGCGCCACCGTCGGGATCCTCACTGACGGTAGGAGGGGTTTCCATCGGCGTCGGGTCGACGTTGAAGTACCTGGGACTTGTCCTCGACAGCCGGTGGAACTTCGTGGAGCACTTCCGACGTTTGGCCCCTAAACTGGAACGGACTGGGGCTGCCTTCAGGCGGCTCCTGCCCAATCTGGGGGGGCCGAACGCCTCCTGCCGGAGGCTCTATGCGGGGGTCGTGCGGTCCATGGCCCTTTACGGTGCCCCGGTGTGGGCGCGTTCCTTGAGGCGGCGAGCCGCCCATTATCTGAACGCGCCCCAAAAGGTGATAGCCGTAAGGATGGTCCGTGGGTTCCGCACGATCTCGGGCGAGGCTGCGAGCCTCCTAGCCGGATTGCCACCATGGGATCTGGAGGCGATAGTCCTCGCGCGCCTACATGAATGGCGCGCGGAGGTTCTTCGCCGGGGGGTTACTCCGCTGCCGCGGCTAATTGCCACTCAGCGGACAAACCTCCAAGCCGATCTCATGGTGACATGGAGAGAGCGACTGTCGCAACCCCGTGCAGGGCACGCCACGATAGTGGCGATAAGTCCCCTCTTTGAGGAGTGGCTTGAGAGGCGCCACGGCGTCCTCACCTTCCGCCTGACGCAGGTCCTCACCGGACACGGTTGTTTCGGGAGGTTCCTGCACCGAATCAGGCGGGAGGAAACGCCCGGGTGTTTCCACTGCGAGGATCGACCGGAGGACACGGTGGAGCATACGGTGGAGGTCTGCCCCGCTTGGGCGGAGCACCGCCGTGTCCTCCTAGCGGCGATCGGCGGCGGCGACCTCTCGCGTCCGGCCCTGGTTCGAGCCATGGTCCGGAGCGAGACGGAATGGGAAGCCGTCACCTCCTTTTGCGAAGCAGTCATGCTAGCAAAGGAGGAGGCGGAACGTGAGAGAGAGCGTTCCTCCTCACGTCCCAGCCGCCGCGGGAGACGCACCGGGCGTCGGGGGCCACGTGGTGGCCCCCGGCCACCGTAGACGCGGGCCTGTGGACGGTGAGCTAAGGGCTAGCTCGCCGTCCCTCCGTCTTAGGACGACAGGCCGTGTCGACGGCGCGTTCGTGTTCCACGCGCGCCTCAAAGAGATGTCAGCATAGGGAAGGGGCCCGCAAGGGCCGATGCCTGCCGGGTGCTGCGGGTTGTTCGAAAGAGATACCGCGGCCCCGGAACACAAAGGGCGATGAAGGAACATGGATGGGTTTTAGTCAGTAAAAGTCTGACACTCCCTCCCGCTCAGCCCAGAGCGGGAGAAGTCATTTGATGATTTCCCATCCGAAAAAAAAAAAAAAAAAAAAAAAAAAAAGGGTATTGTTGGGGCTGCCATGGCGTTGTAGTGCGTCAGGGATATTTGCTGAAGCGCGGGTGGATGGCTTTGCCGCTATCGTTAGGAAAAGATGTGCCTCCCTACTCGCTCGCGTTCGTTTACTGATCGGTGGTCCCCCATGCTGCAAAGGTGGGTGCAGCTTCATGTCGTAATTTAATTTTGTTGTCAATACTAACATTAGTTTTTAAGTATATTGTTACTAACAAAATATGTACCTGGCTTGAAATAAATGTTTATAATAATAATACAGAATGCGGTACTCCTGGACACGGCTCGTATTGTTAGGAGGTTCCTCTCTCTGGAGCCCTGACCGGTAACTTGGACCCTGTTCCCGATACCGGCGGGCTACTATTTTTATATTTTTAAATGTTTTTTTTTGTATGTTTTATTAAGAAATATTTAAAAATGTAAAATAATGTGTAAAGGAAATAAATAAAGGAAATAATAATTAATTGTTATTATTATTCATATTTTGACTACCTGTAACCGTACAAAACTTAAGAACAACGTGTCGTAAACAGAAAATAACTAAGTATCCTATATATGTAAAAGCCTAGTACCTACATCTTTCTTTTTTGTTGGATTTTCAAAAGATATAACATACATATATCTTGAAAATTTTAAATAGCAAGTTAGAGGCGCACTTGCAGTCAATTTCGATCTCGTGGCCGGCCGTTTCAGAGTAAGATGAGCTTCGGGATCAAGCAACTTCTAACTTTCCGACTTTTAACTTCTGCTGTGAATCAACACCCTCAGGGGTCGATTCCACAGCGAGGTTGAGACAATATAACAACAATATATTAGTCGTCTCTCACTGAAATGTAACGTTGGCGGCTGGTTCTTGGTCTCCGAATAAAGGCACCAATCTCTTGATAGCTTGTGTATACTCTTGATAAAGCGAACAGGCTGCAATGAAGCTGGGCAGCGACTATTTGCTGATTAAGTCAGGAGGCAGGAGAAGTATCTACAGTTTCGTTAAAACTATGAATGCAATTTCTTCGGCACACGTTTTGCACAAGATCTGTGTAGCGACAGACAAGAAGTACTAAGCTTGCATGAATTGAAGATGGTATTTCAATAATTTGTTCAGCCTATTACGCAAAATACGCGCTTTGAACGTGAAATTGCGGACACCAGCCACATATGTATGTATACAATACAATACATAACGTATATTGTATTGTATTGTATCACGGGCTGGTGTCCGCAACTCCACGTCCAAAGTGCGTATTTTGCTTAAATTATTTAGTAGATGCCTATTTATGGCGCCCGCGCCCACCTGAAATCGTTTGAATTTATGCTAGCCTAGTTTTAGACAATATTTTAGAGACTAAAATATTCGTTAGAATAAGTTAAAACTTGTTTAAAAAATATGAATTTATTTGTTACTAAAAATGTTTCACTTTTTGTTTTAATAAGCGTATTTGACCAACCTTGAGGTCAAGCGTAAACTTTTTAAAACAAATGTCATTTGTTTCGTGAATCGACATAGCGGGAATCGACGTAGATGGAATGACTCGTAAATATCAATGTTTTGGCCTCTCCACGCCTTACATACCGAGTTTCCTCCATGCCTTGGAAAGCACGTTAAGCCGTAGGTCCCGGCTGTCATTTGTAGATCTTTGACAGTCGTTATAGGTACCTAGTCAGTGGCCCGAAGGTCCGACAACCAGTCTTACCAAGAGGTATCGTATTGCTCAGTACTAACTGGTTTGTGGACGTCAGATAGGCAGTCGCCCCATGTAAAATACTGGTATTCAGCTGCATCCGGTTAGACTGAAAGCCGACATAGTTGATAGGTAGATCAATGTTTCTGCCTACAACGCCTATATTTGAAAGTCGGTCTTTGGGACCGCAGGAATGACCAGCCCACTTCTTCTTCTTTTCGTGTGGTTAGTGCCAATCAGCATACTCGTTTCATCTATTTCACTCAGAACAGTTTTGAAAAATCGTAATAGACATTCTTTTTCAAGTTTGAAAAATTCCTCAACCGTATAAATTACCAGTGCAATGAATATTTTTGATTTGTCAAATGGAATGCGTGTATGTTTTAATTGTGTAATTACCCGCAGTATTTTCAATTTACCAACCTATTTGCAACTTATAAATAAGGAACAGAATTCTTTGGTACTCTTTAGAACACACATCGATATTTTCATCAGCACTTAAATAGGATATCGCCAAAATAAAACAGCATACTTGTAGTACAGGTTTATTTTATCTGAAATTATATTTCTGATATCGAACGGAAAACAGTAATTTATGAACATATTGATTTCTTGTTCATTATCAAGGCCCGTAAATACATCTTCCCAGAGACAGTGGGACGAGCCGCTCTGCGGGTTGGTACGGAACAATTTAATTAATACGTCAACCAACAATTCTGAGCGTGTCCGCCTGCTGGCAGTGGGCGAATGGAAGTCGGGCCTCTAGCTTCAGGCACTACCATCACCCAACATAGGCACTATGCTGGGTGATGTTTAGACTCGCTACTTGCCTGCGTTTGGGCTCTCCTTGCGTGGCCCCACACCGATGTCAATGTGGCGAAGTAGTCGGCTGCCTCAGACAACATGGCCTTTCGTGCAGTAAGAGTGCAGGTCGGATAGCACGGCACGCCAGCATTAATGACATCATCCGTCGTGCTCTTGCCACCGCCGGGGTGCCACCTGTTTTAGAACCCAACGGCTTAGCACGCGACGATGGGAAGATACCAGACGGTATAACCATAATCCCTTGGAAGTGGGGCGACCTTTGGTGTGGGATGCAACATGTGTCGACACCCTTACGCCATCCCATCTTCCTAGCACGGCGGGCTGTGCTGGGGCTGCTGCTGCAGGTGCTGAAAACCTCAAACGGCGCAAATACAATAACCTCATCGGTAGCTATGTTTGAGACGTTTGGGGTTGAAACACTAGGGCCATGGGGTCCGAGTGCGCACCTAGTCTCTCGAGACATCGCCGAGCGGTTGGTCGACTCTTCTCGTGACCAAGAGGGCTGACCTATTTTTGGGTTAAAGAATCAGCATTGTCATTCAACGTGGCAATGCTGCCAGCCTTCTGGGCACTGTTCCTGTTGACAGCGTGTGGACGAATTTTTTGACGCCCTTTAATGTTTTTCTTCCTTTATCTATGTACATATTTGTATTATTATTTTAAGTTTCTATATAAATTAAAATAAATCATTAAGACATTTACTACTTATTCATTATATGTTTTTAACGATTGGCAAAGTAACTTCAGCGTCCTCCAAATCTCTAATCCTAACAAAAGTACCATAGTTATAAAAATCTTCAATTTCTTGCAATGTCCTGTTTTTAGTCTCTGGCACATATATCCAGATTAATATAGTACAAATGAAGCAAGAGACACCTAACAAAAAGAACGTCCATGATATGTTAATACACAAAATGATATAAGGTAAAGATTTCACTGTTACTACGTAGAATAAGCATGTTAATATATTGAATAATGCTCCACCGATTCCTCTGTTCTTTACGGGCATCAAATCAATAGCTAATGCATAAGTGATAGGGTTGAATCCGGAACTACAGAACACCATATATCCTATGAAACAATAAAGAAACAGAATCGAATCTTTACCAATTAAGCCAGTATTTTGCAAGTACGATACCAAAGAACAACCTAGTAAAGATACAATACATCCCAATGACGTGGACAAAACGGTTTTTGTTTTAAAATACCTTATTAATATTAAGGAAATCAAAGACCCAACTAGTAAAGTGCAAACAGTTACTACATATCCTATAAGAGCTACTTTTGGATCTCCTATAGCTGTTTCTAATATATCTTTGCTGTATATAAACAAAGGTAAAGCTCCACTTATGTAAAAGTTCACAAGTATAAGTAACATGTACAAGCTTGGTAGATAAAAGTCCCTCCTCTTCATTCTCTGCCAGGTTTCCCGAATGTTCGTCTTCTTAGAAATGCTTCTCCTGGACTCTTTCTGGGCTGCTATCAATGCCTTTAACTCTTTCGTCGCTTCTTCATCATCCGTCCCTCTGAGCCATACAAAAGCTTTTTCAGTAGCGTCAAACTTCCCTTTATATGCCAACCAAGATGGTGACTCAGGCCAAACGATTACTATTAATAAGGCTATAATTACAGGACCACATAAGACCATAGCAACCGTTTGCCAGTCAAGAACAGTCCCTAATGTAGTGACCAGTACCTGACCTATAGTTTGGTTAATGCTTAGGAGTACCATTGATGCAGATCTATACTTCGGAGCTAACATTTCACTGACCGTCACAAGGTTGATTATTGTTAAACAATTGCTGGATAAACCATGGAATATTGCTGATAAAACAACCATCACTATATTTTTTGCTGCAAATGCTAGGATCCAACCGATTAGCAGAAGAACGGAACTGCCAATGAAGGTGTATTTTCGCCCTTTCCATTGCATTATAGTTGGCATCAGCGTTGCTCCTATGCCAGCGACTCCATGCATTGATGCTGAAATATAAGAAAACTGTAATTTAATAGTTAGACCTTGTTTAAACCGTGGTGTCTAAAGGTTACTATGAAAGGAATTAAGCGCTGTTTAGGCAGAAACCTTGACGTCTCACCAAAGGATATCGAATAACCTAATACTAACTTGGTTATGGAGGTCAGATAGGCAGTCACTCCATGTAAAATACTGGTATTCAGCTGCATCCGGTTAGACTGGAAGCCGACCCCAACATAGTTGGGACAAAGCTAGGCAGATGATGTTGGCGATGGCGGATTGCTGGACGGTAACTGTAACATCTATTTCTCAGTAGCAGCAAGATTGGAAATTGGGGATATAATACCCCCATGCCTCGGAAAGCGTCAAACTTTTGTTCCTGATCTCTCCCTTGTCATGTCCTGACGTCGTCCCATTAGTCTTTGAGAGTGAAGTGCGGGTGCACCTGTGTATGCTCACAATTCTATACTTCAATATTTTGAATGTCGATGGCTAGTCTACACCGAGATTGGCTACTAGGACCGAAGCAGCTCAGGATGACATGAATGATGATCACTGTACTCTCTGGTATAGTTACAGGAACTGTCAAAAATGTATGAAATTACAGTCATGCATCTGTGTGGTAAGGGTTTTCTCCAAAAAGCGCTATGATGAACACAAAAGAAGATTGTCATTCTTAATTACTTACCTATCCAAGTCAGTGTATCCAGATCTGTATGTATTGTGGTGTCTTTGGATTGGAATTGCTGTAGCAAAACGCATGGGTACCCTAAGGAGCCACCCATAGATATTGCCGCCAGCTGTGGTGCTGTCGCCACGAACATCTGAAGACATTTAAATTTGATTGTGATTATTTTAATACTAGCGTTCTGTCTCGCTAGTCCAGTGTTCGCGGACGCGAATGTTGAGCATGAGGTCCTGGGGTTGTTTCCCGGGTTGGGAATTTTTTTTTTCACCTAACTTACAGATTTATCATCACAATACAAATCTTGCAAAATCTGAACTATAATTTATATTTAACCCTGCCTGTTTAACTATGAAAACCTGTATTTTAAGAGACAGTAAACCCTTTTGATGGTTGATGGCAGTTGGCTTTCCCTCTTTTAAATGGGACTTAAACACGGTTAAATGAAGGTTTGGTTAAGTTAACCTCTGCTTAACCCTTCGTGGATTACAGGTGTGATGTTATCTTGTGTAAAACAAGATTTTTGCAATGTCACTGTCCTTGTTAAAAAGATCAGAAAATCTTCAAAAAATAATATTGTTCCTGGCGATCTTCTTCTTAGCGTGTCTATGACAATTTAAATTGAGTCAGCCCAATATTTGGCGACGAGTTTGGCACTTTCAGTAGCGTCCATCAGCTCCTGTGATGTGCAAACAACAGGACACCCAGGACACGATATCAAGTGTCCCATCGTTTGTGGGGCAACACCACATTTACACTCCAGGGCAGAGTCATCTATGAATCTCTGAACAGGTTCTTGGCGATTATTACCTAACTGGCGAAATGTGGGTGTACTATTAGTTACACCTCTGCCTAACCGTTCGGGGATATCACTCGTGATGTTACGTATGTTACGACTGCCCATCTGACCTCCACCAGCCAGCTACTCGGTTTCATGATACTCTGTGGCAAGACTGGTTGTCGAACTACCTGTAACGACTATCAAAAATCTAAGGCCAGCCCGGCCCAACGTTTACGGCCTTTTTGAGGCACGTAGGAAACTCGGTATGTAAAAGATGGTCACCCATCCACATAGCGAGCGCCTAGGCAAGCGTTGATTAATCTTGAGGATCGACCCGTGGGGCTGTTATTATTTAACCACGAGCTCCTCAAAAACTGAACCAAACAATTCTACCTACTCCTCAAATGAGATAGCTTGAAGATCCAAAACAAATATTCTCGTTAAGTGATCATTGTTCTTGTAAACACTTGTATATACAACAACGTAATTACAGCAGAACACTTGATTACAAGATAATTATTTACCAACAAATGTACTGAGTAAATGTTATTGTTCGGTACTAGGGATGGGCCGACTATGACTTTGGACGACTAGTCGGTTGCAAGAAAGGTCGATTAGTCGGCGGGCTAGTCGGCCAAAACAATAATTGTTTTCGATATGGTTCAGATGGCATGGGCATTTGGGCAATTTCCGTGGCACTTTGAGTACAGCTCAATCAAACACGTTGAGAAACTTACGTATACGACATAAAGGTACTGCTATTGACAAATTACATACATACGAGTACATACATAAACTCACGCTTTTCTCCCATAGGGTAGGCAGAAACAACAGGACCCTACTTAATACGATCCTTACATACTCCTTTTGCCTCGTCCACGTTCAAATACATCTGGTCATACACGCATGCCGATTGCGACATTGTCAATGATGAAGGCTGTTAAATGGTGCAAGGAAGTGGTACAACAAGCTTCTCAACAACGACATTGTCACCAATGTAAGCTGTGAATTATACCGAATTCATGAAGTCATTGTCTCGAGTTCGATGAGTCCCAAGACACGCAGCTCTGATTTTTCGGATTCATGTGCGTTTTGGATAATTATAACTTGCTTCTGTGAAGAAAAACTTCTTGAGGAAACCAGCATGCCTGAGAAGTATTTCTCGACGGCATGTAAAGCTAAGTCAGAGGCCCATGGGCGGCATAAAAACTCTGACAACAGGTTAGGCACTAACCACACGATGAAGAAGAAAGAATTCTCTATTTCATGATATTTAAATACCGCGATACCGGTTAATTGAATTTAGTTCTCACCTTTCAAATGCAAACTAGTTCAAAATAACGTTGTTTAATAATTACTCAAACGCCTTGTCAGAGTTTACTAAGAAATGTATTCATGAATTTCCAATGGTTTCGGTCAAAGGCATGCAATATTCACGGGAAACATTAAATACTATGGATTATTAATATCAGGGAACTCTTGTCAAACGCCACTGGTATTGGTTGTATCTGTTAGATTTGGGATCTCAGTAATGAATTCAGAATAATCTTGCTCAAAATGTGGAGAACTTCAGTAGTGAAAAATTTTTGCATAACAAGTAAACTACTTTTTAATAGGGTTCCGTTGCCAGATGGCAAAAACGGAACCCTTATAGCTACGTCCTGTCCATCTGTCTGTCCATCTGTACGTCACAGCCTCCGATACTCCGGTACTACTGGCACCATACAGTTAAAATTTGGAGAGAAGGTGCCTTTTATGAACCGCTACAAAAATATAATGTCAAATAACAATTTAAAAAAAAATAGAGGTGTCCCTTCATACATGTAACTGAGAATTGAAAAAAATATCTACGTATATAACTTTGTAGGGTATCTATCGATAATTCTTAAAAAACGATATCGTTTTGGTTACCGGTTACTGGTAGTTGATGAGATATTTACTTCTAAAATCGTAAAAATTGTGTCCTACACGCACTAATTTCTAAAGTAATAAGTATTAGTTAGTCCCTCTAATTTCTAGGCAAGCGTGCTCCACCCTAGGCAGCATCATCGCTTCACATCAGCGAGTTGCGGCCAAACGCAAACCTATATAATATAAAAAAGGATCAGTAAAAATAAAAATAAAAACATTTTAGCACTTACCTGCTTGACAAAAGGTGAAAAGTTCATGGTTGAACCTCCAATAATTCCACTTGAATTTATAACGAAACTGTGTAAATGTTCACTTTCAATATTCTGTGCCTACAGTTTTTACGATTTCCTGTTAACTTTTTTTTTCACTTTTTGCAAAAAAAAAAAAAACAAAAGCCGAACTCGTTCGATAAAATTAATAATTATGAAAATGGTAATTATAATTATGATTTCCTGTGCCAAAATAATTTGTCTATAATGGTCATTAAAATCAAACCAGTATAGTTATGAAGACTTGAAACATAACAAAATTATTGTTGATGAAATAAATTAAAGTTTCTAACAACAAAAAAACGTGTACTGATTTATGTAGACGTGTAGTTTTTTTTCTCAAAATTCTGATTACGTTGATAGACCAATTGTTTTAGTTACTTTAGGTACCTAACACGAAGTTTTTACGTATAATTCTATGAATAAATTCTCCAGGTACTAAGTGCTCTTTGTTTTAACAATTTAGTAATGAATGTTACAGTTGAATGTCATTGCTTTATAACAAGTAAGTAAGTTCTTTTTAGGGGTCCCTTTTACGTGGGTTAAAACCGAACATCAATACCTCCCCATCTGTCTCTGTTAATGCACTGTTTAAAAACCACTTCTTCTGATCTAAAGATCTGAAGACAGCCTAAAATAATGAATATTCGGGAATATTCGTGTATACAAAACATTCTAAACATCTCGCCTGTAATCCCCGAGGGGTTAGGCAGAGTCGTACCTAATAGTACACTCACATTTCGCCAGTTACGTTTTTGTCCCATGTAATAGGGGGCGAGCCTATTTTCATCAACCGGGCACAAATCCAAACTCCGTGGCTGCTACTGAGAAGTTCCTGAAGGAAAAACCCAATAACACTTTGCCCGACCTTGGAATCGAAGCCAGAACCTCTGCTCAGCAGGCGCGCTTGCAACCATTAGACGAACCTGGCAGTAGAGGCAGTTATTGAATAAAGAACACAATGTAATTCCCAACCACGATTCCCAACCACGTCCTACACATTATTTTGGACTGAAATAGATGAATAGAGACTCTGAAATAGAAAACACAACTCGCTCGTTTGCGACAAGGATGACATAACCCAAAAATTTAGATTTTTCGATGTTGTTTGTAGTTGAATATAAGATTAAGGAAAGCAAGTATTAAATTAAGTAACGAAATACGTATAAATAAACCTTTAATATTTTGATAAAAGTTTCTCTATGCGAAAATATTTTTAGAACTTACAAAAAATCTGTCCTGTATTTCTTATTTTTCGAGTTATGTCATCATTGTTGCAAACATACGAACTGTGGACCCCTGCCACAGATCCCCAATCCTTAACCATAGGAGACCAACTTCGGTATGAGGCAGAAGCTCCAGTTTCCAGCTTTAAACGCTGCATATACCTACTGAACCCAAACAATAATCCAACAAATTAAAATAAAAGTATACATTGAACACAAGGGCAAAATAACATGACATTGAATGAGATATGAATCATTTACGAGTAAAACGTTCTGACGTCTTAAATTTCGTTTACTTCGTTTTTCGTTTGAATAGTGGGAGCCTATTACTGCCTCTTAATGCAAAAACCTATCGATACAAAAAAAAATAAGTGTCTGTTTGTTCATATTTTAAATATTTCAAAATAACAGCGTCTTACTGAATGCATATAAAAGTATTGTACGGAACTCATAACATATTTTTTTTCCAAAATCTTGTCTCTGTTTGTCCCGGCTAATCTCCGAAACGGCTGGACCTATTTTGACGGCACTGTTAGTGGCAGATAGTTGATGTTATGACGAGTAAGGAGGTTACTTTAATTTTAGTAAAAGACTTAGGGTTAAAAATTTAAACCCTTGAAATTGCTAAGAAAATCCGATCCAAATGGGGAAATAATAATTTCACGCGAACGGAGGTTGCGGGCAACGCTAGTATTCTTATATAATCTTGCAGTGTGTATGCTTTTAATTCGGTGTTTTCCTGCTTGACAGATAAGTTAGTTGTACTGTAACATACTCCTTGGTAAGCCTGGTTGTCAGATTTTTGGGTATGACTTTCTTCTTCTACATAATATCATGCCTGTAATCCCCGAAGGGTTAAGCAGAGGTGTACCTAATAGTACACACCCACAATTCGACATTTATGTTTAAGTCCCATGTGAAATAGGGAGCGAGTCAATTGCCATCAAACGGGCACAAATCCGGACTTCGTGGCTGCTGCTGAGAAATTCGTAATGGAAAACCCAATAAAACTTTGCCCCACGTGGGAATTGAACCATGGACTTCAATCTCAGCAGTCGCGTTTGTGACCACTAGAGCAACGAGCCAGTGAAAAAAAAAAACATTTAAAAATATCAAAGAATTAAAATTCTTATTTTTGTTCTTAATATCTCGTAGGTAGATAGATATATGACGTATATGTTTTGCCAGATAAATACTATGGCTGGTTACACGACGGATATAGCTGTTAAAGGGTGTTTGAATAGTAGGTACTTTTACAACGATTTTTTTTTACCAATCTCCCCCAACTGTCGGACGAAAGTCTACGTCGTCGGGGACCGGGCGGTGCGCCTCAAGTAAGCTTAGGCAGGACAAATATGGCTAGATGTTTGTATTCATTCACAAATATTTTTTTTCTTAATTGATAAAGAATTTTTATTCATATCTTCGAATGATACTGATTGTTCTCGTTGCAAACGATTTAAATTAAAGGCTATAGGATTGTATTTTCTATTAAAAAATCGACGTATTTACGTTACGTTCACACCTCGCGCTCGTGCTAGTAGAGCCTCCGTTGGTTGCAAATGTCTGCTGGGCTTGATGTTAAGATCGAGCAAATAAGTTATAATATTTTCTGATCAGGAATTTATCAGTAGTGGAAAAAGATGAATCGCTGGATAGATGGGTACTCATGAGATGACGACTATTAGATAAGTTTGGAAAAAGAAAACTTACTGCGTGGATTTCAAGCCATTTCAGAAGAATGAAGACCTTCTCAGTGGCGTCACATTGTCTGAATTTGTGATTGGTTGAAGATGATTGGCCCAGCCCATACAATACTGGCTTGTGTGTACTATAGGCTAGCACAAGAGTGTGGAGATTGGCGTAAGCAAAGACACCATCCAACATCCGCCTATGCCCAGCAAGAGTGAAGTCCAGCCGCGGATGATGGCACACATCTACCTACCACTTCGGAAATTACAGGCGTTATGTTATGTAGTGCAGAGTAAAGTTGTGTAGTAACACCCATGATTAGATAGATGGCAACCCAAAAACCACAATTAGGACCGCGCACACCACAGAGCACTGTGATGGAATAAATCGCCAATTTTCAATACAGAGCTAATAGGAATTGCGATAAATTGTCGCGATTTATCATTGAATTACTGGATGTTGTGCACTCGCCTATTTAACCAAAATTCCGATTCGCGACGCAAATTATGACGATTACAGTTATTTCGATTGTACAGAGAGACGGTATTGCTGGAAGCGATTGATCAAATCGGACTGGTATTTTCATCAATACTTCCGTATGAGCAACGCCTTCAGTTTTTCAATATAAAGACGCTGCGAGACCGTCGCCATTCGCGCGATCTTATTTTCCTGCATAAAATTGTCAATGGAATCGTAAAATGCAGCGATTTAGTTGAACGCATTCCATATGCAGTTCCTTCAAAACCTCCCAGATATCCCATCACCAGACTGTTCCATATTCCTTTCCGCAAATCAAACCTCAGTCTTAACGCTCCCTTGCTACGAATATGTAGAAACTACAATAGCTCCTGCACATCACTGGAAACCGATTTATTAGATGCAAGTTTAGAACATCAGTTAGAGAGAGAGAAGAGCAGATTACCTATTTGATTTGCCTTTAAACAATTTTCTTCCGCCCAACTAGTTACTATCACAACTGAAAATAAAAATATTTAGATATCGCGTTCATGATACATATCATGATAATTCATTTCACTTAGTTTTAAGTAAAATTTATATTGTATTCGCTTTGTAAGATGTACATATATTAGTATTAGAGAACTTTATGTTGTTTTCACTATGGCGAATGCTGCGTATACCTGTAATAGGCATACATACCAGTACTTTTTTTTTATTGTCTCCTATAAATGTTTAGTATGTATTTCTGTTGGTGTACCAAATAAATAAATAAATACTTTTAGTTTTTTTTTACTCTCGACCTCAATATTGTCCTGAGAACAGAGATGAATGAAATATCACCATCCTATTCTGTCTCTATTACCAAACCTTACACCACCACCTTAAGGTTCAATTTCGCTCTTCGGACAAAACTGTCTTAACAGTAACTAAAAATTCACCTCATAGAAGTCGTTCATCACTAGTGTACCTAGGTAGCTTGTGGTTTAAGCTCTAAGTTTACCTTGGTTGCGGCAATTTAAAGAGAAATCACGTGAAGCATAATAATTAGCTTGACGTACAAAATATAAATTGCTTGCTTACGACCGACGCCTTGGTGCTAACTTATACTTTAGAACGGAAACAGTATTTTGCTCGTTTATTGTTGTGTAAATGGTTTTCTTCGACTTATTGTTTTAAATCTGTTATAACAAGTCCTGACTTCTGAAAGCCTAATAACATAATTTTACCGAAGTCATTAATTGCAACTAAAGGATGGTACTGATAAGTGTAGAAAAATATATTTTCGATGTAGGATTTAAGAATTTTAACAAAATTTTTGTTTCGTCTGATGTTTATAAAATGAAAATGATGATTTATTAAAACAATTGACAAAAAAAAATGTTTGCTAAATCTCAAGAATCATGGCCAGTGTTTGGGTGACTAAATTTAAAGTTAATGGTCATGATTATTATGACCTATACATAGGTTGAGAGTCTTGGAGTCCACAAATCTACAGTTTGTATTTAAAGGCAGAGAACTGGGAATTGTGGCTTCGGAGTAGCCTATCCAGCTGTGATTGATGAATCAAGAAATGAAACTTCTTTTTATGAGATGAAGAAACGAGTCCGCGTAGCACTGGCCATTTTCCCTCACTCGTCACTTTATTTAATTCGACTTTATCGTTGATTCGTCACTTTTGCTGATTGGACACTTGTGTGAATTCTACAGTTGCGTAAACTCGACACTTTCCCTAATTCGCCATTTTCGCCGATTCGTCACTTATGTACACTCGACAAATAATATAATAAACAGTTAATGTGAATAATCTAACCTACTCTAAGGAGATTCCAATTTAAATCAAACTTCAACATATGTTTTTAAAATAAATTATATTAATCTGAAGAACAAAAAACTTAATTTCTTACTTACTTGAAAACTTATTTAACTGCAATTTATACATTATATGTATAATAAAACATGTTGTATGTATTTTTTAATAAGTGAATAGTCAATTAAAATGGAAATGAATTGATGATTGATGAATGAATTTTAAAAGATGGATATCGATTTAGTGCACACTTCTATCATCTTTCTTTTTATTAAATATTATATGTTAATAAGTCAATGTTTTCATTCGTTCATCTAATTTAAGAAATCATTTTTTCTATTGCGTTCGTATACATATTGTTCGTATATTAATTTTCTACCGACTGTACTTCGATTGGCGAATTGAAGAAAAGTGTCGAATCGGCGAAAATGGTGAATTATGGAAAGTGTCGAGTTGACGCAACTGTCGATTTCACACAAGTGTCCAATCGGCGAAAGTGACGAATCAACAATACTGTCGAAGTAACTAAAGTGACGAGTGAGGGAAGATGACCAGTGTTACGTGGACTCGAAGAAACGTTTCTAGAAAAGTTTTTTTCCTGCCCAAAAAATATATACTTTAGTATAAGTACTATAAATCCAGTTCAAGCCAAGGGCAATGTAAACTGTAATCAATTAACGACGAACAGGAAAGTCCTATGCAAAAAAGGAGCATTTCACAAATACGGGGCTGCAAATTTTCGAAAATAAATCACTTCCGACATTAATACATCTGTGTGCTACTGAAGTGCAAATTGAAATTTAATGGTTCGCCATTTTGCAGGTTCTGGTGCAACAATTTCAATTGTTCCGTGTTCAAATATTATGTGTTTGAATAAAACGGAATTTAATGTTTTGGCAATTATTGGGTTGTGCGATAATTCGTTGTAAATATTACCACTAACATAATAAAACGAAATAACACACATCACAGGTCTAATTTATAACCACGCAGAAAACCGAAATACAAAAGAGTACGCCGATGGACTCTTCAGCAAAAAAACCTCGTAGTATTAAGAAGTATAATATTATAAAACCAATGCTTAGTATAGGCATGTGACTCGGAGGAATGAGGAAATGACCTGAGGAAATTTTGCGTATGAATGTGGATGTGTATAAGAGTAGAGGAAGACCAAAGAAACGATGGATGGACTGTGTGAAGGATGATTCTCGTCATGCTCCCTTAGATGTCATTGCTTGCGGTAGCGTTGAGGGTCGGGTTGTCTCCTTCCCTCAAATATGGCGAAGGAGGTGATGGCTGGTCTTTGCGTTATGCTCGTGAATGGGTGCTGCTTGTGGTGACCGGTCGTCTTGTTGACCAGGTTTTTGTTACTGTTATTAGTAATTCGTTTTTTATTTTAGTTTCTTTTTGTTTCTTGCACTATGGTCCTAGTTTATCATTTGTGACTTCAAGTTACTGCTATATGTATAACCCAACATTGCACGTGTAAGCGGGCACGCCCTTCATGCCTGGTGGCTCTATTTATGCTTGAGTATATATATATATATATATATATATGTGTTAATGTTTTATTTTATTATTGGTGTGTTCTAGCTGACATGTCACAATTATTGAATGCAATTGATTCTTTCTTTATATATTTTACACGCTATTTTATAAAATCTGGTTCTTCTAACCTAACAGACAGATGTGTTGCTGGGGAGTTTGTTCCGCCACTTCTTCTTCCCAGCTAAAACACTAGGAAGTGGCGAAGGGCGGGCGTTTTGGGGGACTGTCTCTTGTAAACTCGACGTTCGAAAAGTGCTGATTATCAGACTAATTTGAATAAATTACTTTTGATTTTGACATGGCAAGAAAAGGGATGTCTGATGAGATGAAAGAAAGAAAAAACGTTTATTGGCACACGCCACAAGTACACAATACAAAATATAAAAAGCAAATATACGTATAATAAAATTTAAAACTAACCAAGAAATACTGTGTGACTCACCGCTGCGCCAAATAGGCCCAGTTCAGCAAAATGCCGGACAACTAGTGCCCGACGCTGGTTTTCAAGATGACGAGTAATAGAGAAGTATGGAAGACGAAGACATGCTGCGCCGACCCCAAATCAATTGGGATAAGCGCAGGAGAATTATAACGATAATTATTATGAAACCAAAACATGATGTATTGATGTCATAACGATAGAGACAGAGAGTGACAGTGTGAGACATCGTAGTTAATGCTCGTTTCGAATATTCAGGGAGCTGTTTGCAACTAGGTCTACAGTATAATAGAAAGATAAAGCCTAGCTTTAAAGCCTGTCGCCCGACTTATCTGCACGGTTTCAACTGTCTAAAGTTGCTCGATGTCCTGTACCGTTGATAATATTGGAAAATGTTCATCGGCTAGTTTTGTTTGTTCAACTTCATTTGTTGAGAGAGTTCTTATTTTGTCCATTGTTGGGTGTTCCGTAGTGTTCTGTGTTATTTATGTTCTGTGGCGTTACGTGAATGAATAAAATAAAAAATTAGTACACATCAAATTTTTCAAATAAATCTTCTTCTGTATCGTGTGGTTAGTGCCTAAGCTGGTGTCAGAGTTTTTGTGCCACCCATGGGCCTGTGATTTGGCTTTACATGCCGTTGAGAAATATCTCTCAGGCATGTTGGTTTCCTCACGATGTTTTCCTTCACCGAAGCAGTGACAATTAAACAATACGCACATGAATCCGAAAAATCAGAGGTGCGTGTCTTGGGTTCGAACTCGGGACCTATGACTTGGCAGTCCGACGGTCGCGTTCATATAAATGAAGCAATGATTGTTATAGCAAAGTGAGTAATGCAAGTGGGGAACTTTTTCTGATTTTTTTCTTGAAACCGTTAGAAGTTTTTATCAACTCTCACAACAATAAAAAATTTTTTGACAATAGTCCTTCCACAAAACGTTCTAAATTGGTATTTAGAAGGTACTGCCGCCCTCGGCGGTCGACCACTTTTGAACCTTATTACTCGAGAGCATAAGGTTGAAAAGTGGTCGACCATCAGTGAGCGCGGCAGTACCTACCAAGGCCAGCGAAATCCATAAACCAACAATTTAAAGGAAGAGATCCCAAAGACAAAAGCGTAGATCCTTTTTACCTAAATTGCGTGCGATTTGCACTAAGTAGGACGAACTGGACGCATTCTTAGGCCGAATGTAACCGTTTATGATAGCATGGCAACACTGCAGGAGAATTTCAACCCTGTATCAGAAATGGTACGGTGTAATTTTGAATAGGTTGTGAGAGAAGATTCTGTGGTTTCCACATTATAACACTGCAAGTGAAAATCAACTCTGTTCATAAAGAGTTAGGGTCGTAATTTTAATGGGTGAAAGACAAGATAGTGTGGTTTTCCGAGTTATGATGGCATGACAACACTTTGAAGGAATTGCAGCCGTATTCATGAAGTGTTAGGGTATGTCTTTGAATGAATTTTTAAACAAGATGGTGTGGCTTCCCGTAGTCTAACTGAGTCTTTGCGTTTAAGAGGAATATCGTGTCGTTTGAGTCGGATAGAATGTTTTCTATTGTATGAGGCGTTTGTTCGATGTTTTAGTTCGGCTTTTGTTATGTTATATTATAAAACATTATGGAAGTTATTGTATTGAATTATTTTGTTTAACTTCCCATATTCATTTGAAACAGCACACCATATCTCATGCAGCTTGGAACCTAGATTTATCTACTGAGTGCCCAAATTACACAATGTCTGTATGTCACTGGTTGCTACAGTAACCAGCGACTGACTCGCGTTTTTGCCTGCTGAAAAGCCTATTGCTCCGTGTACGTTCCACATACAAAAATTACTAGTCGTTCTCTATAACATTTACCTCTATGTGACCACATTTAATCTGTGGGAAGTCGACCAAAAATTCAGGAGAAAAAAATGTCAAGTTGACATTCCGGCGTTTCTGCATTTGTCGTTGTTGTGTTCTGTTCATAGCAATAATGGCTTATCCCCTGATACAGTTAACTTATACTTATCTGGCGAATTGTAAATACATTATCAGGTACACCTATGCCTAACAATTCGAGAATTACAGACACGATGTTATGTCTTCACCTACTTTATACCCTTCTCGTGACCAGAGGGCTGACCAATTTTGGGTCAAAGAATCAGCATTGCCATTCAACGTGGCAATGCTGCCAGCCTTCTGGGCACTATTCCTGTTGACAGCGATGTGGACGATTTTTTTGACGCCCTTTAATACTTTTCTTCCGTTATCTGTACATATTTGTATTATTAATCTAATATTTTATTACAGCACGTAGTCAGCGCAAAATTCGATAAACCTCTGTGTATCCATAAATCTTGTCACACAATAATTTAAAGGGTATTATTATACTAACAAAACCTCATTAATAAAAACGGTCAAAAACTAAAACCATTCATCACTAACTTTCGCACTCCACAGTACACGGTACAAAACAAAAGAATATCCCCTCAAACGGCTGCATTCCTTTTTTAATCCTAGAACAGAAAACCTTATTTTTTAAACGCGGTCATTTTCAAACTATTTTCCTTAGCACTACTATTAGCCGAACAAGGGGGGTGAAAAACAATAGTTATTTGTTTGCAAGCCCAAGTTTCATCCCTTACACAATATAGCTCTTACTGCGTTCGTTCGTTCGTTCACTCATTCATTCAACCCCCTTAGCGGTAAGCTTTATTGTTCGTTCGCGAAATGAGAGTGAATTGTATTTCATTTTTGTTTCTCATTTATAATTATGTTGTTGGAGAGTGTTTCGTAATTAAGATTTATGTTACGAATGAGTTCGTCGTTTATTCACCAAAGTTTGCCAGAATTATACAGTTTAACGAACTAGAATAGAATATTCTGTACGCCATACAAATCATCATCTGCCTAGCTTTTACCAACTATGTTGGGGTCGGCTTCCAGTGTAACCGGATGCAGCTGTATACCAGTATTTTACATGGAGCGAATGCCTATCTGACCTCCACAACCCAGTTAGTACTAAGTAATACGATACTTTTGGTAAGACTGGTTGCCAGACTTTCGGACCACTGACTACCTGTAACGACTGTCAAAGATCTACAAATGACAGCCGGGACCAACGGCTTAACGTGCTTGGTAAGACTGGTTGTCAGACTTTCGACTATTATCCATATGTTTTAAAATTTCGTAATGGTAATTTTGGAAATTGATACTAAAATGGTGCCATAAAAAATAAACAAAGTACTGCATCTCATACAGTCGCATGCACTATGACTGTAGATACATTAACAGGTATCACAGATGAGACAATGGCTGCTTGTTGTTGCTGGCGGGTAGGCAGAACTGCAGGTGAGAGGACACGATTTGGAGTGATTATGTTGGAAAATCAGGACCTACCTTGTTATTTTAGTGTGATCATTAAGACCGTCTCGCTGGTCTAGTCATCGCAAGTGCGACTGCTGAGCATGAGGTCCTGGGCTCGATTCCCGGGTCGGGCAAATTGTAATTGGGTTTTTCCATCCGATTTTTTCTCAGTGGCAGCCACGGAGTGTGGATTTGTGCCCGGTTAAAACTCAAACTCAAACTCAAAGCATTTATTTCAATTAGACCATTACAGGCACTTTTGAATGTCAAAACACAAAAAATAAACTAAGCTACAGTCCCAGTCACAGGGCATAATAACTTGTGAAAGTACTGTAGTTGCCCATTCGAAAGCGTAGATCTCTATGGAGAAGAATGGGCAAGGAACTCCATGGACACTCTTTTAAATCATTGTTGTTACAAAGTCTCGGTTACATCATGGTTGATTAAACATAATTATATGTGAGAACGATGTAGAAAGACGTGCGAGTAAGAGCGTCCAGAATAAAAAGATAAAATTAACAATTCAAAAATACAATAATCCATGGCAGCTGCAAGATGACCAGTCACAACTGACAGCGCCCGTTCACGAACATGACGCATGGATCAGCCATCATTCAACTCAACCATTTTGGAGGGAACTAAACGGTTGATGGCAATAGGCTTGCCCCCTATTACATGAGACTTAAACAAATCTGGTGAAATGTGGGTGTACTGTTAGGTACACCCCTGCCTAACCCTGCGGGTATTACAGGCGTGATGTTATGTTATTAAAAACCTAATCAACAAATTGTACTGCTTGTAACAAAATTGAGGACCTACAACATTTGCTGATCGATTGTGTTAAAAATAAGAAAGAGAGAGAATAATTATTCTCTCTCTTTCTTATTTTTCAATAAATACTCTCTTCCCAATTGGGAAGAGAGTATTTATTGAACAGTTTTGGTTTAATTCATATTTTAGATTTTGTCACGTCCTAAATATAAGCTAGCAAAACATCTTTGTAGTTTGGCAGTAGTGAATCCCTAATTTTCTTAGACTTTAATATATTCCTTTTAGTATAGTGCAAAGCCAAGTCGACCGGAGCAAAGACAATCTCTGCAAATGGGGGTTCATGAACGACTCAGACCTCAAGTGCGTATGCGGCACCTCCCCACAGACAATGGCACACCTTCCATCTTGCACCGCATGCCCTATCACCTGCGCACTTGATGATCTGCTTACTGCATCAGTGAGCGGAGTTCGCGTGCCTGAGTTTTGGGCTAAACATAATATTTGAACTTATTTGCCATCGATACACTAAGAAGAAAAAGCATAGTGCATGTTACATTTTTTTAAGATACAATGGCGTTGACGTTTCCTTATGGATAAAAACCCCCCTAAAAGACAGGAAAATTGCTACTTTGCCTGACTTGGATTTTGATCCTAAGACCTCATGATCATCAGTCGCACTTTGTGACCACTAAATCAACATTTAACTGAGAAATAACTAGTTAAAAACCCAATCACACTTTGCTGAACCCAGAAATTGAAACAAGCTCACTATGCACGTAGTTTTAAATATTAAAGTAGTTAAAACTCCTAACAGATTTTGTCGACGAACTTAAGCCTTCCCTAAATTGACACTTATAAAGTTGGGCTCATCCCAAACTTGTGTTGCACCAACTTTCTGTACCGCAAGTTTTGCAAATGATGTTGACAGTTATGTCATGCCTTAATTAAGCTTTTCTTAATTATGATGTACAAGGAATAACTTAAGTGGAGCGGAGATTTAATAAGTTCTTCTAATGGGCTTATTCTGGGGAGGTACTAACCATCCCGGCCGAAAGTACATACATACATAAACTCACGCCTTTTTTCCCATGGGGTAGGCAGAAACCACAGAACGCCACCTGCTACGATCCTTACATACTCCTTTTGCCTCGTCCATACATCTAGTCATTCACGCACGCCGGTTGCAAGTACTACGCACCTGACCTGTCTGAAGAACCTCACCAATAAGGTCAGTGTATGTCCTTCAAGGGCGTCCCCTCCCAGCGTTGCCACCATCCACCATCCATCCATCTTCATCGTCTCCACACGACCATCTTAGCAAACTCTTTTCAATTTTGTCAAGTATTTTTAAAATCCCAGTAAAAATATTCAATATGAAAACGCATTGCATTGGAACAATTACGATAGGTGCAGCTGAAGCAGAATATAATATTGTATTCATAAGTCATTATCGCAATGCAGTAACGCCCTTTCTGGAAATATCATCACACAGTAGTCTCCTCTTATTTTTCCACCTGTCCAAAAGATCTCAAGGTTGTAGGTCTCAAGTATGAACCCAAGGCACGCACCTCTGATGTGTCATGTGCGTATTGTATAATTATCACTTGCTTCGGTGAAGGAAAACATCGAGAGGAAACCAGCATGCCTGAGAGATATTTCTCGGCGGAATGTAAAACCAAGTTCATAAAAAACCCAAATTAAATCTAATTATATTAAAATAATAAGGAATTAATAATCAAATTATTAAAGATAAAATAAATTTTAAAATAAACAAAAAAAAAATAACAAACGTAACTAGAAAAATTAGGATAAGTTTGTTCTGTAGTAAATAGCATCTAAAAAAGACTGTAAAATTCCTGTAAATCCTACCATATTAGGTCCTTAGAGACCAACGGCATAAAAACTCTTACACTAGGTTAGTCATTAACCGCACGATAATGAAGACCTGTACACATTCATACCAAAAACCTTCGACATTTTTCTCATTCCGCCGCACGATATGCCAATACCATGATAACTCATTCCAACACAACTTGCAGTCAAAGTTAGGCGAAGTTTTGGGGCACACGAAGAAAATGCCCCATTCACACTTCTTTGACTATATGTAAAACACATATACAGGGTGGCGCCGACAATACGACAAAAAATTAAACTGCGGTATACCTCATGACGTTCCCAGTCTGCATACAAAAAAACATTCGAATATAATATCCAGTAGTTCAGTCACTGGACATAATTTTTCGTTTTCAACATGATGTAGATTAATATGTAGGCTAGCGCCGACTGGTTAACGACCCCCATATCGGTATAAACACTAAACACATGTTGCTAACTCGCTACTTCAAAACCCTATGGCAAATTCGGTTCTTAAATTTTATTTCCAGTTGCAAATTAGTGTAAATAATACCTTAGGTTAGTGAATCAATACTTATAAATGGTTTTCTATTTCGTTAACAGTTTAGTGCTATTTACTTTGTAGGATTTATTTAATAGTTGTAAAATATTCTCATGCAGTAGTATTACCAGTGTTTTCATTTATTGTCGTATTTTCGACGCCATCTTGTATAAGCAGATAATTACTACCCATTTTTACTAAGCTTTTATTAGCTTCACCTGTAATAACGGTGTAAACAAAAACAAAGAAGTTAAATTTGACCCACTTTCCGGCTTTCGATATAGCTGAAATCTTGAATACATGTTTAGTTGGATGACAGTGCATGATTAGCTAAATGACGTCATATTAAATCCAATATGGCGGACTCGCAAAGATGGCGGACTAGTTATATTTTATAAGCATTCCAATGATGTAGGTATCAAATGAAAGTGTTTGCTGAGAAGAACAAAAAAAAAATGACGTCCCTCTAAAGCGTGTTTCTTTGTAAACTTTAATATTTTATTCGTAAAATAGAGCGACGTCGCTAGCCTGCGTAAATTATATTTATAATAAATAAACTATTCCCAACCAAAATTCAGCCAACATAACTCACAAACATTTTACAAACTGTTAACAATTTACTAAACGAAAAGAAAAAAAAAGAAAAATCAACACTACCCTCCCGAAGTACCTTTAGCAAAACTACTTGTGAATCAGTACATTTGAGGCAAAAGTCACGTGGAACTAACGAAACGTGAGCTGAGACAGAAATATATAAGATGCGTAAGCGAAAAAAGGATGGGAGATGACGCCGTCACCATACAAATGTCGCCATTGAAAGCTAAAGTTTGGGAGATGAAAGAAAATGTATTTGTGTTGAGTCTACACTTTTGCCCTTTGAGATATTTCTATGCGATTAAGATTTTTGTGCAGGAGAGAAAGTATCTTTGTTTTCTGAAAGCCTGGTATCAAGAAATCATTTAGTAAAAAAACGTTTACAAGATTTTTTTTTTCAATTTTGCAACAGATTTTTCAAAAGACTTAGAACATGGTACGTTCGTTCAGAATAAAAATTTAAAACAGATGACTTTTTTTCACCTTGGTTATCCTTCGTAGATTATGAAAAAAGTTTTCCATCGCCGATCCCCAATAGAACATGATGACGATAGCAATTTTCCCTTTGATTCTAAAAAAAAACTCATAAAGCTGAAAGGACACGGAGAACTCTTGTGAAGAGCACTCGGGATGACAGCCAAAATTCAAATATTGCCTTGCTTACTTAACTTTTACTTACTAATTAATCATCTGCCTAGCCTTTTCCCAACTATGTTGGGGTCGGCTTCCAGTCTAACTGGATGCAGCTGATTACCAATATTTTACATGGTGCGACTGCCTATCTGACACATGGATGCATATACGTATACATGGTAATACTATATCTTTGGCAAGACTAGTTGCGGGCCACTGACTACCTGTAACGACTGTCAAAGATCTACAAATGACAGTCGGGAGCAACGGTGTAACGTGCTTTCGGAGGCAGGGAGGAAACTTGGTATTTAATGGGTGGTTACCCAGCCACGGACCAACCTAGGCGAGCAAGGCCTAATCTAAAGATCGACCTGAGCTGCTCCACGAGCTCCTCCAGTACAGTTAAGTATAATTATGTCTATCTAATTGCATTTAGTGAAAGGTTCGACTAGAGACTCTGCACCATTTACAAAACTCAAGTAGGTGCATAGAATGTCGGATGTCCATTAGAGTTAAGACCATTAGAAGCAAGGATGACACTCGAGGGACCAAAGTTTTAGGCTTACGGGAACACATCATAATGCCATAAAAGAGTTTGTAGGTAGGAACTAATGTCAAAAGCCATGAGTTGAATATCCATGCTGTGTTGTTATGTTTTCCTGTATTTTCGGGTTATTGGACGTTTCGTACCAATTCTTCTTCTTAGCGTACCGATGGCAAATAAGTTCAAATATTATGTTTAGCCCAAAACTCAGCCACGCGAACTCCGCTCACTGATGCAGTAAGCAGATCATCAAGTGCGCAGGTGATAGGGCATGCGGTGCAAGATGGAAGGTGTGCCATTGTCTGTGGGGAAACGCCGCATATGCACTTGAGGTCTGAGTCGTCCATAAACTATGACCATAGCCTACGTACGAATTGAACTAGCCCGAAAAGTGCTCGTGGACACTTTTTAAAAATATTCTTGTTTCTGTAGACAAAGAAAAAAAAATTGTTGATGTTCGCCAGCTTTGTCAGGGGTGATGTTTTCTTGTCCAGGACCAAGAATTCACTCCTTGTACTGAGAATATCGATAGTTGATAAACCCTCGATCTGTATTGGTGCCCAACATGCAGGCTTTGCCTAGTTTGGGGCCAATATAAAACGTATTAAATTTGTAATATTTTTTGGCAATAAAGTTTTTGAATGTGTTTTTGTATTTTTGTGAAGATCAAAAAGATGTAGATTTTTGACACCCTGTAATTGATTTCCCATTTTGATACGGTATTGTACATATTCTAGCTTACTTTTTTCATATTTCAAAAATACCAAAATAAAATCAATATTAAAAAAAAAACATTTGAAAATATAAAAAATAGTAGCCCACTGGTATCGGGAACACGGTTCAAGCTTCCAGCGGTCAGGACTTCAGTGAAAGAAACCTTCTAACAATACGAGCTGTGTCTAGGAGTCAATATTTTTATTATTATTTTAAATCTATTTGTAGTTTGTTAACAGTTAGTTTGTTAATAACAATGTTGGTACATACTGGATTCAAATAAAAGTACGTTTAAAACCATAAAAGAGTAGTATTTTGAAAACAGTGACTGTACCATAGATTAAGGACTATGTGCCTATCCCGGTATCAGATTTTTATGCTGCCCATAGACCTCTGACTTGGCTTTACATGCCGTCGAGAAATATCTCTCAGGCATGCTGGTTTCCTCACGATGGTTTCCTTCACCGACGCAAGTGATATTTATACAATACGCACACGATTCCGAAAAATCGAAGGTGCGTCTCTCGTGTTTTGCAGTCCAACGGTCACACCACTAAGCTATCACTGCTTAAGAATGATTCTTCAAGATTCCATTTCGCCAAACTATTCCCTCCACATAACTAACCCTCCCATCATTGAACACACTACAGACTTGATAATTTACTACCAAACAATGTAAAACACTGCTTAAAGTTAAACTTCAACTTAAAACTTTAAACAGTTGCGGAACTAAATCGAACACGTTAACTGCTTTGGTAACTTTTGTGCGATTCACTGTTTGTTTACTTGTTTATTTTTATATTTAGCATTGTTTTATATTGCTTTTGAAACTAGTTGCTTCTGTTTATTGCTTTGGGATGAGTTCTGCAATTGAGGAATTTCATGCAGAACTGAGGAAGTGTGGCAACTGGATGAATGATCCAGTAATGTGGACTATATAAATTAGTAAATAAATACATCGAGGAACTCAATATCCAAAAGTGTTTTCCCTCACAGTTATATACGTATTTTTTTTTCAACCCTCAGTTACCTGTACGGAGGGCCACCACTATTTTTTTATCATTATTTCACATCATATTTGATTAGCGCTTCATATAAGGCACACACAGTTGAAGTTGGAGAGTAGGCTCCAAACTTCAACTGTGTTGTGCCAACAGTCTCGGTGTAAAAACGCTTTGATATACGGACGGACAGGGCGAATCTGTAAGAGTTCCGTTTTTGCCGCTTGGCAACGGAATCAAACTGTGAGTGCATATGCAAAACCAACAAATCAAGGAACCCGTCACTCGCTTCTAAACTTATATGCATAAAACAAAACTGCGTCCTTATTAACCACAAACCTACGCAATAAAAGAAACTAGAAACTAGATAGTTCGCTTTTAAATCGGAATTGAATTCGCTTTGGAGCGTCTCTCTGTATTCGGGTGAGGCGTCTGCCGCTTATTCGATTTGTTGCTAGTACGAGATTTGAGTTTGTAAGACTTTGAGGATTATAATGTGCGAAGGGGTGGATGTGGCAGTTGTATTCTACAACATTACTTTTAAATGCGAAAGCTGAAACGCGTGTCTAGTATTTTTATGTAAAGAGTCTATGTACAAAATTCCAAAACTGTTTCATGAAAAATCACAAAGTTATTAGCTTGTTATGTTACCTGGTTGTCCGTACAAAAACATACTCACCACGCGGCGGCGCCCCGCTGTGCGCCCGCGCTTAATGCCTGTGTTGTGAGCGTATGATTGCGGATAGGTACTAAGTGTCGCTCGGTGTCCAACTCGTAACCTCTTTTAAATATTTTTGGGACAAAAAATAACATGATATAAAAATTATTGGAATCGATTCAGTTACTTATTTTGAACAAACTATATTCTGGTTTCGCATATACTAAAAATAATGTTGTATATTATGATAAATAGCAAAACAATAAAAGATAGGTTGCTTTGAGACTTGAAAAATACCAGTTTCTCATGTTGATATAAGTTAACCATAAGGCTTAGAAAATGTAACATTCAACATTAATGTAAGTGATAACGTTGATGCAAAAGAAAAAAGGTGTGTCGATTGACAGGCTATTGAAAAGCTTATGGCTGTCAATCGTAGAAATACTAAACACGCTGAAAGAGCTGCCACTTCTCTAGGCCCTCTTATATGACAAAGAAAAATTTCATAAAGACAGTAAATTAAATGTTGAAAAAACGTACAAATCCCACAGTTTCCATAATACTGTCAGACTGGCTAAATGACATTAGATAAAATAATTAATTACATTGGCTTTAAATCAATCGAAAAAAAAGCATCTGCCTAGCCTTTTCCGAACTATGTTGAGGTCAGTCTATCCGGAGGTAGCTGGATACCATTGTTATACATGCAGCGACTGCCAATCTGATTACGTCCACAACCCTGTTAGTACTGATACTGGGTACTACGATGCCCTTTGGTAAGACTTCATACGTCCGGGTAACTGACTACACGTAAAAATTGTCAAAGATCTACAAATTACAGTTTAAGTGCTTTCCGAGACACGGAGGAAACTTGGTATGTAATAGATGAACCATCCACAGATACAGGCCTGAGCATCATTGAAGATCGACGATAATTTTTAAAATACCGCATCAAAACACAAACATTCAACTATATTCTTCGAAACTGAAGGGTCTTGAACAAAATCCTCTCCCAGGAGAACTATTGAATAGAAGCGACTTTCAACTAGCTGTGCGAACGAAAGTGAACTTCGGAACAGCTACATATATTAATTGATAATCTACGTATCGATGAACCTGGTTGGGATTTTGTAGGTGTGGGAGACAATTTGATAAAGAATTTTTAATGGAAGTGGAGGAGCTCGAGGCTAAATAATAACAGCCGCACGGGTCGCTCTTCAAGGTTAAGCCGCGCTTGCCAAGGTCGGTCTGTGGATGGATGACCATCATTACATACGGAGTTTCCTCCGTACCTCGGAAAGCTTGTTAAACCGATGGTCCAGGCTGTAATTTGTAGGTATTTGACAATCGTTACAAATCGTTGTCTGGCAACCAGTCTTACTAAGAGGTACCGTATTACCCAGTACTAACTGGGTTGTGGAGGTCAGATAAGCAGTTGCCCAGGTAAAATACTGGTATTCAACTGCATACGGAAGACCGGAAGCCGACCCCAATAAAGTTGGGGAGAAGGCTAGACAGATTATGATTTTATGAAAGTGGAAAAGAGATAGTTCATAAAAGTTCATAGAAACACAAGGTGCAAAAAAAGGCGTTTCGTGAGCAGTCAGATTTGCCTCTAGCTTTACTGGCTGAGTAGTTAATATTGGATATTATTTTTTCTTCTTCAACCTTTGGCCATCTAATGCTGAATGTAGGTCTATTCCCAATCTCGCCACTTTTGGCGGTTTGGGTCGAGGCTATCCAGTTTCTTCCGGCCTCTTTAATGACATCGTCTGTCCACCTAGTCGGCTGTCATCCGTGGTCTCCACTCCAGCACTTTCCTCCTCCATCTTCCATCCAATCTACGGCATTTATGGCTCGCCCACTTCCACTTTCAAATTTTCATATATTCAGAAGTACATTTTTTGAAGCCGTATTTTATGCCAAAAAAAAAAGTTTGCCTAGCCACAAAAAGCAGACAGTTTATTTTGTAAATTATAATCAAAAGAAAACTCCTCTAATTTTATACCGCACGAGTTGGGAAATGTATAGACATGCAATGACGCATCCTTTAACAATACCTCCGTCTCCCTCTAACGTGCGACCTGCCGTGTGAGTGAAAGTGATAGAGCACGTGCATAATCTGTCAACAAGTACACGCTAATGGCATACTCGGGTTGTTCCGTAGGGTGGCATTGAATTGTGAATAAATACGGACGGTTTTGTATTTTTGTTTTTTTTTGAGCCAGTATGGGCCATGTGATGTGAAGAAATACAAAACGTCGTGAAGAAAGATTTGGGCATGGCGGGTGCCACGACTAGTTAAGGACAGACTAAAGGAACGTTGGATGAATAGCATTCAAGTATGGCTGGAAAGGACTGGTAACTACTGAAGTGGTGGGTAGTAAAAAAAAACTGGAAAAATGAAGACATGCTGCACCGACCACATATACATTGAGATGTAGGCAGTAGGATGCTGATGAATTTTAATTTTCTTAGAAGAGAATAAAGGAGCTCGAGGCTAAATAATAAAACAGCCGTACAGATCGATTTTGAAAGATGAGCAGCGCTGACCAATCTCGGTCCATGGATGGGAATCATCCATTTCATACCAAGTATTCTCCAACCTCGCAATCCCGTTGGTCTCGGCGGTCATTTGTAGATGTTTGACACTCGTTACAGGTGGCCCAAAATTCTGAGTACCAGTCTTGACAAGGGATATCGTATTACCCAGAACTAACTGGATTGTGGAGGTCAAAGAAACAGCCGCTATATGTTAAGAACCGTGTATGTAGCTGCATCCGGTTAGACTGGATGCTGTCCCCAACATAGTCGGGAAACGGCTAGGCAGATGATGATAGGAGGATAAAGAAACCATAGACTTTCATCTCTTTGCATACTAATAACTTTGCAGGAACTTCAGAACCAAAGTTTGCCTAGAGTAATAAAAGTTAGAATGCATGTCTATGTAAAACTCGTTGCTAGTTTGTCTTAAGTCAGGTTGGAAACTATATAAAGCTTCGTTTAAGAACAAACTGTTTTTGATTGAGGAAAATAAACTTAGAGGGATTTAGTTGTAGTTTTTGTAGCTGGTCTAATATTAAGCTTAGTGTTAATAAGGTATTCTTTTTTTTAACTTAGCCTATATTGTCCCACAGCTGAGCAAAGGCCTTCCCCATTGCCTCCTCATTCTCTCCGTGCCGTTTTCTCCAGCCAATCTCTCACTAACGCCTCTTTCGTCACGCCAGCGTTTTATAGGCCTCCTTCGGCAACGAAGCCCGTCTTCTGGCACTCACTGAGTGACGACACTGGCCCATCGGTCATCAGTGACAATTTTATTTTCAATCATGACACCCTCGTTTGCACTAGTTTTATCGCGCACTGGTCTTGCAAATTGCAACTCACCGCTACGCGCCGAAGATTGAAAATGCAACAGTACCTACGCTTTTTTGACAGGCTGGTAAGCGTTCTATTAGATTCTGAATGCTCGGTTCAATACCGATAGTTGAAAATCTAGTGCGCGATATAAAATCGTAATCGTAGTGTAAAAAAGTTGCCCTTGTGAACCGGGGCTTTCAGTTAGATTGATGCTGTCAACGAGCTTGTCTTTGTGCTGTCTCTGAAATGCTTACACTATCCAGCTTTATAAAACAATTTGATGTATGTAGTTCAGTTCTTCAGATTTTTTCCTAAAGGACCATGGATGATTTTGTATGGATTATGTATGGTGGGGACGGGGCCCCACCCTCCAACATTCATTAAGATAAAATATGTCACAAGACTTATCCCAACTTTACCCGTCAACATGGCCACCCTAACCCGGCAGTATGAATGCACCTCGTTAATTAGACGGTTTATTAGAGATTCAAGTATTGTACGCTACAAATATACAAGGAGATGTTTTCTACCTAGCCCTTTATGTAGTTACCCTTTTAACCGTTCTTATTTTTTTATTCTTTGAACCTTTTTTTGTTATTATTTAATAAGCTTTGTGCATGTGTGGCGTGGAGAAGTTCTGTTGTTTTTATTTTTAAAACGGTTTTGTTTTTTTTTTTAATCTGTGTCACTGTACAACATAGTTTTTTGACGTTTCAATGATATCGTCAGGAGGGGCGCTGGTGCTGTTCAAAAACATTTGTGAAGAAAAAAATAATTGGAAAAACAAAATTGGCAGCGTTAATTTCGATTAAAGCCACGTGCCCAAAAAACTTACTTAACTTACTGCTACTTGGAAGTAAGTCTGTCCTCTATTACATAACATCACACCTGTAGTCTCCTAAGGGCTAGGCAGAAGTGTACCTAATAGTACACCCACATTCCGCCAGTTATTTTCAAATCCCATATCGACGGCGAAGCGCCAATACCTCCTAACTGAAAATTTTCGAGAAATTCACTTTTTTATCGTTTTGAATTTAAAGGTGTTCGCATGTTTTAGTGAAATCTCCTAAGTGTATATCACAACATTATCTCATAAAAAGAATAAGTGCAAAGATAATTCCTCCTATCTAACCGAATACCTACTACACTGTCGTAAAATATATGAATTCAGCATAATATATAAATCCCACACAATAACCAATAAACTAACAAATTTTTAACTTCTCAAGAAATTAAGCATTTTTTTTTTTCAGTTTGTGTAAAATTTTGACTTTGTCAGTTAGGTGTTATTGGCACTTCGCCGTCGATATAATAAGGGGCTAGCTTATTGCCATCAACCGGACACAAATCCAAACTCCGTGGATGCTATTGAGAAATTCCTGATGGAAAAAGTAAATTACAATTTGCCCGACCCCCGAATGGAATCCAGGCCCCATGCTCAGCAGTCGCGATTGTGACTTTTAGACCAACAAGGCAGTCTGTCCTCTGTTACTTGAGACATTGACCAACAAAGCTGGTGCAATGCAGATGTACCTACTAAACAAAACACTGACTAACCTTTTAAGGAACATACGCTTGATATCATATCACATCATTTGACGGGAAATTTCTTTATTAGCAGTATATTTATGTACTAAGCAAGCAAGTACAGTTAAACTCCAAAATCCTGGATCAGTTTTCAAAGTTCAGCTTGTACCAGTACCCTCCCGATCACAAGTATCGATATTACAGTTCACCGAGTGGAATAGTTGGGAGCGAAACTTGTTTGGAACACTGTTCACCGTTCGTTCCTCGAGATTTGGTAGAGCCAATCAGTTGGTTGAAAACTTAGAACTTCTAATTATTTTGAAGGGTAGTTGGAAAGGATTTTGTGCTTTTGTTCTCTAGATCTGGATCTTTGATTAACAAGAGATTCTAGTTCTTGGAGAGTCAATAGGTTTCTGTGAATTAATCTGTTGTATGGCTTGTAATTTTGAACAGGGATGTTTCCAGAGAATAAATAATAACAAATAAATTATTTATTTCAATATAGTATCCACCATAGAAATATAAAAAAAAAACTGTTTATTACAGACATCTTAAAGTACGACATACAACATTATGTCCCATTGACAGGTCTCTTGGCTCCCAAACTAGGTTTTCACCCGTGACTTGGGAAAAGCTAATTTGGGAGCCATGCTAAAGGTTTTGTTTTACAAAATAGTGGTCTTTCAAATGCGATACCATAATTATTTTAATGATCTAGAATTTCAGACCGTTCTCGGACGATGTGTGCGTGATTATTAGATACCTACTAGCTTTTGTCCTCGGCTTCGCTCTCGTTATGGTCGAAAATTATCGCACGGGAACGTTTACATATAGCTTAGTACACTCGGGAGAACGTAGCTTACCGTTTATGAAAGAATTTTTGGAATCGGATCAGTAGTTTCGATGATTACCACCTTATAACCTGACAAACTTTACATATTTATAATGTCTTAGTATAGAAAATAAAGATTTAAAGAGAGCTTAAAATATTTATTTTAAAAAAGTTATAATTTAAAAAAATCATTTCATTTCGTTATTAATAGATATAAAACAACCTCTGTGAATCCAGAACATTATCTATATATGTACCAAATATAATACAACATAACATAACATAACATTACGCCAGTTATCCCCGAAGGATTAGGCACAGGTGTACCTAATAGTACGCCCACATTTCGCCAGTTATGTTTAAGTCCCATGTAATAGGGGGTAACCTATTACCACCAATCGGGCACTAATCAAGACTACCCGGCTGCTACTAATAAATTCCAGATGGAAAAACCCCAATTACACTTTGCCCGATCCGGGAATCCAACCTAAGACGTCATGCTCAGCAGCCACGCTTGCGATCATTACAATAACGAGACAGTCGAAAAAACCAAATTACGTATAAAGCCGTTTTAACATTCATCTTCAATCACAAACATTTAAAATACTTTCTCTTTTTTAACCGACTTCAAAAAAAGGAGGAGGTTCTCAATTCGGTTGTATGTTTTTTTTTTTTTTTTTGTGTTTGTTACCTCATAATTATCTCCGTCATTTCTGAACCGATTTGAAAAACTCTTCTTTTATCTGAATGGATCTACTTCTCGATTGGTCCCATAGAAATTTCATCAAAATCGGTTCAGCAGTTTGGTTTTGAAATCAAAATAACTGGAAAAAATGTCGTCCAAGTAAAAGAAATTGCGATTTTGATACTTGACAAGGATTTGTGTGTTATACGATAACTAAAAAAGGTAAAATAAAAACTTTTTTGCAAAAAAAAACCGACTTCCAAAAAAAAAAACACTAAAAAAGTGGAAAATAACTTTACTTTCGGAAGTCGGTGGCAAAAAAGTCAATGAAACAAGCAATAGTCACCGACTTCCGAAAGTAAAGTTATTTTCCACTTTTTTAGTGTTTTTTTTTTGGAAGTCGGTTTTTTTTACAATAAGTTAAAGCCAAGTCAGAGGCCCATGGGCGGCATAAAAACTCTGACACCAGGTTAGGCACTAACCACACGATAAAGAAGAATAAGTTAAAGCGAAGGAAAACACAAACAAATCAATCTAAGTATAAGGTATCAACTAGCATTGAAATGGGGACAGTAAAAAGAGTTATCAAATAAAGAGTGGGCTATTCAATCCAGATAAAAGGTTTGCGATCCAGATGTCTGCATCCATTCTCGATGCTGGCGTATGTCTGGGACTTTTCAGCGTATTTTCTGAAGACAGAATTTATAGATAGGACCCGATAAACTTAATGCTTTTTATACCTTTATGTTTTGGGTCAATATTTCGGTGGGTGACATAACTGCTCCGTCCTGGTACGATTCCCATTTCCGGAAAGTGTTATTGGGTTTTTTCCATTAGGAATTTCACAGTAGCCGGTTGGAGGCTGGATTTGTGCCCGGTTGATGGCAATAGGTCGCCCCCTATCACATGAGACTTAAACATCTTGCGAAAAGTGAGTGTACCATAGATCCTATGCGCAAACTCTTCGGGAATTATCAATGCAAGTAACTTCATTTCGGAAAATGTTAACTAAGCTTATCTCTTACAGATCAGATAAAAATACTTCAGGCAAAATGTTTGATAATGGTGTGACTGCCAAAAATGCGGCGAAGGAATTTATCGAAGGTTCCGTCGAGTTTGACGTTGTCATGGTATGTGGGGGAAATCGTCGTGAGGAAGGTTTTGAGCAGATTATGAATGTGGTTATAAGAGTAAGAGAAAACACCTACCTTAATAGGTTAGTATTCGGTACCAACCAAGTACCCACCTACTTGCCAACCAACTATCAACAAACAACCAACTACATACTTACCTACCAACCAAACAACAACCAACCACCCACCACTAGACAGATTTATCTTGGTTTAAGTCAATCATCACGCTTTTTGGGTTGGTGTGTTAGGCAGAGGATCTTATGGTGGCATTTAAGGTTATACGAGTATTACAGAAACCTACCGCATGAAAACGGTTTTCAGGGACACGAGGGTGTCAAAAACTTTCAATCATATACCACCACATCCCACCAACCAACCACCAACTAACCAACCTGCAACCAACCTAGCACCAACAATAAATCATCCAACTAGAACAAGCTAGTTTTTTTTTTGTTGACAGAAAGTATGTAAAGTAGCATTTTATACGTCAGCACATCTGTATATTACTACACACATCAAAAGTGTCTAGGGATCAAGCATTTTTATGCGGATTTCTTGAGATTGAGATGTGGCTTTGTAATAAATTTATGATTTTATAAATTTATATGGATCCTTTTTGGTGCATTTCATAATTTGAATCAGGAACTCTCAATCAAATTCGAGTAAAAGATGAAAATAAGCTGTCAATATTTTCCCTATAAAAACATACAACGCATTGAAGACATTATTAGTGCTACTGTTTCCCTACTACTGATTAAAACCAACGTTATTATGGAGCGGCGACGTCATTTAAGCAGGGAAGAAATGCTCAGAGCCGTGGGAATGATAGAAGCTGGTTCCCGGCAACGTACTGTGGCTTTAGCTCTGAATACAAGTCAGAGTGTTATCAGTCGACTTTGGACACGTTACCGAAGCACTGGTACCGTGGCTGAGCGCCATGGAGGACGGTATCGCTGCACCACACGGAGACAAGACCGATACATTCAAATCTTAACTCGAAGAGCTCCAACAATAACCGCCATGATGTTAGCCGTGAGGCTTCATCACTCTTCAGGGAACTTAATTAGCGACCAAACAGTCAGAAACCGCTTGCATGAAGTGAACCTTCATTCCCGAAGACCGCTACGGGTACCACCTATAGCAATGCACAATCGTAGGATTCGATATCAATGGGCTCTTGAACACAGAAATTGGGCAGAAGAACAATGGCGTTTCGTGTGCTTTTCTGATGAGTCTCGTTTTGGTATGAGACCGGATACAAGACGTATACGACACTGGAGAACCCCTGGACGCCAACAGCGATTAAAATCCTGCCAGGAAGTCCATCCTTATAGTGGTGGAACCATCATGGTATGGGCGGGTATTTGGATCGGCGGAAGAACTGAGTTGATTTGGATCAGAGGCAACCTCAACGCTCAAATTTATGCTGAGACGATTGTATCAGACGTCATCGTTCCTCTACAAGTGCAAATCGGTCCCTTATTTCAGTTAATGCATGATAATGCACGACCGCACACCGCAAGAGTTGTAAGACAGACTCTCGCCGCAGCTAACATCAATGTCCTGCCCTGGCCTGCTCAGTCGCCAGACTTGAACCCGATTGAGCATGCATGGGATATGCTACAGAGAAGAGCTCTGCCGAATATGGAGGGTATCCAGTCGCAAGAAGACCTTTTTTTGTTGTTGCAACGAACATGGGCGGCCATTCCACAGCGTGATTTGGATGAACTCATTTTGAGTATGCCAAACCGATGTTCTTGTGTTGTTAGTGTTCGCGGTAGAAACACGGATTATTAATTGTTTAAGTTACCCAATAAAATTTTAAAGAAAACTGTTATTTCAGTCTTTTTTTCGAACTTTAATGTTAGTGGTTCAAATGTCAAAAATCCCTTTATTAGGAAAATGGCAAATTTCTTTATTAATGCAAAGGTGACTTGGTTTATCGTTACTGTGACAAACGAAAACACTTTATTTGATGAATCCTTAAAGAAAATTTTAATTAATATCAATCAGGAGAAAAGTTATTGCAAAAATATATGTTGATCCCTAGATACTTTTGATGTGTGTATTATTCAGGTGTTCCGATTTCAACGCTGTGATCTTTACGAGTCGGATCGAATAATAAAATTCACACGCCGTGCGAATATTTTCGTTTCGATTCCGATCAATGTGAAAACGCCAGGGTAGGCCGCAAAATTCAAATTTAATTACGTTTTTATTTTATTGAAATATGATTTGCGACCGCAACAAATTATTGCTTTACCGTGCTTTAATCATTAAAAACATCAATACAACTCTCTAAGTTCATGACTTTTTTCTTAAAATAGTCCTCCACCCACATTTCGCCAGTTACGTGCTCAGCGAACACGAAACTAACGAGACAGTCAGCACACACACACACACAACACATGCAGTGTACAATTATATAGCGTCACTTAACATTTATGAGTTGCAACATCACCCTATAAATACCGAAACGCACACAGCATTTTTTCCTGAATAATTTAAAACCTGATCCCGGCATTGTAAGTCGGTTCAGCTTACAGTACACATTGTAATATCCGTTTATCAATCAATTTGCATATTGAAGCATTGACATTAATATTGAACGACATCAAATATGTAATGCGTCGGTGTCACGACTGAGGGTGAATTCGAGTTCTGGTGGCAGAGTTTGATGCGGTAGTTTGTATTGGGGGAAAAGTATTTGGAGTTTTCTTGGCGTTTTGCTGAAGAGTTCGTTTTAGTGTGCGTTGCATGGCGCTAGAAATTACCGTGCAAACCTCACGATGTATCTAAAGACAGACAAGTACCCGATGAACTCTTCGCCGATATAATTATAAAAAAAATATGAAAAACCCTACAACACTTTGCCCGACTCGGAAATCGAGCTCAGTACCTCAGGCTCAGCAGTCGCGCTTGCGACCACGAGACCAACATGGCAGATATTGGTAAGTTGGTAAGTCGACTGTAAGGGCTCATTCACAAGGCTTCCGTAGTTGACGATCCGTCATGAAACACGATAAGTCATGACGGATGGACGTTCACATTGCATACGGAATCGTGTTTTATCACGATCCGGAAAAAAAACGAATTGATGTTCACATTAGTTTCGTGATTTTTCGGCAGCGAGCGCATCAGCGGATCCATCACAAAAAATTCATGATTCGACGTACCATTTTTAAAAGACGATACGTAAATTAAGACGGGTCCGTCATTTTTCACGATTCGTGATGCGTGGTGTACACTGGCATTTAAAAAGCATTCGATAATCGATATGTAGATGATACGTCAAGAAAAAACGAATCGTCATCGTGTGGACGAGCTGTAACAATAGTAATGGATTCTCGAATTCGGCCGTACAGGGCCACAGCGCAACGAATGCTTTAAGGGCGAATTTTTGTAGCCGCTATTATGCGTGTAACATATTTTTTTAAGTTGGCGTAAACACGGAGTTAGAAGCTAAAAAAACAGTTTTGCAAAAAAAATAACCGACTTCCAAAATAGAAACACTAATATAAACACTCGTTTTAATTTTACTGTTTTTAGTTAATTTTGCATTGTGACTGCACAACATCCAGATAGACGAAAAAAGGCACATTATAGAGGATAACTCATAAAGTACCGAAGCAAAGTTAATAAAAATATGAGACCACCTTGCGAGCTTCTTCTACTAATGAAATAAGAATCACTTAAATCAGATCTGTAATCACGGATGAATCGGTGTACATAAAAGAAAAAAATACATAATGCTGGTACATAACCATCTCCTTTTTTATAAGTCGGTTAAAAACCCGAATATTTGTAGCCGCTATTATGCGTGTAACATGTTTTGTAACTTGGCGTAAACGCGGAGCAAGGCGATAGAAAACCAGGGGCACCTAACAAGTCATCCCTACCGTAACTACACGCCGACTATATCTCGGTGAATAACGGTGCCTCGTCATTAAGCGATGCGAATTATACGGATTATTCATGAGCCCGCTCCGAGCGAGACTTAAGTGTTGTTTTGACTACACCTTCATTAATATCTAGTAAACTAAACAACGTTTAGTTTGACGTTAACCTGTACTAGGACTTAATAAATTGATGATGTATCTAATGAGGTAAGATTGATGTTTGCAGGCTGGCTGCGCAAAAAGTCTAAATTGGCGCGAGCAAAGAAAAGTCTGCAGTGTCCATGGAGTTTCTTGCCCATTTTTCTCCATACGATCTACGCTTTCGAATGGGCAACTACAGTACTTTCACAAGTTATTATGCCCTGTGACTGGGACTGTAGCTTAGTTTATTTTTTGTGCTTTTTGACATTCAAAAGTGCCTGTAATGGTCTAATTGAAATAAATGCTTTGAGTTTGAGTTTGCCAGCAGTGGGTGAATTAAGGTTGTAGATGATGATGATTACGAAGAAGCTAGAAGTACTGATTCGTTTATAAATATTTTTCAGTGGTAAGTCTCGCTGGAGCAACGATCTTCGCAGGGTGGCTGGCAGCAACTGGATGAGAGTTGCTGAAAATCGAGTCGAGTGGCGTGCGATTGAGGAGGCCTATATCCAGCAGTGGGCTGCTGTAGGCCGATGGTGATGATGATAGGCTAGACTAGGTACAGTAGAATTTTACGCGGTGGACGTCGCGGATAGAAGCTAGTCTTGGACAAATACTTGAGTGAATCTAGCCAAAATCTGAAGGACTTTGTATTCAAAATGACATAGTGAAACGTAATTATTCGATTGTCTAGAACTCACCAATTATTGTCTATGGCACAAGCGCTGTCGCCTCACTAGACAGCCGTGTCAAAGACAATAAATGGCCCGTCGACTTAATATTCCTTCTTCTGCTCATCGCCAGCCTTCTATATTAAACCCCAACTTAGGGTGAGTACTTTATTGTGTTTTCACTGTTGATCTTTGTCCTGATAGCCACGTTCTATCTAATTGTAATTGTAACCTCTCGAAGTAGCTGCTAGCAATGTAATTCTTTTTCGTTATCTATTTGCGAGATCATGTGTCATTTTATTCTATTGTTTTCATTGTTTAATCACGCTAGCACACTGCCTGCAATGCCACTTGTTCTATTTCCCTTGCCTGCATATGGTATGCGAACTCTTAAAGGTTCTGGCTACTGCCATTGCGTTACCATGTGCACACTTCATGTTTCATCGCTACAAACCGCTGCGATGTGTGAGCATCCCTCGCCATTCATCTTTCCACACTTATCGTGGCTTAGGAATAAATATGTTGTAATTGGTGATCGTATCTCTAAAGTATACCTTATTTCCCCATCTCTACTATAGTAAAAGTCTAGCTCGACTGACATTACATCTGAATTACTATAATTATCAAAGGTGATTAGTACACACACATTTTCGACCACATCAGATCACTTTCAGTCCTCATGCCACACCAGCTGACTGCAATGAAACAAAACAATACTGGCATAAAAGAATCAATAAACATGATGACAACTCTAAAATCCCACTATACATAAAACATTATCTCTCCTGACCCACATAATAACTCATTTACCTCTCTACAACCTCATAATTACACATGAATTCTTAATCCTCGAATTCTTAACCCACTTAAAGCACCCAAATTCTCATCACAGAACAGAGGGTGACAACAACAAAAGACCCCAATCACCCTACTTGTGTATAAATAGAACCCCCTCTCCTATTAAGATGAGACGAAGTATAAACCCCCAAATCCCCCAAAAGGGGACTGTTAAAGAATTTTAATTTTCCCGAATTAATTCTTATTCATTTTTCAACGAGGGATACGACGAAGGAAGACTTGTACTGGAGCATGGTGGAACTGGATAAGACGCAAGGGACTGGATATGAATTTGTGTGAGATAAAAATATCATTGAAGAATGTTCTTCAGAAGTTCATGATTTCCCATTTACGTAAACTACTGTCAATTTACGTAGTACATTACTACATTAAATAGTTTTGTGTATAATTTTAAAAAGAATAACATAAAATAACAGCATGCCCTTAAGCCCCTGTTGCGTCTAGCAACGCCATCTAGTTTCATCGCGCAATCGATAAACGAAGCGACTACGAGCAATATATTCAAAATTCGTCCGCCCGCAGCGCGAGTGTGCACATACTGACCGCGGGACCGTGCGCGTGCGTACGTGACCACACAAAAACTTACAAACTTGCTCCTTTTTTTGTAATAACCGAAATATACAGTTTCTTTTGAAAATCGAGCATTATTGAAGAAGCCCTGCCTGCTCCCTGTCTTCGATGCCATAACATTGGACCTTCGAGCCACATGAACATTTGAACATATCAGCCACGCGACGAGCCGGTTTGAGGAAGCGAGGTGTATACGTTGAGGAGACTTGGAAGACCAGCCGCAGATTACTGAGCAGAAGCCATTGATGTGACAGCCAGCAACGGTCAGGTTATCCAGTCGTACCTTTCCCTCCTTCCCCTGTGTCTTCGCCTTGTGTTAATATCGTACCTAAACGTTTTCAGGAGTTCGTTTGGCAGCGCTGAGGCCGTCTTCAGGTGAGAAAACACGACTGAACAAACCAAACTGTGAGTACCTACTTTCATAAGCTACCAAAATGAGTGTTGATGAAACTGTTTCTCGTTTAGATAGTCAGATGTCTGATCTTAAAAAACAACGTGGTGTAATTAAAGGTAGATTAACATTATTCGCAAATTATATTAATAAGTTAGATAGATCGTGTTTAGATTCTTTGATTAAAACCCAAGTACAAATGCGTATTCATTCGGCAGCCATTTTCTTTGTCGAGTTTAACGACGTGCAATCTAAATTAGAAAGAATTGTGGATGAAAAAGAATTACTATCACATTTAGAGTATAGAGATTCGTTTGAGTGCCAATATTATTCAATTATAGCTTTAGCAAAAAACATGATAGGTGACTGTGAACAAATTGGATTGGATAATTCTCAGTGCATTTCCGGGAAATCAGTGTCTATTAAATTACCTCAAATAAAGCTACCTGCCTTTGACGGTTCCTTCGATAAATGGTTAGAATTCAGGAGTTCATATGTTTCAATGATACATGATCGCGACGATTTAGATCCCATACAGAAATTTCAATACCTAAAATCGTCTCTCAGTGGATCTGCGTTACATGTTATCAGTTCGTTAGAGTTTACCGCACCTAACTATAGTAACGCGTGGGACCTGCTCGAAGCTAGGTATCAAAATAATAGGCTATTGATACACAACCATGTAAAAGCTTTGTTTGCGGCACCTTCACTGGGTAAGGAATGTCCGGCACAGATCAGAATGTTAGTAGATTGCGTTTTACGTAATCTGAGAGCCCTAAATTCTCTTAAAGAACCTGAATCTTCACTTGAGGATATGCTTATCATTTATTTAGTTGTCAGTAAACTTGACTCTGCTACTGAACGCGAGTGGGAGAACTACAGAAGCTCACTTATCTCTGATTCTCACAAAACCTCTAAAACTTTAATACTAGAAGATTTATTAACGTTTTTAAACAATAGGTCTGACATGTTAGACATGATTCATTCGGGAAATACAAAAAATAATCAGTCACATTCACAAAAACATGAGGGTAAACAGTCAGCGGATCATAAGAAACAGAATAACTCTCAAACTACACTGAGTTATGCGAATGCGAGTGCGAATAATAAGGTTTTGTCGGGTAGTAAAGGTAAAATAAATAAATATAACTCGACATGTCCGTTATGTAGTGATAAACATGCATTATATTCATGTGTTAAGTTTTTAAATATGTTAGTACAGGAAAGATTAAATTTTGTTCAGTCTAAAAACGTTTGTCAAAACTGTTTACGTACAAACACTCACACAATTGAAAATTGTAAATTCGGTCCTTGTAAATTATGTCAACATAAACATAATGCGTTAATTCATGTTGACAATAATAGCGTTATTCCAAATACGTCGTCACAACGTTCCGTTATCAATAACACGGTGCCACAGTCGTCTGTATTACACTGCGTTAGTAAAACAGCTGACGATAAGCGTAGTTGTAACGCGTTTAAAGATAATAAGTCGTTACAGACTGTCTTGCTGTCTACGGCGTTAGTTGAGATCGCTGATATTGATAACCGTTATCACACGGTTCGCGCTTTGCTTGACAGCGGCAGTCAAAATTGCTTTATAGCTCAAAGCTTATGTAAACGTTTAAAATTACCTATAATACAGTCCACTATACGTGTTTGTGGCGTTGGACAAACCGTTTCACAGTCCAGTCACAAATGCGATGTTAATATTCGTTCTAAGGTGTATGATTTTAATACAAATTTACATTGTCTAGTGTTGCCTAGCATCATTTCGAAGTTGCCTTCGATACACGTTAATAGTGATGCTATTAGTATACCTAGCAATATTTTACTTGCAGATCCCACATTTTATGTACCAAGCGATATAGATTTATTAATAGGCGCGGATGTCTTTTGGGATTTGCTAAAAGTAAATAAAATAAAACTTCACACCGGTCCATACCTACAAGATTCGTTGGTTGGTTGGATTATATCTGGTCCAGTTTATAATAATAATCGTTTTTTTTCGGCTGGCATGACAGATGTCCAGTGCAATTTATCGTTAGTTGATTCTCAACTACGAAAGTTCTGGGAAATCGAAGAAGTAAATATCCCTCCCGTTATTACTGAGGAGGATCGTTTTTGTGAAGAGTTGTTCTTGCAGACTACTGAACGCGATCATCACGGTAGATTTACTGTAAGAATGCCACTTAAACAATCTCCTGATTGTTTGGGTGATTCACATAATTCTGCTATACAGCGTTTTCTATCTTTAGAGAGGAAACTAGATCGTTTACCACGGTATAAAGAAATATACTGTGAATTTATGCACGAGTACGAGCAATTAGGTCATATGACGCTTCTCGAAGATTTTAATAGTTTAAATAAGCCGTACTATGTTGTACCACACCATGGGGTATATCGTGAAAGTAGCGTGACAACCAAATTACGTGTTGTTTTCGATGCAAGCGCGACAACTTCTAATCATAATTCGTTGAATGATATTCAATACGTGGGACCTAGGTTACAAAACGATATCTTCACAATATTGCTTCGTTTCCGGCAATATCAATATGTAGCTTGCGCAGATATTGAGAAGTTTTTTAGACAAAGTTTAATTCATCCTGATCAGCGTAACTTACAACTAATATTATGGCGAACTGATAACAACATGCCCATTCAAGTTTATCGTCTCAACACAGTGACGTATGGCACTGCATCAGCGCCGTACCTTAGTAACCGTTGCTTGAAACAGCTGGCAAAGGAATGTCAGGATGACGTCATCGCTAGCGTTATCAATGACGATTTTTATGTAGACGATCTATTGACGGGGCATGATCAGCGCGACATGTTGTTAGATATTTGCAATAAAACGGCCGCCGTTCTACAAGGCGGTTGCTTCCCCTTAAGGAAATGGACTTTTAATTTCGATGTAACCTCAGAAAGTACCAAGGATTTATGTATTGGTGAATATTGTCAGTCTAAAACCCTAGGTGTTGGTTGGTCTAATAAGAATGATTTATTTAATTTTTCAACTAGTGTAAATAAAGGTTATAGTGATACGAAGATAACTAAACGTTTAATTATGTCTGTCATTGCACAGATTTACGACCCACTAGGATTATTAGCACCAGCTATTACCACGGCTAAAGTTTTATTACAAAAATTATAGCTTGCAAAAATAAGTTGGGATGATGAAGTTCCTAGTCAAATTGCATGTGTCTGGTATAATTTCATTGATTCGTTACAATATTTATCCGAAATACTAGTGCCGCGTTATGTCATGTGTATTAATGCTGTAAGAGAGCTACATATTTTTACCGATGCTTCTCAGTCTGCATACGGTGCTTGTGCGTACATACGTTCACACCCTAACAGTGATGAGTCGCAGGTTTCATGTCGATTACTATGTGCTAAGAGTAAAGTCGCACCAATCAAAGCGTTAAGTATTCCACGACTTGAGCTATGCGGAGCTTTAGTTGGAGCTAAACTTTATAATAAAATCATAAATGCTCTTAGGCTGAAATTCGATAAAATCTATTTCTGGACCGACTCCACTATAGTTCAAGCTTGGCTTCGGACATCACCACCTTTGTTAAAAACATTCGTTCAGAATAGGGTCGTGCAAATTGACGAATTAACAAGCAACACTACTTGGTTGCATGTTAAAAGTAAGGAGAATCCTGCTGATATATTATCAAGAGGTGTTCTCTTTGATTCATTAAAGGACAACACTAGTTTGTGGTGGTGTGGTCCGACTTTTCTTCGTGAACCGACTTCAAGTTGGTTGACAACAAACAGTAATCAAACTGAGTTTATTGATAGTACTACTAATAACTTACCGGAATTAAAATGTCCTAAAACTACAAATTTGTTGAATGTAGAATCGTCTAATATAATTGATTTCGATAGGTTTTCTTGTTTTAATCGTTTGCAAAGAACAATGGCGTATGTCTTACGGTATATTTTTAACCTACGCGCATCGCGTGTCGGTCAAGGTCGCAAAACAGGTTCATTGACCGTGAGCGAGATTAATAGTTCATTAGTTGTGTTGACACGTTTAGTTCAATCACAAACATTCAGCAAGGAATATAATAATCTTAAAGAAAAGGTGCTTCTAAAGAATAAGACTAGTAATAAAACAATAGGTTTAAATATATTTTTAGATAAGGATGATATAATTCGTGTTGGCGGTAGACTTAGTAATTCAAAATTTAATTATGATAAGAAACATCCAGTGTTGTTGTGTCATAAACATCGATTTACTTGGCTATTGTGTTCTTATGAACACAAACGTTTACTTCATGCCGGTCCTCAGCTTCTCGTGGTTACCATGCGCGATAGATGGTGGGTGCTGGGAGCACGTAATTTAGCAAGGCTAGTTGTTCACAGATGTGTAACCTGCATTCGCATGAAAGGAAATACGTTAACTCCACACATGGGTGATCTCCCTGCTGAACGTTTAGAAGCTGGATTTCCATTCATGCGATGTGGTGTTGATTATGCCGGGCCAATATCTATATTAAATCGGAAAGGCAGAGGTTCACAACTAATTAAAGGATACATTTGTTTATTCGTTTGTTTTGCTACCAGAGCTGTGCATTTAGAATTAGTTAGTTCTTTGTCCACTCAAGATTATTTATTGGCATTCAAACGATTCATATCACGACGCGGTAAGCCGTGTCAAGTTTTTTCCGATAATGGTAGGAATTTCATTGGAGCTGAAAGGGAGCTTTCAGCTATATTTGAAAAATCAAGCGAAATAATTGATTTTGCTACTAGTAATAATATTATATTTAGTTTCATCCCGCCTTATGCGCCTCACTTTGGTGGTTTATGGGAGGCAGGAGTGAAGTCGTGTAAGTATCACTTGAGACGTGTCGTAGGTAATGCTAAGCTGACTTATGAGGAGTTTGGTACGGTATTGACCCAGGTTGAGGCTGTCCTGAACTCTCGTCCTATGTCACCTATGTCCGCAGATCCTAATGATTACCTTCCACTCACACCTGCTCATTTCCTAATTGGCCGACCGTTGACTGCACCTGCCAGCGAGGACCTCACGACATCTAAGCCTGCCTGTCGCTACCATCGGCTGGAACAGTTACGTCAACATTTTTGGGAACGGTGGTCAAAGGAGTATGTGTCTGAGCTTCAACGCAGAACGAAGTGGGCGCACAAGACAGACGACATAGCTAAGGATAGCCTTGTCGTCATAAAGGAAGATAACCTGCCACCACTTAAGTGGAGAATGGGTAGAATTATTAAACTGTTTCCAGGCAACGATGGTGTCTCCAGAGTAGCTGAGATCAAAACATCACAAGGCACAATCAAGCGTGCTTCATCAAAAATCTGCCCGCTGCCGGTTTAGACTACGTGACTTCAGGTTTCAGTTGGAAGATGGATCTTCCAAGGTGGCCGGTATGTTGCGTCTAGCAACGCCATCTAGTTTCATCGCGCAATCGATAAACGAAGCGACTACGAGCAATATATTCAAAATTCGTCCGCCCGCAGCGCGAGTGTGCACATACTGACCGCGGGACCGTGCGCGTGCGTACGTGACCACACAAAAACTTACAAACTTGCTCCTTTTTTTGTAATAACCGAAATATACAGTTTCTTTTGAAAATCGAGCATTATTGAAGAAGCCCTGCCTGCTCCCTGTCTTCGATGCCATAACAGCCCCTAAGGGTTGAGCAGTGGTATACCTTAATAGGACACCCACATTTTGCCAGTTATTTTTAAGTCCCATGTAATAGGGGGCAAGCCTATTGCTATCAACCGGGCACAAATCCGGACTCCGTGGCTGCTACTGAGAAATTCCTGATGGAAAAACCCAATAACGCTTTTCCCGATCTGGGAATCGAACCCAGGACCCTCATACTCAGCGGTCGCCCTTGTACTTTTGACCTTTCACACTCAAATGCATAAAACAAAACTTACACCCGTATCTATAAACAAGTCAAAGTGTTTACTTGAGTAAATGTCATTTTTTAAGATACGATTTTTATTATGTAGTTTTGTAATTGGTTGAAGTTAGAACTTTAAAAGGTTAGAATTCTTAGCTTTACTTTCTGCGATGGTTCTTACTTCTGTTAAATTTTTGTCTGCTGCATAAAAAAAATTGCAAGTAATTGCTTAAGTAATTACTTCAACTTGACTATAGATACGGGTGTTAGTCCTTAAAACCACAAACCTAAGAAATAAAAAGCTGGAAACTGAATAGTTCAATTTTAAATCGGAATTGAATTCTGCTATTGAGAAAAAAAAACCCGAAAAACTTAAATTATTAAAAAGCACAGTTAAGAACACTGTTAAATAAATTCATTCTTGGGACAGGACAGAAACTTCTTACGAGAAGGACGTTCAGAAACCAAACGAAAATTGCTTCTTATTCCAATTCATATCCAGCTTACACAATCCAAGGAAAGTTATAACCGCTACAAAACTCCTCGCAGACGGATTACAGTTCCATTTTTATACAGAGAGCTAGGTTTATTTTAAATTTATGTACTCATAGCGCCCAGCGTTCCTGAAACCGATCCCAGAGTTTTATGTGTACCTTGAATTATATTCTATTGATTGCTGTGTACTTTCTATTCTTTCTTCTAGAAGAAAGTGTTGAAGAAATTATTATAATATAATATATTATATTTGAATTTTAAATTGACGACTTTTTATGCATGAATGTTTTACTTTAGAGCTAATTTTGGAAGTTTTTGAGCTTGAATGAGTGTTTTTGATACATATTTTGGTTGGATTGATGAGTTTTGAGTATTGGGATGTGTGGTGTAACGCGAATGGATAAAATAAGGAATGAGTACATAAGAGGAAGTCTGAAGGTGGCGCCGGTGACTGAAAAGTTGTGTGGTAATCGATTATCGTTGTGTAGTGAGGAAAATGTTGAGTATGAATGTAGATGACTAGAAGAGTAGAGGAAGACCAAGGAAACGATGGATGGACTGTGTGAAGGATGTTATGGCTAGAAAGGAGGTGACTGCTGAGATGACGAGTAATAGAGAAAGTATGGAAGAAGAGGACATGTTGCGCCGACCAAAATAAAATGGGATAAGGGCAAGAAAATGATGAGATAAGTTTTGGGTATGAATGTGAATCGTTGTAATCACTTGGCCAAGAGCAACAAAAAAAACAATACTGATACTATTTGAATTTCCCATGTCCGAAATGAATGCTTATATTATAGTTAAGAAAGAAAAATGTTTTTATTTGTTTTTTGTTTTTATGTTCTTTGTTTTTACTTGGTAGGTTGTTGGTTGATAAGTTGGTAGTTCTTTGGTAGGTTGGTGAGTGGGATGCCCCCTTACACTAAAAAGTATGTAAAACCGTTGATCAGACAACATTTCTCATAGATATAATAGATGCAGTTAAAAAATTCAGAATGTTACCTTGCCGAAATGCAAAAATACTACCATGAAAATATGTGACATCTCTGCCTCTGCCTCACCTACCAAAGCGAAATAGCGTGATGATTAACAGATAAACCTTAACCCAACTCGCGTCGTGTAATGTTGACATGCAAGTTTCGGTAATCAGGGACGGTTCGCACTACTGAGGTGAACTAATTAGCGTTAGTTAAGAGACACGTGCTGCATAAGTTTAATTGAAAGTTTTGATTTACACATGGATCGATCGTGATTTTCGTGACTTAAATTTGTCTGTTTTGTTCACAGTACGCTATGACGCACCGCGGTGGTATTAAATTGACCCTTAAAGGAGCCGAAAGGCACTTGTTTTTACGGTCCATGCGATCATTTTTAGGCCACACCTGGGAACCTTCTAGTTACGGATATTGGGGGTCAAAGTTCCAACATTTTCACAAGTGTTTTTTTTTATATTCGTTTTTAGGTTATAACTTTACTTTAAATATCTCCATGAGACGTTTACTATTCAATGCATCAATCAGCACAATTTTTTGATGAAAGAAAAAATAAGTTTGAATGTTTTTGCACTACATTAAGTCCTACCGTAAAACGTAATTTTTCACCCTAAATTAAAAAAAAAAAAAAAAAAAAAACATTCGATATATTTTTCTTATGGTTAATTAGTTCGATGTACAGAATGCTTGGTCGACGGCTTCGTGAAGGGTCCGTTTACACCTTGTATACTTGATAAAATATATCAAGTAGCAACTGATAGTAACCAAGCTTCTTGTAACCCGAAGATCGATTTAAAAAAAAAAAAAAATGCAAACTCAAAACAGAAGGAATCTACAAGCGATCAATCGGCAAAAAAAAACATCTTGTTATTTCAACAAGAACCGTCGCAAGTCTTGTCCCGGAGTATTTGTTAAACAAATGAGGTGTTCTTAGGGCTGTCTCGCTTTAGAATTTTTATGAAATGGTCACATTATAAATGGACAAATACTGTAAGATGGCTATCGTTGTAATGATCTGGAAAAGGTCTAGGTAGGACGTTAGAAGCATTTATTTATTTGTTTTAAAAGGTTTTAATTTTATCAAGTTAAATTAAGTTTGACCTTAATTAAAAAAAATATATATACTAACCTTACCTGTTCGTAAAGGGTACCTGGGAAAGTTCGAGTTACGGAAATATTGAGGATCAAAGTTTCAACACTTTCCGACACTTTTTAGGGTTCCGTACCTCAAAAGGAAAAAACGGAACCCTTATAAGATCACTTTGTTGTCCGTCCGTCCGTCCGTCCGTCCGTCTGTCAAGACCGTTTTTCTCAGGAACGCGTGGAGGTATCAAACTGAAATTTCTATATGATACTTAGTTCTACTGTCCCTGGAAGCTGTAGAAAAATCAACCTTCTAAGTCAACGCAATCAAAAGATACAGCCACTTAGGCCGCAAATTTCCGCAAATTTTCGAAACTCGCACGGGAATCAAAACCTACAGGGTACTTCCCGTGAACTTAGAATCTCGAAATTTTGTACGAAGTCACGTCTTATAGTACAGATATAGGAAAAATTACGAAAACCGTAAATTTTTAGTTTCGTCATATAAAAAAAAGTTATATACCCACAGGTTTGTACGGAACCCTCGGTGCGCGAGTCCAACTCGCACTTGACCGGTTTTTTTTAAATGCTAACATACCTCCATGACGCCTGTCTTATTCAATGCATCTATAAGCACAATGTTTTGTGTATATTACTTTGAACGCTACCGTAAACCGTATTCTTTTTACACCAACAAAGGCCCCCGCGATATAGGAGAAATTCCTAGGGTGTGGCAACATATTCTAATAAAATATTTTAAAAATACGATTTTCCCATTCTGCATAAAATTCTCGAATCTTTTGCTTATACGACCAACTGATTTGCTGTGATTGTAAATCGTAACATTTGTAACCCATGTAAATCCCACACATTTCTAAAATTAACAGTATTAATCACGATGCACCGGCCATTATGACCTCAAAACTACATTGCACACACATTAATTCTCTTTGTGCCAACCCTACGTGTATTGTTTCGCGTCCGCAGGAGCGCGGGGAGGGGGCCACTTTTGAATTGTAAATGCGTTTCTGCATAGTCCACGGTGTAATCATTGTTTGTGATGATTCCAGATTGATGTTTGTAGGTTTAGGTGTAGTGTGTGGCTAGAAATAGAGGCTTGTTTTTGTTGCTAGTATTTGTTGGCAAATAACAACAAAGTGAAGTTACAGCCCGTTCACACGAGGACGATTATTTTTAACTCAATACTCAAGTCTTTATAGCATTCCATATGTATTACATAGATGGTGTAGACAAGGTAAAAGTTCTCCTAATGTTGCTGTCGGGCACAGCAACATTAGGAGAGAGAGGAAGAGGGCTCAGTAGCAATTCAATAATATTATTATAAATTATTAGATTATTAGGTGTGTTGTAATTGAGTGTATAATTATGAATATATATACATTAGAAATTGTTAGGTTTCAGATTGTTGTTTTCACTTTTTTTTGACGTATCGTCTTTTTTCACGAGTCTTAAAAATCAGGTACGTCAAAAAACACGAATCGTGAATTATTTGTGACGGATTCGCTGATGCGCTCGCTCCCGAAAAATCCCGAATAATTCTTTTTTTTGCCAAATCGTGATAAAACACGTTACCGTAAGCAATGTGAACGTCCATCCGTCATGATGTATCGTGTAATGAGCCCTTAGGGGTCTTGCGGCTAGAAATTAACTTGTATGTTGTATTATTTATTCTGTGTTATTGAATAAAGATGATGGTAAGAGGCTGGCACAAGAACGTGGAGCTTGGCACAAAAAAAGAGAGGCCTATTGCCAGTTGTCGTGAAGTCGGGCTGTGGACGGTGATGATGATGAAGATGTATCGATCAAGGATACATTGACAACATAGGTATAATTGGTCCCTTTAATTTATTACTTACAGCAAAAAAAGTCAAAAAGTCAATGAAACAAACAATAGTCACCGACTTCCGAAAGTAAAGTTATTTTCCACTTTTTTTTGTGTTTTTTTTTTTGGAAGTCGGTTTTTTTTTGCAAAAAAGTTTTTTTGTTACACGTTGACAGCTACAATAACCGCATAAAGTATACGTTACGCCCGGGTTTAAATAGACCTTTAACGAAGCGGAAAGGCACTTGTTATCCATAACATTGCGATTTCTTTTTGTTCTAGTCCATACCTTCTAGTTACGGAGAAATTGGAGGTCAAAGTTCCAACTTTTTCACAAGTTTATTTTTTAATTCTAGCTTTTAAGGTTAAAACTTACTTCCATGACCCGTTTACTATTCAATGCATCCATGCACACAGTGTTTCGAGTGCGTTACATTGAGTTTTACCCATAGATATAAGAAACAAGGTTTTACCGTTAAAAACATAATTTCCACTTCCCTCCATATCAGCAGGAGACAGAAACTGTCAGGAACTGGGATAAACGAAAGCTCGAGAGCATATATGTATGTACACAAGAAGTTGGCAAATTCCTCTCAGAAATAAGTTGCAGTAGTTTTTCTTGTTATCTCTCTTCACTTTATATAATTGTTAAATTAATTAAAATAATTTAATAATGGTTTATGTGTGTTATTTTGTTTTTGTTTTAAGTATTTATTATTATATATATATATATATATATTAATATTTTCTAGTATTTGTTTTTCTGTTAATGCACCTACTTTGTATTGTCTCTGCATCACTCTTAGGTAGACTGGTAGAAAATGCCCAAGGCTTAAAGTCCATCTTCGTACAGTTTTTACTTGTGCATAAAGTTTTAATAAATAAATAAATAAGCGCAGTTGTCTAGCACCACGGATAGATATCAATATTAACGGGTCCTAAGCTGTGAGCTGTTATATTTATTTTTATTCCAATAATAGTTATGGCAAAAACGCTTGAACGCAAGGAAATTTGTTCAAGTTTCTACTAGGTCCGTATAGTAAATAACTATTACCATATTAATACGTGCAGTTGTCAGTATCTACTGCTGAAAAAGTTAAAACCGCAGAAACTCGTCCGTTAAACTAGTTTCCGCCGCTCTGACTGCTTCGCTGCGGTCGTAGACGGATATTTTTTTTTTCTTGAAAGTTCTGGATTCCGATGTTTTTTTTTTTAGTTTTGAAGTTGGTACTTTGTTTCTTTTTCTTACTGACGCTGTCCTCAAATAGTCTTAATTTTTTTGGTTTCTAATGTCGCTTTTTACAAATACTTTGTAAAAATAGGCACAGTAATCGGCAATAAGATGGGTGGTAGTTTTTTCTATTATAATATTTTTGTTTTTCATATTATTGCTTTTTCCGACTGTGAAAATCATTATCCTATCGATTCGGAAAGTTTTTTTTAAACATCTCTATCAGCTGTCATTTAATGCTTCTTCAACCCGTTACCAAACATATCTTTGTTGACATAAAAATTTACTATGATGATGTCTGGCTATGATTATTTTACCTACCTATAACGTGCTTCGCTGGTGTCAGGGATGCAAGCGTGACCTCTAAGAGTGAAGTTTTTTCTTGGTTTTGGTCCTCTGGCAAGTGTTATAGAGGTTTTCCATAAAGGAACTCTGCCAAGAGACAAGAGTCTGAATAACAGAGCTGGAAAAATGTGGGCAAAAGTATACCATTATTCACAATTATACGGCGTGATGTTGCTTAAATTATTATTGCTGCATTATTGAATCAACTTCTATAAATCCACAATTTACATCTTCCAAACAGAAACCAAACTGTCTACAGCAGGATCAAGAGCTTTACATCAAAACACAACGAAATCTCGTCTCGGAATATAACCTCATTACACTTCAATCATCGAATTCGGTACAACGCAAAACAAAATAATAAACAACTTCAACTCGATGCTCGCTGTAATCGTTTTCAATCGAGTCAGCGTCGCTAAATCGAATTATTCGCGTCCCGCCGGCCGTCCGCAACTTTGTCTGTGCCTGTTTTTCTTTTTTTTTTTGCACAAAACTTTTTTACTCTCTGCTCCTTTTAGAAAACATGGTGTAGTGAGCGCGCGAATTTTAAATTTCGATTGTCTTACTGGCTGGATGGTTTGTTTTTAGCACAGAAATGCAATTTGATTCTACTTCGTCATATTCCTGTCCGAATTACAGTTTTAATTTTCTCTTTTTGTTTTTAATTGATGCATTTTAAAAAGAGAAGACGTTTCAATACATGTTGGCTTAGACCTTCATTTATTAGTCGATAACATAACTTTAATGTGATTATGGGGTTTGGTTTAGATGTATTTCAGTAGAATGTCGACACATTTTTCACATAAAAGTTCTGTTATCGACTTTTAGACAGCAATTAGTCTTCCTTTTGGAGCGATGCTGTCACGCATTTTGTAGTCGCATTTGCGACTCGCGACAAAAGCGAGGCCAACGCACGACCTTACCTTACCTAACCTTGGGTTACCTTGACGTCTCAAAGCAGTATTTTTTAATGTAAAAGACGGCGCTATAGAGAACGTCTATCACAATCTCTCTCTCACTTTGGAGTTAGATTAAAACAAGACTGGTTTAATATGACGTTATGGTATGCCACCAGAGCCCACCTTGGTACTGTAGCGTTCACACACATTTCTGTTGCAATGCTGAACCGAGTTTGTAGAACAGATGCGCAAAAGCTTCGGCGATACAAAATCACCATACGGTAGTGCAGATACAAATCTCTCAGCCATTGATCCAACTTTACCATCTTAAAGGGGAAGCGCGAGGGTAGCTTGCGAAATTCAAATTGACTTACGTTTTTTTGCAATTTGCGAAAATCATCAATATAACTTTCACTGCCGAAAAATCACGAAAGACATCCCTGGAGTAAGTAAACAGTGATAACCAGTGGTATAGATTATTTTAATGCTTATAATTCAGTAAAGCCATGTTTTACGGTCGCAAATCATACTATAATCAGCATACAACCCGATATTGACCGGCAAGTTGCAAAAAACGTAAGTAAATTTGAATTTCGCGAGCTAACCTGGCGCTTTCACCTTAAAAAATAAATATGGTTTAATGTTCAACTCATTAAAATTAAATACTTCACGTAACATTTTTACCCGACCATCAAAACCTAAACTAAAGACCCAACAAAGAAAAAACACTCTTACATATTCTTTCTATTCTTTTATTTCTGGAATGCCAAAAACGCCTTTACAGCTTTAAAAACAGTTGTGCTAAATTCTTTCGGCCTCTCAAATGCCGCAAAATGTCCGCCTACGTCATAATTGGAGGTGCCCAGTAAGTTGGGGTACTTCCAACGGAGTATGAAGTCTGGACTGTGAGCTAAGTCGTGCTTGAACCGCAGACCCCATGTTGGCACTGATGTTGGTATTCTGGAATAGAAAATGGAAGGTGATTAAAATCGATTTTCGAGTTCTTCTTCTTAGCGTGTCGATGACAAATTGTGTTAGCCCAAAATTTGGCGACGAGTTTGGCACTTTCAGAAGCGTACATCAGCTTCTGTGATGTGCAAGCAACAGGTTAGCCAGGACCCGATATGAAGATTACGAATAGACTCTGCCCATTCCCTCTCACAGAGATGAAGCTTGTGCCCCTGTAAGCAGTGAGTGAGTCTTCGAAGCAAGACTTCAAACCCAAGTCGACCGGAGCAAAGACAATCTCCACACATGAGGGTTCATGGACGATTCGCATTTTAAGTGCGTTTGAGGCAATCTTTCATTCTGAGCCACATGGTCCTGTCACATTTGATGATGACTTAATAAGTGCATCAGTGAGAGATGTTCGTAAAGCTGAATTTTAAGCTAAACATATTTTTATAGTGCCGTTGCCAAGTGGCAAAACGGAACAATTATATATTCGCCCTGTCCGTCTGTCTATCTGTATTGTATGAAGTTATGAAAATAGGGGTGACCCTGCATATATGTAACTGACGGTTGAAAAAAATATATTACATAAAATAAAACAGTGTGGGGAATCTATCGATAGCTCTAAAAAAAGATATCAAGGTTCCTTTAAAAAAAATCTTAAGTCAATGGCTGATGAAATATTTGGTTCCAAAGTCGTACAAAATTGTGTGTTCTCCCCTCTAATTTCTAAAGCAAGAGGTGAAAAATTCTGAAAAAAAAATAGGCTTGTAGAACCTTAAAAAAAATACAAAACTAGGTTTGAATAAGATTTGATTTATTATAGTTCTTTTTTAATTTTTGAGATATGGCACTTTTTCGTCAAACTGCAGCAGTAACTTTGCTTTTCATTAACATACTATGAAAATCCAGTTTAGTTTTGTTGAGTATAAATTTACATATGAACCAACGTTAAAAATATTGTTTGGTGCTGTGGAACCCTATGTGTGCAAGTACGACTTGCACTTGACCGTTTTTTTTTGTCATTGATGATCATCAAGAAAATGTTTTTTTTTTGTGTAGGGTGTGTACGGAGAAGTTTACTATGTTAGCTGCGACGTTCATTTGTTTGCCAGGCACTCATTCGTGTATAGCTTGGTTTTAGGTTGCAGTGGACATAACATTCTTATACAAAGTAAAGCTAAGTTTCCACAAGCGCGTAGCTTAGACGTGAATATCGAGCTCTGTGGATTAGAGCCTTTATTGTGGACTTTTTTGAGAGAACTTATACAGCAGGACTTTTATAAGTCATTAATAGGTAAGACAAATTATTTATAAAAAAAAAAACGATGCGAACTTCAGTTTGATTTAGGCGAGAACGCACTTCGTTTTTAAGGGTGAAAAAGATTTCGATTTTTAAGAATCAACTGGTTGTCAGAATGTCTCTCTTCTGACAAAACCATAATGACATTCAAAGATCTAGAAATGACAGCCAGGACTGCCGGTTTCACTCGATAATCCATGGTCACCCATCCACGGGCCGTCCAAGGCAAGCGTTGACATTGAAGATCAACCCATGCAGTGTTATTATTTAGCGACGAGGTCTTCATTTACCTTTACACCATACTCCGGTAACAACATCTTAACATACATTGCTTTGATGAAGTTGTTTTTTTAAGACACAACAGAGGCTTATACTAATCTTCTTAACAAAATAGAATTCACTTCAAGCTCACGAGAGCCGCTAGTTTGATCTCGTACAACAATATGACATGACGCAACATCTGTCACGTCTCACCTACATCACTGTCTCGTGTGGATTCAGGTTATGACACATCATGCAGTCGTTACTGTGTGTCATCCAGTGTTCTCACTGATCCTCATATACTCATGTTAACTCGAAAGCATAGAGAACGTTTATCTTTTTCTTTTTAACCGACTTAAAAAAAGGAGGAGGTTCTCAATTCCGTTGTTTTTTTTTTGTGTTTGTTTCGTCATATCTTCGTCATTTATGAACCGATTTGAAAAATTCTTTTTTTGTCTGAAAGGATTTATTTTTCGATTCGTCCCATAGAAATTTTATCAAAATCGGTTTAGTAGTAAATTAAAATATACTGGTAAAAATATCTTATCAAAGTGAAAGAAATTGCGAAATTGATAGTAGCTAAAAAGGGTAAAATATAGACTTTTTTTGCAAATAAATAACCGACTTCGAAAAAAAACACAAAAAAAATGAAAATAACAATTGCAAAAAGTCAATGAAACAAACAATAGTCACCGACTTCCGAAAGTAAAGTTATTTTAAATTTTTTAGTGTTTTTTTGGAAGTCGGTTATTTTTGTCGCATCAACACGAACGATGTTTTCAGAATCAGAATCATATTATAATTTGCATAGCATTGACAGGGGAAGAAAAAACGTGAGAAAAAAACTTTTTAGTTGTTGTATTCCACACAAATTCTTGTCACGGATTAATTTTACACTGTAACTAGAAGTTATTATGGGACCATCATGTCATCAATATAGGCTAAGAAGAAAAAATATGAATCAAAGGGAGCTAACCATGAACTACCCAAGCAAAGGTAAAAAAAAACTTATATCGGACCACCGTGCGAGCTTCCCTTGCCAAATGAAAAAAGAAATCATGTAAATCGGCCCAGTTATCACGGAGTAATCGGTTTACATACATGTTATATGTACCTACATACAAAAAAAGATGCCGGTAGAATACATATTCTCCTTTACTTATTCTCCTTTTTTAAAAGTCGGATAATAAAAAGTAGTGAATGGTAGAGTGATAAATTGAAGAAAGATTTCCACCTGTCTGAAACTGTTTAAAATTTCGGGTTAGTCCCTGAGTACCCCGATCCCCGAGGCACCCGTACCGGAGGACCCCGTTTTATTTTTATCTTGAGAAAGTCAATCAAAAGTCAGTTTAGCTTAAAAGTACCGTCAGCAGATGAAATGTTAATATTTTATTACGTGAGTCTTGCTTGGTTAAAGTAAATATTATAATTAGAGAATACAATATAGAGTCTCGTAGAGCAATCACAGGTTTTAATTATTATCACAATAGTTGCGTTTTCAATACCGAAAATCAAAATACCTACCCTACATGGAACATTAACATGTTCCAATATAAACATAATTTAAAAAATTCGCAAAAACAGAAGTCCCGCACTATAGAGGTCCCACTATAGATGCCCGACCCAATTCTCGAAAATGGAAATTTAACACTGTACTGGGAACAATCCATCATCACTGACGGGTCAACCCAAGCATAAGCTATCTCGCCATGCCCAAGTAAGAGGTAGCAGATGATACTTACAGAGCAAAATTCCTCTCCACTTCCCCGTCCACAAAAGACTCCTTAAAAATCCTCATTGAAGTAGTAATACTTCCACTGATCCAGTACAGCATTATGTTGTCCAGGAGTTTGTCGTACGAGTAGTATTTGTCCAGACCACCTTCTGGATCCAATTTGTTGGCAGGATCGGTGAAAATCATGAATCTATCCAGAATGTAGGTCGCTAGTCCCACTGGAGAATCTTCGAGAGCAATTCCTGGAAATTTAGGGATGAATAAAAAATAAAAGCAGAAAAAATAAGTGTCATATTTTTAATAGTACTCGCAACGGGCGTGCGTGTGTAACCAGATGTATAAATGCGAACGAGGCGAAAGGCGACAATATAGTTGGCGCAGTGGTTGAGCGATTCCCCCCCGGGACGAGGCCCGCAGGTCAAGCGGGCCGGCTCTAGTCCGGGGCAGCGGAAGTCGCATTAGTTCCCGCTGCCCCCCGACGCAAGTGTGCGAGGGAACATCGGTGTGGTTTTAGTCAGTACAAGTCTGACAGACCCCTCGGCTCTCCCCAGGGCGGAGGACATCCATTGAGGATCTCCACATCGTGAAAAAAAAAAGAACAAAAAAATTTTTGAGCGATTGGCTACTGCGCTGCGTGTCGCGTGCTCGATTCCCCCACGAATCAAATTATTGTATGGCCTACAGGTAGTTGTTCTAGGTCTGGCTGTTTGTGTGTGTGAGTTTAAATGTTTGTAAACGCACCCACGGTACAGGAGAAATTAATAGTGTGGGGCATGTTAAAAAAAAAAATTGTATATAAGGATCGTAGCAGACGTTCTGTTATTTCTCCCTTCTCCCATACGAAAAAGGCGTTAGTTTATTTATGTAGGTATGTACAATTTTACTGATTATCTGAATTCGAATTTATATTTTGGAGAACAGAAATCAATAAATAGATCGGGATCCCTAAAACGGGCCTCAAGGCACGATTGCACCGAGAATCACTTAATCCGCTTAACACTAAACGGACTTTAAACATCGTTCTATTTCTATCAATGGTTTAAAGATAAAGTGATGTTTCAAATTAGTTACTAGATGCATTTAGCGATTTATTGTGCAAGCAGCCCAAACCCGGTTTCAGAATTGAGCATTAATCAAGGTAATTGATCATAACATCACGCATGTTATCCCCGAAGGGTTAGGCAGAGGTGTACCTAATAGTACACCCACATTTCGCCAGTTATGTTTCAGTCCCATGTTATAGGGGGCGAGCTTATTGCCCTCGACCGGGCACAAATCCAGACTCCGTGTCGTCGATGCTACTGAGAAATTCCTGATGGAAAACCCCGATAACATTTTGCACGACCCGGAAATCGAAAGCAGAACTTCATGCTCAGCATTCGCGATTGCGACGACTAGTCTAACCAAGCAGTCATCAAGAGACCTCATCATACAGGGAGTCAGTCATTGATCAATGAAATTCAAAATTAATAAATGCTAGATTTACACAAATTTTCAATTTAAAATCTGGGTAATGGGTCTTTGTTTCCGAACAGAAGTTAAATTTTCACCAGCATTTTCGAATAAAAACGCTTTCAAATAATTCCACCCCAAATGCATACGTTATCGAAACTAGGACGGTGTTCAATGGCGATATAAAGCCGTCGTACTCAAACAGCAATATTCTTTCTAACTTTAAATACCAGAACAATATACTCTCCAAAAAACAGTCTACCGATGAATTTATAGCATCCACTTAGGGAACTGAGAACAATAGACAATTTAATTCTGTTTCATTTAGCATTTTTTGCTTCTTCATTCTTTTCATTTTCCGTCCTCAAAGTTTAGTACGGTTTGTTCTGGATATTTTAGTATTGCAGCGATGAAACTGTGAGTGTGGCAGCTTTGGAGAGTTTTTAATTAGGCGTGAATATTGTTTTAATATTAATCGTATTTTTACCAGACTTTTTGCTTGTATGAGTCGTTACTGGTAGTCAGTGGCCCAAAAGTCTGACTACCAACCTTACGAAGAGACATCCGTACACCCAACCCAACCCATCGTATACCCAGTAGGTACTAACTGGGATTTGAAAGTTACATAGGCAGTCGCTCTATGGCAAATACTTCGCCTTTTCCCAACTATGTTGGGATTGGCTTCCAGTTTAACTGGATGCACTGAATACCAATATTTTCCTCCAAAACCCAGTTAGTACTGGCACATACGATACCCCTGGGTAAGATTGGTTGTCAAACTTTCAGGCCACTGACTACCTGTAACGTCTGTCAAAGATCTACAATTGACAGCCGAGACCAACGGCTTAACGTGCTTTCCGAGGCACGGAGGAAACTCTGTATGTAATTGGTGGTCACTCATCCACGGACCAAACTAGGCAAGTGCGGCTGAACCTAAAGATAGACCCGAGCGGCTGTTATTATTTAGCCACGAGCTCTTCACTTCCTCAGCTCCTTACCTTTTATATTACCAATAAATCGTTTATATGCACAATCAGAGCAAAAATGGTGATTTCGTCAATAATTATCACCAGAAATATCAAGAAAAACACTTACCAATAGAATCCGGCTTAGTCCCCTGCAAATGCAAAAACCCGAACTCCTCCAAATAGAACTTAATCTTATCAACCAACGGATACATCCGATCTTCATACCCATTGGCCACAAACGTTGGCCAAACCGAACCAAACAGCCATGTCAATTGCGAACACTTGGACAGGTTAACAGGGAAGTTGGTGTGGAAACCAACAACTTCATCAGGGAATATCGTGGCCATATGTGAGCCAATGATGTGGCCAAAGTTGCCGCCTTGAACGTAGTAGTGTTTGTGTCCAAGTTTTTGCATTAAATTCCTCATTATAATTGCTATTTGGTGCGGAGACAATCCTGGACGAACTGGAGCCTGAAAATAAAGGTTCTTGTTATTTCTTTGACTCGGAAATACGACTGTTTCATCTTATTGTTACAACTAGCTGTTACCCGCAACTTTCGTCCGCGTGAAATTATTTTATAAAATATTACTTCCCTTTTGCATCGGATTTTGTTTTTTTTTTTCATCGGGTTTTGATTTTTTTGCAAGGAACCCTAGTTTATTTTCTAAAATAAAAGTAATCTAAGTTTCAAAAGTTACTCCTTAGAACATCAGATTTCTGCCAGTAAAAGTCCCGTCAAAATGGGTCCAGCCGTTTCGGAGATTAGCCGGAACAAACAGACAGACTGAGAGACAGACAGACGAAAATTTACAACAACAAAAAAATATATGTATAATTAAAAAATATACATGCAGTAAAAAGCTGTTCTTCTGAAGTGACAAACAGACACTCCAATTTTATTCATTTGTATAGATCGTTTAGAAATAGAAAACTTCAAAAGGTTGTGGAAAAAAATAAAGGAAAAAAAGTAATGGACTGTTATTTTTTAGTAAAATCTAGTTATTTAATTAAAAATAACACTGTTATTATTAAATTTTAAACTTGATCACAGTTTCATGGTTCTGAGCTACCAAGGGCGTGTCATAAGCGCAATATTAGTATGCAACAACAGATAGAATATTCTTTATGAATGTACATCATACAAATTTCAATTTACTTATAAGAAAACTTTCACATAGGGTGACACAATGGGCGGTCTTATCGCTAAACGCAATATTTTCAAGACAACCTTTAGATGCATTAGAGGAAGAGGGAAAACAATACCATTACTAACAATAAAACTAGCTTGTGGTGTACTATCTACATAATAATATACATTTATGTACATACAAAAAGCATATAAATTATAATAATAATCATGAAACGAGAACAAAGAACCATGTATAGTGATGCTTAAAGAGAGAGGTAGTGATTTTTGACAATATTTTTAAAAGTGGACTAGGTGGATATTATTACTTACGTCGGAAAACCCAAATCCAGGTAAGCTTGGTACAATAACCTCAAACACAAAGTTAAATCCAGGTCTTTCAGTCGTTAGCAAAGGTATAGCTTCATAAAACTCTCTTACGGAACCTGGCCAGCCATGCAGAAGAATTATTGGAAGAACCTGTGGAAAAAAAAACGATTGAAAACCTCCTTAGTGATAAAATTCTAACTTACAGTCCTTTTAGTGCCCGAAGTCCCTAGCACGAATTTAAACGTATTGTAAACGCTGACCTTGACGTAAGTTTTATGTAGGGCCGAACGTTTGAGCTGTCAAAATTAGTTCCCTGTACGTACGGTAGAGGCGCTCTTTTATTTTCCAGTACAAAACTTACTTGGCAGTCAGCGTTTTGTCATCTACTCATCCTTTTCCTAACTATGTTGGGGCCGGCTTTCAGTCTAACTTAATGCAGCTGAATACCAATATTTTACATGAATCAACTGCCTATCTGACCTCCACAACCCAGTTTGTACTGGAAAATACGATATCCCTTGGTAAGACTGTACTTTCGGGAGTAAATTACATGCAGTGATTTTTATGACAGTCAGTCAAAAGTTCAAATTCTGAATCAGATTTAGTGGGATGCAATGGACTGTATGAACAGATAAAACGCGCGTCGAAACGCGCCGTGTATACATAAAGGGTGTAAATAGATCGTTAACGAAGCCGAGTGCCACTTGCTCTCCCAGTCACTGCAATATTTTTTTGTTCTGGACCATAGTTGGAAACCTTCTAGTTACGGAGATATTGGGGGTCAAAGTTCTAACTTTTTCACAACTCTTTTTTATTTTTTTAAATTTATAACTTAACTTTATATACCTCCATGACCCGTTTACTATTCAATGCATCCATCAGCACATTTTTGAATGCGTAACATTGGGTTTTACCACAAACATGATTTTTCACCCCAAAAAAAAAACACAGTTTCACAGCAAAAATTTTTGCGCAGCGTTACTTATCTTGATGTGTAGAATGCTTGGTTGACGGCTTTGTGAAGGGTCCGTTTACACTTTGTGTATAAAAACGTTTCCGTAAATGTCAACATTTTGCCGTCTGTTGCCGTTTTCGATCACGTAAAAAAAGTGTTTCACAGCAAAAATTTTTGCGAAGCGTTACTTAGCTTGATGTATAGAATGCTTGGTTGACGGGTTCGTGAAGGGTCCGTTTACACCTTGTGTATGAAAACGTTTCCGTAAATGTCAACATTTTGCCGTCTGTTGCCGTTTTCGGTCACGTTCAGAAATAAGTAAAAGTTACTAAGAAAACAGTCTTTGTATTGATGCGGTCTGAGAGCAGGCTATTGATAACGGTCCTGACTACGAGGTGTAGATTGAAGGTTCAAACCCAGACAGACGCATCACTTTATGTAATTTCTTTTACCACCCCTGCTCTCAAAACGGTAAAGAATCGTGGAGGATCGTGACAAAAATCAAATAATCAAAAAATTCGAAGACAAATGACAACTTTCAACTCGCACTTGGCCCGCGTGGTGGGTACAGCCCATTGCCAGCTGTGGGAACAATATAGGCTGATTATACTGCGGTCTGTCAAAATGATTGCGCGACGTTGTCACCACAAAGAGCACCTTTAAGGTCTCAAAGGTCTCTCTCTTTTATGTGTGTTTATTTATGGTATCGAGCGTATGGCACTCGTGGGCTGTAGCTGAAAATCAGCGTCAGGTGGTATACCCAGTAACACAGGGTATACCATTGCTGAGCATTATGCTGAGCTGAGGCCTTTTGGCATTAATAGTTTTTTTTTAAGTTTCTTTCAGAGAGTCAATAAACAAATGAACGGATACAACATAACATCACGCATGTAATTCCCGAGGTGTACCTAATAGTACACCCACATTCCGCCAGTTATATTTAAGTTCCATATAACTGGGGTGAGCCTATTGCCATCAACGGGGCACAAATCCAGACTCCATGGCTGGTACTGAGAAGTTCTTGATGGAAAAATACAATAATACTTTGCCTAACCCGGGAATTGAACCCGGGACTTCATGCTCAGCAGCCGCGCATGCGACCACTACATCAACGAGCCAGTCCAATCAAATGAACGCCTCTAGTGTTATTATGTCACTGTTTCGTTCTACAACATTCAATCGCTGCTTCTATTGAAAAATATTTGCAGATCGGGATATCCCATGTGCAATCTCAAAAATACCAATATTTTTCAGTTACTGAGCGACACATGTAATCAGTTTTAGCTGGTTCCGATCCAACTGGATTCCGGTATAGAGAGCGTGGAATTGCAGCGACTAAAATCGTTAGCTATGTATCTACCGGCTCTCATTGAACGGAGGTACGTGGAAACTTTATCTTTAAAAATTCTGAACAAAGAACCGGATCAAAACGTAATCCTACGTTTGAAATTGAATTGGAACGTTCTAAAAGTAAATAGGTAGAATACGTGATGATTTTATTGTTGGAAAGTGATTGGAAAATAAGTCTTTATATTTCTGCGTCGTTATATACAAGGTGGTTGGGACAGCAACGCTATGTTACCTACGTAATCAGTACGTCATTCTGAACCTCCCTCCCCCACATAAAAAAAATTTCGTCGGTTATTAAAAAAAAAATCTGCTGTTTCCTACAAAATTGCAATACCTACACGTCAAAATGTACTGAACAGCTGATTTTTTTTTTTAATAACCGACGAAAAATTTCGTTGTGGGGGGGGGTTCAGACTGGTGTACTGAACACGTGCTGTCCGGCTTAGCATCTCTATCCCTACCACCTTGTATAAAAATTTTTATACTTATGGTGTATTTAGGCCATACGAACTCATAACCTAAACAAGAACAAGAGCTTTTAACTGACTTCTAAAAAAGGAGATTATGGGTTCCACCCGCATATATTTTGTTTTTCTTTCATGTATTTTCACTGATTTCTCCTTGTTTACTGGTACGATTTTAGTGATTGTTTTTAATTTGGTATAGGAAGCTCGCGCGGTAGTTTTTTCTTTTTTTGTGCTAATATTTTCTAGTTACAATGTAAAATTGATTGACGAGGATTTGTGTGAGATACCACAACTAAAAAGGGTAAAAAAGTAAAAAAAAAACTTTTATGCAAAAAAAAAAGTGGAAAACGACAAAAAAGTCAATGAAACAAACAAAATCCAGCAGTTTTGTTTTTGGAAGACGGTTGTTTTTTTGCAAAAAAGTTTTCATTTCTAAATATTCTTGACATTATCATATGGTGAACGAATGTATGCTCTAAATCTGTTTATATTATAAAAATAGTAGAGTTGGATAAAATGTGCAATATTTGCATTCGCTTGTTTGGTTTAAACCGACTATTACTGCACAATTTACTGCAAGTTACTTTGAGCTCAGCGTACCGAATGTAACTAGGCATAAATTATTTATTTGCGTATCAGTAGTACTGTCGCAAAAGACATACAAAGTGAAAATGGACCGTTCATAAAGCTAAGTAGCTAAGCTAAAACTAAGTATCTCTACGCAAAAAATATTGCTGGGAAACAATTTTTTTTTTTGGTGAAAAATAATGTTTTACGGTAGGTCTCAATGTAACGCACTCAAAACTTTGTGCTGATCGATGCATTGAATAGTGCAGGGATCATGGATATGTTTAAAGTAAAGTTAAAACTTTAAAAACTTATAGGTATTAAAAAAAACACGTTTTTGCAAAAAAAAATACCGACTTCCAAAAAAACACTAGAAAAAGTGGAAAATAACTTTACTTTCGGAAGTCGGTGACTATTTTTTGTTTCATTGACTTTTTTGGCACCGACTTCCGAAAGTAAAGTTATTTTCCACTTCTTTTTGTGTGTTTTTTTAGAAGTCGGTTATTTTTTTTGCAAAAACGTTTTTATTTTACCCTTTTAAGTTATCGCATCACACACAAATCCTTGTCAAGTATCAATTTCGCAAAATTTCTTTTACTTGCATGACATATCTTTTCCAGCTATTTTGATTTAAAACCAAACTACTGAACCGATTTTAATGAAATTTCTATGGGACCAATCGGGAAGTAGATCCATTCAGATAAAAGAAGAATTTTTCAAATCGGTTCATAAATGACGAAGATATGATTTAACAAACAGGTCCTCCTTTCTTTGAAGTCGGTTAGAAAAAACCTATAAGTCAGAATTTTGAGCTCCAATATCTCCGTAACTCTTCTATTTCCCAGGTCCAGAACAAAAAAAAATATCGCAATGACGAGGATAAAAAGTGCCTTTCGACTTCGTAAAGTTTTTTACTAACTCATATGTACATATGTTGCTTATTAAAGATTATTTTAATTTATTTTATTTAACACTCTCCCTGCCGACAATATATAAAGCTATTTAAGTTCAGGAGGCCATGGAGGTCGCCGGCGGGACCCAAATTTGCTGATTGTGAACGCCGTGAGTCAAAAGTTAAAATTATTACAAGAGGCCGTGGGAGCCGCAGGCGGATCCAAAAAAAATGTTTCAAGACGCCGTGGGATCCGCCCTGACCCGAATTCAAATAATTTTTACAACTACTGGCGTGCTGTTATGGAAAATGTGATACTTCTCTAGAAATGCGCCCTGGCCTGCTGAACAAAATTTTTTGGGGGTCGCCGGCGGTTCCCGTGGCAGGGAGAGTGTTAAAGTTTCTTTTGACACCTATTAGTTTTATATACCCATTAGAGTGAAAACTCGTTCACGAAACCTACTTGAACTTTTATTATGTTTTGACTTTCACTGTTCAATTATAACTTACCATCACATTAACATCAACTTTCGGCTTCACGTGAATGTAATGAATATCCAATCCTTGAATATTAGTTCTATACTGTTCAAACTGGTTGAAGAATCTCTCCCTTTCTGGAAACTTGTACTTAAAGATCCAGTAGTTGAAGAATTTGGCGAAGGCATCGGAATGGACTCCGTATGTCCAGGCCGTGTCTTCGAAACTTTTCTTCTTGTTGACAGCTCGCCTATACATCTCGAAGAGCCAACGGATTTCTGTGTTCATCTGGAAAGCGAATGACAATAGGATCAATATTGTGCTGTCAGAAATATTCGAATGTATCGACTAAATAAGTCGTCCTGACCGTTTCAGTCCAGTTTCGTTCTTCGGACATGGCCACATATCATAGCGATAATTTCTGCACGCTTCCCTCATTCTGATAATCCGACATTACCGGAGAGAGATCAGTGACCAATGGCTTATTAGGCTTTCCGAATCACCAGGTTATCATACCACCGACTTCCAAACTCCGGGCTGTTGTTGTTGTGTGAACCCAGGATGCCACGCTAAGCAGTCTTGTGATCACTAGACGGGCGGTGCAACCGACTCAATATAGAATAGATGCTAAGGAGAATGAGCGGTACTCACCGATTCTGAAAACACAATCCGATACGGTCTAATAGATGTATCTTGAGGTTCCGTAGTATTTGGGCCCCACCATTTATTCAAGTCTAGTTCAGGCAATTCTGGTACAGTTATAATATCTTGGTACACATTGTAAGCAAACATGGATATGCCTATTAATGCTAAAATTGATATGAGTGATGATACCTGAAAAGAAAATATCAGGTTCAGATAGATTATAAAATATCGAAGTTAACGAGGAAAGTGAAATAAGTTGATGTAGATAAAACTGAGTTTTATTTTGGAAATAAAAATTGAAAAGGTTTTAGAAAACCACAGAACAAATATTTTCAAACAGTTTTGCACAAAAAGTGACTAAGTTTAAATTTCATAAGGCCACATCAGAAATTTTGTTTTTAAATTTTTTCCAAATTCAAAAAAAAATCAATTAATTAAATTAATTTCTTTGAATTCAAAATTTTGGATGGGAGTCTAGCTACTACACCACATTACATATATATACATTTGTCAGGCAAAAAAAAAAAATCTTTGTATTGAAAAATATGGCACTATAGAACGTTCCGTCGCTGACCAACACCTTCGAACTACCACCGGCAAAATAATTTTGACGACAATTTATTGTTGGTGCTCCCCGTTATAATACGGGTATGACACGCTGTTGATACGTTCTAGTAGGCATAGTATTCCGTGTCATGTTTCTTTCTGCGCTCGATACGTTCATAGCACGCACGGTCATGGTTAGGTGTGATGTAGTGCGCAGACTCTTTAGGCGCTGCGCAAACGTGCACACTTTTGTGTCTAGTGTCGGATACAAGCTACTAATGAATATTTGATTTCTATAGAACCAGCATGAAATCAGCCACTCTCTGTGCGTTTCTGCTACGGTTTCGTATGATGGTGTGCCGTGTAGGTACCAAAAAGTGTCTACGTTTGGGCAGCCCCTTAAGGGCATTTGATTATCAAAACTTTCAATTTAATTATACGCTGATGAATAAAAATAAGTCGTACTTACATTCAAATTACTACTTTCTTTTACATTCTTTTTTACACCATCTTCCTTTGCCTCAACTTTCTTTTCCAAATCATTCTTTTTAACTTTTTTACCCATTTTGCGTCTATCACTACTAACTAACGAAATGTCACTAAACAAGATTCCTTTATCGTCTTATCTATTGGTGTTATCAATATATAAGGATGATGTGTTAACTGGCAACCTGTTTACATAACATTTAATCTATCGATAACTGATATAAAGAACACTGATTAGTTTTTAATTTTCGAATAATTTCTTTGACTTATTAAATGAAAAGATTATCGTGAATGACGTCAGAAATCCGTGGGGTCGCTACACAATAAAATATTTAAAAAATAATTACAATTCTGGCAACGCCAGGAGGGGACGCCCTAGAAGGAACACTGACCTTATTGGTGAGGTTCTTCAGAAAGGTCAGGTGCGTAGTAATGGCAACCGGCATGCGTGTATGACCAGATGTATGAACGTGGACGACGCAAAAGGAGTATGTAATGAGCATGAGAAAAAAGCGTGCGTTCATACATATATGACATAATTATATGTATGTGAATTCAATTCTTCCATTCGAAATATCATGGTTTGCCGCCAAGATGCGTTGCTGTGTTCCACTTTGAAAGGTATATATATATATTGTTTTATTAGAGTGTATAAGTTAGCTCAGATTTAGGTACTTATATGTGAAATTAAAAAGTGTTAATATTTTATTGTAACAAATGTAAATATTCGTATGCCGCGTGTAGCGGCGGATATGTCCTGAATATAATATTTTATGTAACAACTTTGTGCTTACCGACTCTTAAGAATAAATATCTTTGTCTTTCTAAGGATTATGTTTACCGGCTTAGTTAAAGTCAAAGTCAATGTCAAAATTATTTATTTGCGTTAAATGTGGTACAAAAGATGGTAAATATCGCCATAAAAATAGCATGCAAATATTAATAAACACTCACATTAAATTAGGTAGGTAACCAAATAAATACAGACATTAAACAACATAATTATTTTTATCAGCTTCGGTTATACAACAATACGACAATAAATGAAAATACTGGTAATACTAGTTCATAGGAATATTTTTAAACTAAAAAAAAATCCTAGCATCGAATTAAAAAAAAATCAAACAAACTAAATAGCATAAAACTGTTAACGAAATACAACACCATTTTATAAATATTGGTTTGCTAACCTTATGTATAATTTTCACTGATTCGCGTCTGGAAATAACATTTCTGGCAAAGGTTTTTGAAATAGCGAGTTGGCCACATGTGTTTAGTGATTATACCAATGCGGGGATCGTTAACCTGTCAGTGCTAGTCTATTAATTTAGTAGAAAATTCTGAATATGAAAAATAATGTCCTGTGACTAAACTACTGGATATATTCGAATTAATTTTTCTACGGAGAACGGGAATAATGGGAACGTCATGAGGTATACGCAGTTTAATTTACTGTCGTATTGTCGGCGCCACCCTGTATATTGCATATATGCATTGGTGATGGTGAACACTTACCAAATACTGGAGGGGCGATCAAAATCAAAGCATTTATTTCATGTATGCCAATTACAGGCACTTTTGAACTGTCGAAACAAAGACAGCAATAAAAAATGAAGCTACAGTCCCAGTCAAAGGACATAATAACTGTGAAAGTACTGTAGTTGCCCATTCCAAAGCGTAGATCTCTATGGAGAAGAATGGGCAAGAAACTCCATGGAAACTCTTTTAAATCATAATGTTTTTACAAAAATCTTGGATACATCATTCTTGTTCAGATGGTACATTATGTGAGAACGATCTAGAAGATCTGTCCGATTCACGCACATTTATTTATTAAATGCACAATGTACACAAGCATAGAGTTACAGCTGGGCTTAAAACTAGTGCGTACATGACCCTGTTAGGGCGCAGCCAGATAACTTAAAACCATCATTATTGTAATGAATATCTATTACTATCTAATATGGCGTAAAATAGGAACTTTCACAATAAGATAATTTACATTCATTTAACTTAAATCTAACTTAATACATGGAAAAAAGGAAATATATTATAATTAACACACACAATATATATAATTATATTTGGACTGTACTTCAGCTTTTCATGCTCCACAAATTTCTGGACACCATATTAGTATTTTTCCAAGAGCAACGACTTTAATCTAGCTTTAAACACACATAATGTTTTTGTGGACCGTATATTTTCAGGCAATTTATTGTAAACTTTTATTTTATTTATTTATTTAGGGACAAAAAACAGTTACACGTTACAATTTGTATATCAAAGCTAATTAGGTTCATTTCATATACGTATAACCCACACTATTGTCCACTTTTATAAGATTTTTATAAGATTCTGCGCATTCTAGTGATGTTTCAGCTTATCAGCCTAGCCTTTTCAACAGTATCAGTATTTACGTGGAGGGACTGCCTATCTGACCTCCACAACCCAGTTAGTACTGGATAATAACGATAGCCCTTGGTAAGACTGGTTGTCAGACTTTCGGGCCTCTGACTACCTGTAACGACAGTCAAAGATCTACAAATGGCAGCCGAGACCAACTGTTTTCCGAGGCACGGAGGAAACTTGGTATGTAACGGATGGTCACCCATCCACAGACCAACCTAGACAAGCGCGGCTTAACCTGAAGATTGATCCGAGCGGCTGTTATTATTTAGCCACGAGTTCGACGATAGCTTTGAAAAATATCATCTAAAAATAATTCATTTCTATCTTCAATTTATTATGGCCAGTTTAAACCCCAAAAACCATCATATAAACCTCAAATACACCACACCAAAAATTCTTTCCCAAAAATAACATTTTCGAACACTTACGAAATTGATATCATTCCTTAGCGGTCCAGTCAACATTATTTTAAAAGTAAGATATATTCGCAACACATACTGCTTGACCAAAATATCTTAAGACACGGTAAAACCTGGTACTACGTCTGAAATGTACTGAATTTGACAGCTGGGTGACGTTTTCCTTAGCAAGCATCGCCACCCAGAAGTCTCAAGTTATGTTGGTGAAGTAATACGTGGTTTTATATGGAGAGTGCAGTTTCTGGGTCATTCGCTTCATGTGGCGAAGTGCACTGCCTTCAAAGGTGTAGAGACACCATGTTGGGTTGTTTAAAGAGACTAGACTCGACTGCATATAAAGTAATCTCATTAATTAAGTGCGAGCTTTTCTTTCAGTGCGGTTTCTCTTGGAATGATGGTTATTCGAGCATTTTATGTAGGTGAATGAAATGTAAATTACTAGTTAGTATTTTCATTAAAAAAAATGATTATTAAATCTCTAACATTTACATAACAAGTTTGAATGAAACAGCCCCAGTAAGTGGTTAATAATACTTGTGTCGGGGTTGTCTCGCTCCTCCCCTGAATTGGTAGACAAAATAGAGATAGTGAAAATTAAAATCAAAATTAAAATAAATTAAAAACATTATACAATAAAAATCTATTTTCAAAATTAAATTCGAAACAAAATCAAAATTTAAATCAGTAAAATTAAATTTATAAGCAAATTCAAAATAAAAATTAGATCAAATTTAAAATTAAGATCAGAAACCAAATTAAATCAAAATCAGAGTTACAATCAAAATAATTATCGAATCAAAATTAAAAATCGAAATTGAAATCAAAATTAGAATCAAAGTTAAAATAAAAATTCATATTTTCATATTTTTGGAGTAAAGTTAATAAGTGTTTATTGTGTTGTTGTGTGTGTTATTGTTGACCACCTCGTTGGTTTAGTCGTCGAAAGCGCGATTACTGAGCATGAGGTCCTGGGTTCGACTCCCAGGTCGGGCAAAGTGTTATTGGGTTTTTCCATTGTGCATTTGCCATTGTCCATTTGTGCTCGGTTGATGACAACAGGCTCGCCCCCTATGACATGGGACTTGAACATAACTAGCGAAATGTGGTTGTACTATTAAGGTACACCTCTGCCTAACCCTTCGGGGATTGCAGGCGTTTGAGGCGTGGATGTTATAAATTGTGAATAATTGGAACGTTTTTGGTATACTTGGTCTGGGTAGCAAGATGTATTGGAAGTACATACATATAAAGTTTAATTTAGAAAAGTCCTCTTTTTGCTGAACTATACGGGGTGGACGGGACACCGACGCGAAAACGGAAATCACAGACTCAGTACATCATTCTGGCAAGCTATACACTTCCAGTAAAACATGGCCTCGCTTTGTATACATTTCCCGTATAATGATAGATCCGCTTATACTGGTTTCACATGGGTTGATTGGTCGCCATGCGAACGAATCGTCTCTTTTGAGTGCAAATCATACCTACAGCATCACCATATACGGGGTTGAAGGGGCACCGAAAACGGAAACTTTTGACCGTGTAGGTATAGCACTTTTGTAGGAAACAGCAGTTATTTTTTATTACCGACGAAAAATTTCTATGTGTGGGGGTTTCCGTTTTCGCGTCGGTGGCGATGCCCCTTCCACCCCGTATGGTGATGCTGTAGGTATGATTTGCACACAAAAGGGACGATTCGTACGCATGGCGACCAATCAAGCTATGCAAAACCGGTATAAGCGGATCTTTAATTGTAAGGGAAATCTATATAAAGCGAGGCCATTGTTTACTAGAAATGTATAGCTTGATACCACCACCCACCACCACCGTGCACCACCACCGTGCTGCCACCGTGTATACGTTTTATAGAAAGTTGAAAGGCCCAAAAAGATGCACAAACAAACTTTACAAACCAATTTTCTGTACACATGTGGCTACATGAGACTGAAAACAGATGTTATTGACCTAAATCCTAACATTTGACTCCTTTTTTTTCATTTGATCACGGTATTTTGTGGGAATAACCTCAGGCCATTATCACATGACACCGCTCGTCCGAGCGGTCGGACAAAGGCGAAGAATATTTTGTTTGCTGTGCGCCGCCGCTTGGAGACTTTTTGCTCTTACAATACATGTTCTTGACTTTTTACACTTCTTTTTGTTATTGTGTAAAATCGCGGTCTACGGTAGCGCTCAACGTCATCATCTGTCTAGCCTTTTCCCAACTATATCGGGGTCAGCTTCCAGTCTAACTGGATGCAGCTGAATACCAGTATTTTACATGGAGCGACTGCCTATCTGACCTCCACAACCCAGTTCGTACTGGATAATACGATACCCCTTTAAGACTGGTTGTCAGACTTTCGGGCCACTGACTACCTGTAACGACTGTCAAAGATCTACAAATGACAGCCGGGACCAACGGCTTAACGTACTTTCCGAGGCACGGAGGAAACTCGGTGTGTAATGGGTGGTCACCCATCCACGGACCAACCCAGGCAAGCGCGGCTTAACCTGACGATCGACCCGAGCGGCTGTTATTATTTAGCCACGAGCTCCACCTTTCCACCTCTTATTAGGTAGCGCTCAGCAGTAACATACTGAAAACATTGGGCTGATGGATGCATAGTAAAAGAGTCATAGAGGTATATAAAGTAAAGTGATAATCTTAAAAAAAAAAAAAGTTGTGAAAAAGTTGGAACTTTGCCCCCCAATATCTCCGTAACTAGAAGGTTTCCAACTATGGTCCAGAACCAAAAAAATGATTGCAGTGACTGGGAAAACGAGTGTCATTCGGCTTCGTTAACGATCTATTTACACCCTTTATGTTTACACGGCGCGTTTCGACGCTTTTCGCGGAGGTACTAGGTATCAGAATGGGTAGAGTTTATTTGCCCCAACTTCGAGTAAGTAAGATGTAGATGATACCACCCTTTAATTTAACAGCTTCATTTATAAACTTAAAAAACATTCCATTTTTCATTCTAATAAATGTGTAACACTATTATGGATCTTTTAGACATCTGAAATATTTATTTTTTATTTTATTTCGGCTTTTTATACGGAGTTATTATCATCCACATGTTACTTATTTGCTTGAAGTTTAGGCAAATATATTCTACCTATTCCGATCTCTTACAGATGATAACATTTAAAAGTTGCATAAAAAAATATACGTGTAATAAACCGGCATTGACCTATTCTGCACTAATGCATGCACAGTAAGGAAACTGTTAGCAAAGCCATTTTTTGTACAAGAAGCACCTGCCAGCACTTGAACCAAAATTTATAATAATTTTATAAAATGAACCAACTTTACTTTGAGGAAGTATATTATGCTGTAAGGTAGTAACAATTTGTGTATTTACCTATCTGTGGAAGCTTGTAAATAGCAATTTAGTTATATATTACTGTTATTATAATGTTATTAGTCTGTAAGCTTTCCTAAAATGTAAAAAATAAATAAATAAAGTAACCAGAAGGTAATGAATGGTGTGGCCCAAAAAAAAAAGATCGCAATGACGGGAAGAACAAAAATGCCACTCGGCTTCGTTAGTGCGTTTATACACCCCCTCCATAAAAAAAATACATTTAAATATTCCCCTCTTAAATCATTTTTTGCTAGCCTGTGTCGTGTACCATCGCTGACTATACGACTCCCCTGTCTCTATCCAAAGCACTCTGTCTTGTGCAGTTTCATGCCACAAAGTGTCACCATAAATATCACAAAGTTTGGTCACCCTATCCCCGTTACGTGTTCACTTACAAGTAATAACGGAATGCTTTCACTTTATTGCTGTTTATGCTCACCCTCTGTTAGCTGTCGCGTAACCTTGAAGGATATACGCAAATTGTAGCTTCTGTCTTCATTACACAAAGAGACGGCTTTGTGATGTCATAACATCACACCTATAATTTCCGAAGGGTTTTGCAGAGGTGTACCTAATAGTACACTCACATTTCGCAAGTTACGTTTATAAGTCCCATTTAATAGGGGGCGACAATATTGCCGTCAATGGGGCTCCAATAAAGATGAGGAACAACCGACTTCAAAACAAATTCTAAAATTTCCAAAAAAAACGTGTTTCAGAAGTCGGTGGCATTTGTTGGTTTGATTAATTTTCATCTACATAACTAGGTATTTAATTTGACGAAAAAAGGTTCAGTACGAAAATTATTTAATAAACCAAAATAACATAACCATCATTCCGCAAATGCAACCGAATGATTAAATTCAGCAAAATTCGCGCACCAATCACAAATAAACAGCGTTCGCACGTTAATTAACAATAATAATTACTAAGCTGTTAATGACGTGACTTAATATAGAAATTGAACAATGGCAACATCATCAAATTGAAAATCATAAGGGGTGGTAGTCACATGTTCGGGCTAGAGTAATTCTGCTCATACGGAGCCAAAATCAAATATGTATGTAAACTCAAGCCTATTTCCCACGGGTAGGCAAAAACCACAGAACGCCACCTGCTACGATCCTTACATACTCATTTTACCTCGTCCACGTTCATACATCTGGTCATACACGCACGCCGTTTGCGAGTACTACGCACCTGACCTTTCTGAAGAACCTCACCAGTAAAGTCAGTGTATGTCCTTCTAGGGCGTCCCCTCCCGACGTTGCCACTCATATCTGCCCTGTAAATACCATTTGTTAGTCGCCTGTCACTCATCTTCTCCACATGATCAAAAAATCTAAGCATACACTTTTAAATATTTGTCACCACATCTTCTTTTAAACCATAACACCATATCATAACTGGCGAAATGTGGGTGTATTTGGTACATCTCTGCCGAACTCATCCGTAGTGTTAATGTTAGTTATACAAAGAAAAAACCGACTTGAAAAAAAAAACCATAAAAAATGTGCAAAATAACTTTACTTTCGGAAGTCGGTAACTATTGTTTGTTTCATTGCCTTTTTTAACCGACTTCAAAAAAAGGAGGAGGTTCTCAATTCGGTTGTATGTTTTTTTTTTTTTTTTGTGTTTGTTACCTCATATCTCCGTCATTTATGAACCGATTTGAAAAATTCTGCTTTTATCTGAATGGATCTACTTCCCGATTGGTCCCATAGAAATTTCATCAAAATCGATTCAGCAGTTTGGTTTTGAAATCAAAATAGCTGGTAAAAATGTCATTCGAGTAAAAGAAATTGCGAAATTGATACTTGACAAGGATTTGTGTGTGATACGATAACTAAAAAGGGTAAAATAAAAACTTTTTTGCAAAAAAAAAACCGAGTGACTATTGTTTGTTTCATTGACTTTTTTGCCACCGACTTCCGAAAGTAAAGTTATTTTCCACTTTTTTTAGTGTTTTTTTTGGAAGTCGGTTTTTTTTTTGCAAAAAAGTTTTTTGCCATCGACTTCCGAAAGTAAAGTTATTTTCCACTTTTTTTGTGTTTTTTTTGGTTTTCGGTTTTTTGTTGCAAAAAGGTTTTTATTTTACTCTTTTTAGTTATCGTATCACACACAAATCCTTGTCAAGTATCAATTTCGCAATTTCTTTTACTTGGATGACATATTTTTCCAGCTATTTTGATTTAAAACCAAACTACAGAACCGATTTTGATGAAATTCATATGGGACCAATCGGGAAGTATATACTTTCAGATACAAGAAGAATTTTTCAAATCGGTTCATAAATGACGAAAATATGGGGTAACAAACATAAAAAAATAAAAAAGGTTCCGACGAACTGAGAACCTCCTCCTTTTTGAAGTCGGTTAAAAAGGAACTCATGTACAATACGCTTCTTAACCAGCTGTACGTTATCTGACACTGAATGAATGGGTTCAAGAATACATTCTGGTGTTCAAAAAGCTACTAGGCTTCGGTTAAATTGTTCTGAACCATATAATATTCTAAACTAACGTACAAATATGAGCACCCCTTAAAAACGAGATTTGATTTCGTATTTACTGGAAGTCACATTGGAAGCGTGTTGCAATCGGCTGACTGACAGTCTGCCACAGGCGGTTTGCTCTGTTCGGCGTTCAAATTGGTGGAATTTTTGTACCTGCAATTAATAAACAATAATACGTCTGTATTCCTAGAATGTAATGTGGATTTGTGCCCGTAAAACGTGTAAAATTTAAAACAAATAAACATCATTTATCAATAGGCTCGCCCCTTACTACATGGGACTTAAACATAACTGGCGAAATGTAGGTACACTACAGTATTAGATTCAACTCTGCCTAACCTTTCGGATATCACAGGCGTGATGTTATGAAAGCACTGATCCACAGATGCGGAGCAATGATGATGCTTGTGCAAACAAATGAAGAAACCTATCTGCACGTGACCTGAATGAAGACTGTATTCCTGTGCTATAGAAAAGTTTCTGAAAGAAATCCCAATAACACTTTGCCCGACCTGGGAATCGAGCACCGGACCTCATGCTCAGCAGTCGCGCTTGTGACCACTACATAAACAAGGCAATTCATACTTTCATTAGACCACAATTACCATTTGACTCAAGGAAATTCAAGAAGAAAAAAGTAAACAAAGAAAGATCGCAGTTCACCCCGCACACAGGTTCAAATCAAGGAGTTGGTATACTATCTGAAATATTACGACAAAAACTCCAAGCTCATCGATATTCGTGTCCCACTTCTGCCATCGCAACATTCTGAATACCAAAATGGTCGCTACGACATCGGATTTTAAATTCTTATTAAATTTACACGCTGGATTGAGAATATTAAGAGATTCTGCACAGTTGCTTGCTTCTTCGTGTTATTTTTCTATTGTATTACATTAAAATCACCTTATTCACGCGTCCTTCATTCGCGTTTTCACTATTCGCGGAATTTAAAAAATGCGGCCCAATTCCTACATTAGCGGCTAACGATTTCTTTATACGCGGGACTAAACGGTATATCGGAACATAAATATTAATAAAAAGCATTCGGTTTCCTTTGTAAACGCGTCGGCTAATAAGATTTGACTGAAACCGACTTGGAGGAAATGTATAATTCACAGCCCATTAAAGTAGAGGCTTCAACAAACACTGGAAACGTGACATTTAATTTGAAAAATCTTAGTGAAGGTGTGATTTCTTTATGAAAATTGATCCGTCTATGGAACGACTTATTTTTAAGAGGCAAATTGCTAATGCCACTGCTGAATATCAGTTTGAATTGAAGGAGCTTTTAAAAACTGCCAAGCCAGTAAAAATTACATAATTCTTTAAACCATTGCCTAAACCTGAAGATAATAATTAATCAATATGTTCAAAAACTTCAATTAAATAGATTTTTTTATATTTTGGTTTTCTATTTTGTCGCCTAGGAACGTATCTTCTAAAATATGTTTCTGTATTCGCGGCATATTCCCCGCGGAACATATACCCCGCGAATAAAGAGCTTCTACTGTATTTGGTCGGTCGATTGTCCTATGAATGGTAATATTTGCATTTCTATTTCCTGATGTATAAGCGTTGTTTAAAGTTAACTTCATAATTAGCTGCTAAGCTGAACACTTTTTGGCGCTTGAATTTTTGTAAGGAAGCAAATTGTGTACATTTTTGTTCTTAAATTTGTTCATTTACAAATCGGAATTCTACAATTTGCGACCGCAAAACGTTCACTAGAAAAAGGTTTGACAACACTATTATCAGATAGAGAAGCGAGCTCTTATATTATTTTATCATCCTATCAGCCGGAACCCTTCCAATCTAGACATAGATATCCCAAGTGTCCCCACGTCGACTGGCCCGGTGCTTCCCACATTAAGCACATTCCCAATGCCTTCATCAGGTTACGGACCCCCATTAAAAGATAAATCTAGCAACTGTTATAAATGCAAATGTTTACACTTTTTTGACTCACAGTTAGTTTATAGCATGAAAAAACACATACTTTTTATACTGGTAGTACGAACCCATGGGGCAATCACTGAACTCCACGCCGGCGAAGCTTCATCTGCCAGTTTTGTCGTATTACTGAAACATTTTTTTAAATCCCAAATACAATTAACGTTTCGAAATGAAAATCAATTTTAGGAGACCAAAGCAAGAGAGACCCAAATTGAACTACAAACCTACAGCTGCCCTCAATTCGTCTTCAAAACAAAGCGTCAATAATAGCTACCGACCACAATTCACCCCAATAATCAATACAAAATTGGATAAAACGTCAATTTTCTCAAAGGAAAGATTGCAAATAAATTGACACATCCAAAGCCGCGCTGTCAACAAATCAAATCAATTGATAATTTGAACAAAAATCTTTCACAATTTAACTGAAGATGTTCGAATCTTCATCCATTATGAGGATTAGGGGTGTCTGTGTGGATCTGGTTGCGGCTCTATTGATGGGAGGGAGCGGGTTAAAGTATTACGGGATTTGAAGGGTGCGAAGACGGAATTGTGAATACGGGATATTGGAAAAGGGGTGGTTGGGGGTATAACGATGAGCTGGGAAAAGTAAGTGTTTTGGTGAATATTTTAGGAATCTTATATTTTGAAAGAGGTGAGGCAAATATTAAGAGCGGATCGGGTCGGCTTAACGTGCTTCCGAGGCACGGAGGAAACCCGGTATGTAATTGGTGGTCACCCATCCACGGACCAACCTAGGCAACGCGGCTTAACCTGAAGATCGCTTCAGGTACTTACATAGGTACCGAGTTTCCTCCGTGCCTCGGAAAGCGCGTAAAGCCGTTGGTCCCGGCTGTTATTTGTAGATCTTTGACAGTCTTTACAGGTAGTCAGTGGCCAAGTGGCAGTGGCCAAGTGGCCCAAAACTCTGTCAACCAGTCCTACTAGGGGTATCATGTGGGTTGTGGAGGTCAGATAGGCAGTCGCTCCTTGTAAAATACTGGTATTCAGCTGCATCCGGTTAAACTGGTCAATCGGGTACAAATCCAGCCTCCCGTGGCTGCTACTGAGAAATTCCTCGTGGAAAACCAATAACACTTTGCCTGACCCCGGAATCGAACCCAGGACAGGACCTCATGCTTAGCAGTCGCACTTACGACCCCTCGGCCAACGAGCATTACTCGTATGAAGTCAATATCTAAAAGATTCTTGTACGAGATCTTTTTAGGAGGCAGGTACAGTCGAACAAGCTAATTAGTATGCAGTACGATTTTTTTAACTGCATACCAATTAGCTTGTGCCGTACTCTCACCCATCTATTTCAAAAACATTTAAATCACCTTTCCGCCCCGCTCCGCTCACCACACTGTCCACCGCCGATCTCCAACGTCGGCATTATGTAGATTAGACGTCTGCTTGTCTTGTCGGATCGAACGAATGAACGATTCCCGTCCCAGTTGCTGAACGATTCGTTCTGATACTCCACAAACTATATTTGCGGAGTATATTTGAATGTTATGAGAGAACGGTAGGGTGTTTTTAGATTTGAAAGAGTGAGGTTTAGTCAAAAAGATTTAAGATATTAGTATAGAGGAGCTACCAGAAGAATTAATGTTAAATAAAAAAAATTATGTGACCCCTTTAAGCAAAATGACGATTTTAATATACAAGCTGTTGCCCGCCACCTACGTCCGCGTGAAATTATTATAAAAATATTACTTCCCTATTTGAATCGGACTTTGTTAACAATTTCATGGGTTTGAATTTCTTTTGCACGGAACCCTATCCATTTTCAAAAATAAAGGCCTAAGCGGCGGCTAAATAATAGCAGCCGCTCAAGTCGATCTTCAGGTTAGACCGCGCTTGCCTAGGTAGGTCCGTGAAGGGGTGACCACACATTACATACCGAGTTTCCTCAGTGCCTCGGAAAGCACGTTAAGCCGTTGGACTCGGCTGTCATTTGTAGATCTTTGACAGTCGTAACAGGTAGTTAGAGAACCGAAAGTGTAACAACCAATCTTATGAAGAAGTATCATTTTACCCACTGGATTGTGGACGTCAGAAAGGCAGTCGCTCCATGTATAGTACTGCTATTCAGCTGCATCCGGCTAGACTGGAAGATGGCCACAACATAGTTGGAAAAGCCTAGGCAGATGATGATGAATCGACGTACAAAATCGAAAAACCTACCCATCCAACATTTACACCTAAACTACCCTTATTAGTCCAACAAACATCCCCTACACGGTACACGGTTTAACTCGAGCTGTACACTGAAATGTCACAGCAAAATAGTGTTCCTCTCTTATCTAGCGTCCGACGGCCCGGTATGACGTATTGTGTTTTATAACCGAATACAAAATGGTTGCCGCAGGAAAATGGCCGCTACGATGGAGGGAACTTTTTGGAAAATATGTTATAGGAGGAATGAAATAGATATGTTTGGTATGTCGGTAGATAATAGTTTTAGTGTGTTTTAGTTATACGAGTACTTCATAACGGTATTAGGTGTTTTAAGTGGAATATTTTTAGTTTATTACAGCACTACTACACTGTCTCGTTGGTCGAGCGGTCGCAAGCGCGGCTGCTGGGCATAAAATTCTGGGTTCGATTCCTGGGTCGAGCAAAGTGTTATTGGGTTTTTCCATCAGGAATTTATCTGTAGCAGCCAAAGCGAAGCCGATGTCTGGATTTTTGCCTAGTTGATGGCTATAGACTCGCTCTCTGTTACATGGGACTTAAACAGAACTGGCTAAATGTGGCTGTACTATTAGGCACACCTCTGCCCAACCCTTCAGGGATTACAGGCGTGATGTTATGTTATGATTCATGTTATTTCAGCAATTTAGTTATCTGGATTTTATCTTTGCTTATTTTTTTAGCTACCTAGATTTAGACTGACCCCAATGATGGCTTTAGACTTGCCCCCTAATAACATGAGATTTACATTTCACTGGTAAAATGTACCTAGGTGTACTACAGCTACACTTCTGCCTAACTCTTCGGGTATTATAGGCGCGATGCTACGTTATGTTAGTTTTTTGCGGGGCCTGTGTATTGTTGAGACATCTTGCAGCTAAATACCAGTGTTTTCCATGGAGCGACTGCCTATCTTACCTTCATAACCCGGTTAGAACTGGGTAATGCTGTACCCCTTGGTAAGGCTGGTTGACAGACTCCGGCCACTGACTACCTGTAAAAATTGACAGAGATCTACAATTGACAGCCGGGATCAACGTCTTAACGTGCCTTTCGGGACACGGTATTTAATGATGATCACCCATCCAAAGACCGACCTTGGTAAGCGCTGTTTAACCTTGAAGAGCGATCCGTGTGGCTGTTATTATTTTGTCACGAGCTCGTCTGTAAAACAAACTTGTCCGTGTTCATTCTAAGCAAACGTACTTACACGATTCTTTTGGTACGTAGCCAGAATCGGAACTTACGCGCCGCCACCTTAATATAATTTCTGCACAAAAATCACAAATGTTCACTATAGTCAGAAATAGCAACCTAACTGCAAAGAGAATAAAGATCTTTCTTTTCTTGTCAGTGAAAGCAACCCAATACCAGCCTTATAGTTACGTTAGTAAAGATCATTGTGATACTCAACGTGATGCATGCCAAGTTAAGGGTAAAAGGACAGCTGCAGCACGCTTATGCCAATGTCATTACACTGTCAAAAAATCTTTTATCATTGTTGCATCGAACTATCAACTTACTTTATTCTATTCGAAACTCAAAACTAAATTCAAAATGGCTGCCGAACCGTCACAGTGACAGCAAATAGCGGCCAGCTCTTATCTAATATCGGGACAAGGAGTTTGACGTATTGAGTTTTATAGGCGGCTACTTGAAAATGGTTTGTGGTGAGAAGTTTCCATGTTCGGTGCGCAAATATACGAATTTATTGGCAGTTGGTAATAAACCGAGTGTCAAAATATTTTAGAAATACGCTTTCGTGTTACCTACATTTATATGACAACTAGCAAGTTTCACTATTAATTGTACGTTAAGGTGGAAGAACCAGGGTAGCCCGCGAAATTCAAATTTTCTTACGTTTTTTGCAATTTGCCGGTCATTGTCAGGCTGTACATTGAACAAAATATGATTCGCGGTTGTAATAGGTATTTAGTTACAGAATTATAATCATTAAAATCATCAGTACAACCCTCAAAGTTCATACAACCCCATTTAATGACTTTTTCGTGAAATAGTTATTCGGCAAATTGCAAAAAACGTAAGAATTTTTTGAATTTCGCGGGCTACTCTGGCACCTACCTTAAAGAAAACATCCAGAACTTAGCTTAAACAGAGACTAGGATAACATTTATGAGAAATAAACGCTTTGATTTTGATTTTGAATCAAACTAACACACTATAGTACTAAGTTTTGCCAAAATCAAACGGCTGAGGACAGGGTGTATTGTTCGCAGAACGGATCTCCAACTAGTGGCCACCATATACACATACCGAAAAGTGCAGCGTTGAAAGGGCACCTATAAAGTAGAGAGATAACCTGGCGAAGGTCGTGGGAATCCACTAGATACAAGAAGAAAAATCACACAAGAAGTGAGAAGAAGCACAGTGTGTGCTTCTCTACTTTAAGGAGAACTTAAGTATGCCTATATTGTAGATCTAATTATAATTGAATGTCTATTAAAGTGATGTAATTTTCATTGTGATAATTGTATATTGAACAAGGAAAATAAATAATTGGATAATGTAAATGAAAATTTGAAATTTGTTTAACTACGACTGTTATTTAATGTATAAGTGTAAAATTTGAAAATCATTGATTTAATAATGTTTGTACCTTAAAGATATTTGCACGCCATGAGAAATGGCAAGCATGTCGTGAGCCAATGTTATTTAAGATCTTGCATGCATGTTAGGTACATTATTTTAATTCTGTATACACATGTTTGGGCAAATAAAATTTCTTATTCTTATTCTTAAAAGGACCTGCGAGTATGTCCTGCAGCGAACGTATTTCGATGATAGATGAAAAACTATTATAGATCACTCCAGCACAAAAGAGTAGTGAAAAGCAAAGCCATGCCAACCGTATGATTAATTACTTCTGGCTAGTCATCATCATCTGCCAAGCCTTTTCCCAACTATGTTGGGGTCAGTCCAGTCTAACCATCCGGTTAGACTGGAAGCTGACCCCAACATGGGTCAGGCAAAGTGTTATTGGTTTTCCACAAGGAATTTCTCAGTAGCAGCCACGGGAGGCTGGATTTGGACCCGATTGACCAGTGCAGAATATCAGTATTTTACATGGTGCGACAGTCTATCTGACTTCCATAACCCAGTTAATACTGGCCACTTCAAGCGCGATAAATCACACCTTTTTTGTTTTTTTTTTTATTTACACAAAGACATTCAAATATTTACGAACGATAAACGGGACAAGACGAAGAAAATCGTCAACCAATACTTGTTACTATTTAGTAACAAAACGGTCTGTCTAGAGTCACACGCCCGCTTGTTAAGTAGCATTCGAGTGTCAAAATCGAAAATTTTCGGGATCAACATTTTTGTATCACTTTATTCCTAATGTCCGCTCTATAATTCTTTTAAATCTCTTCGTATTTACACATCGACACTCATCAGGTAAACGAAATTTCGCTAGCTAATTTAAATTCATTCTGTATTTTCACTACGATAACATAACCTATCTCAGCATAACTCACATCGATACGGGCAAGAAACCGTTTTCCCTAACCTCAAAATCAGCTCCTATCAAATAACTTAACACACCAGTCATCGTATGGATGAAAATTTTGCTGAAAATTAGTTCAGCGTGCGTCGCCGCCTGTAATCTCCAAACTGAATAGGGACAATTTGTGATGTCACATCCAGACATTTTCGTTACATGAAGCCAATATGTGTGGATGTGGCATGTGGATGTGGCATTATGCGGTGAGCAATGTTTTTGGACAGTTATCATCAAAAGGCCCTTTCTTCCAACTATGTTGGGGTCGGCTTCACTTCTAACCGGATGCAGCTGAGTACCAGTATTTTACATGGAACGACTGCTTTTCTGACCTACACAACCCAGTTAGTACTGGGTAATACGATACGCTTTGGTAAGACTGCGGTGCACTGACTACCTGTAACGACTGTCAAAGATCTACAAATGACAGCCAGGGCCAAACGGTTTAGCGTGCTTTCCGAGGCACGGAGAAAACTCGGTATGTAATAGATGGCCACCCATAAACGGAACAACCCTTTGAAGATCGGCTCGTGCGGCTGTTATTATTTAGCCGAGCTCCTGAAACGAAAACTCGATGAATGATAAAAATATGGATGACAGAATATGATCTTGGTACATAACTACCGCATCCATTCTACCCATATCGTACTCGTACATATTGTGTCTGGTTGAATTCCACACATAATTATTTCTGGCCACAGCGCGATACGTCCGGGCTGTAGATGACAATTAATGCCGGGAAATAGGTCATGAAGATCCTCTGTGCGACTGACAATATGTCCATACATTGTATTGATGGTACAATGTTCTTTTGTGTTGGTTTCGGAAACAATGTTCGTACAACATAGTGGAGTAGTAATGAAAAATAAATATAAGAATTATAATAATCATTTTATTGTCAGGCAACTAGGGCCCATATTGTTTTTTTATCTCCTTTATTTATTTTTCTTTCTTATTTTTTTACATTTTTAAATATTCCCGTATAAAATAATATTTAAAAAAAAATTGTAACCCATCGGTATCGGGAACAGGGTCCAAGCTACCGGCGGTCAGGGCTCCGGAGAGAGGAACCTCCTAACAATACGAGCTGTGTCCAGGAGTACCGCTTTGTGAATCAAGTCCTTGATCCAGCTGCCTAACGAGCCTCCTCAGGTATTGGTCGAGGCTCTTGGCAATTAAGCCACTGGCTGAAACGACTATCGGCACAATGATCGCCGAGCCCACTTCCCACATGTCAACAACCTCGCGAGCCAAGTCAAGATACTTGATTTGTTTATCTTTCTCGGCTTTCACGAGGTTCCCGTCATGCGGGACCGTTATGTGAACAATCATTGAGCGCCGCTCTGATCGATCCACCACCACTATATCAGGCTTGTTGGCCACAATAGTCCTGTCAGTGATATATTGTTATATATTTTTTTCTTATTATTAGGGCTCTTATTATCACGCCTGTAAATCGGAGGTCAGATAGGCAGTTGCTCCAAGTAAAATGTTGGTATTCAGCTGTACCTGGTTAGACTGGAACCCGACCCCAACATAGGTCACACGTATTCAGTACATCATCATGAACGCCCCTGTATCGAAATTTTTCATCGCTAAAAAAAAGTAACCGATTTCCCTCCAGCTCTCATCTCTTTTCCGCAACATAGTTGGGATGAGCCTAGGTAGGAACCTAGCCTCCTCCCAACTATGTTGCGATCTTCCATGGAACGACTACAACTCTGAACTCGACAACCCAGTCACAAGAACATACAGATCGGAAGGAACCCCGACAAACAAACAAACGGTTACCACGGTTATGTATTTATTCGTTTATACACTTTATTTATTATTATTAAATGACTGTGGCATCACTTTGGGCCCTATCAGAATACCAGCGCTGTGACTTTTTTAATGTTACAGCACCATGCTGAGATAGGAGCCTTTTGGCCTCGTACAGGACCAGTTTAGTTAGTTTTATTTTAATCTGTTCTTAAGTTTTCTTTTTTTTAATCTTCGTTTTATTGTCAAAATACCACTTTGTTTTGTCCAGTGCGAGACTAATAAATACTTTTTCTTTCTTTCTTTCTATTCAGTACCCTGTGTGATACCCCTAAGTACACTCATCTGTTCGAAACTCTTACCGAAAAAAAAAATCCCCAAAAATGACCACAGGCTCGCTAAAAACAGGTTAAACGAATTCATGTTACCTCCTGTTTCTTTGTTCTATGAAGGTGCACCGTCGCGTCGGTGAGTGCAAGCAAATTCAGTGCGATTGAAAGTGTGAACACGTCAAACACGGGCCGGTGGGGATTAAATTAGCTTTTGTAATGGTACCCGTTTTACAGGGTCCGTTATCGTAAACTACATATAACATAAACAGCCAGTATTGTATAAAGTGGTTTCAATATGGCCGCTTGGTTGATATTGATTTTCCGACGTAAGAGGGCTTAGTATTACGTCCAGAAGGTGACACTCTGACGTTAATTTATTTTAAGACGGATGCTGGTTTGAGCTCCTCCGTGCCTCGGAAAGCACGTTAACCCGTTGGTTTCGGCTGTCATTTGTAGATCTCTGACAGTCGTTACAAATAGTATGTGGCCCGAAAGTCTGACTATCAGTCTTACCAAGGCTTATCGTATTAATTACCCAGTACCAACTGGGTTGTGGAGGTCAGGTAGGCAGTCGCCCCATGTAAAATACTGCATCCGGTTAGGCTGAAAGCCGACCCCAACATAGTTGGGTAAAGGCTAGGCAGATAATGTTGGAGATTGACGTAATATTGAGCTACCGAAAATTGTTTGTCGGGCCTGTTGAAAATCATTGTGGAAATGCAAAATGGCGTTTCGTGTTTTGTACAAAACGTTATAATATTTAGCTTGACTTTTCAGTTATAAACTTTAATTGTCATGATTTAAAAAATTTTGACACAGGAACTTTTTCTACTGAATCGGGGAAAGGATTTTCACATTTAATTTTGTTCTGGGAATCTCCTCGAGTGTAATATGAAGTTCTACAATCAATATGTAACAACCTTTATCATTAACTGAAACCAAAAGAAAACTAATTCATTAGTTCTATAATTTGATTTAAAACTTAGTCGCACTTAATAATCATTCCAATTAATTTCAAGATGAATCTTCGTCTCTTTAATTATTTTCTTAATTGTCTCTTCAATTATTTCAAAATCAATCATAATCAATTTGAAGTCATGGTCTCAAATCATCAGATATAGCTAAGCAGACTCATTGAACAGTCTTTGATTTAAAAAAACTGGGCTAGTTGGGGTTGTGCCTCATTTGATAAGGTTCTGTATAAATAAGGCGGTTATTACACGACGGATCTCACTTCGCATTTGCTTGTATGAAATCCGTTGAAGCCTTACCTACGGTCACCGCCAAACCGTGCGGACAAAGAACGCTCACCGCCTCTTCGCGCGGCGTAATGCCGCGCGTGACCTCGCGGACTAGCGGTGTTGTGAATCGCCATAACGGCCATATTTTTGTTGCTGCGGAGTTTGTTCCGCCACTTCTTTTCCCAGCTATAACGCTAGAATGAAATGAAGGGTAGGCTTTTTGTGGGGACTATCTTATGTAATTTTGAAGTTCTAAATTGTTTATTCTAAGCCTCACTTGAGCATATGACTTCGATATTTATTCTGAAAGGCTTTTGAAGCAGATAAACCAAAAATTTGGTCAAAATAGGATACCATTAAAATCAAAGTGTTTACATTAAATTCTTAACTTACTTTGTACCATAGATGAAATTACTACTCTCTCTACGGAACCCTGAAATCCTTCCCATTGATGACAGACAGGTTAATTGGAGAGCTGTATCGGTGTTACTAATGACGTCAACCCGGGCTCCCCGTCCACAAGCCTTTGCTTCAACCGTGGCTTCAACCCTTTCAGGTAGTATCGAGTTTTTTGTGAAGGAGGCATAATGACATTTGCTTTCTAATGGAGTAATCTACAGTGTTTTTGTAAAGATGGCAAAGCCTAACCTGGTGTCAGAGTTTTATGCCGCCCATGGGCCTCTGACTTAACATTGCATGCTGTCGAGAAATATCTCTCAAGCATGCTGGTTTCCTCACGATGCTTTTTTTTCACCAAAGCATGTGATAATTATGCAATATACACATGATTGAAAAATCAGAGGTGCGTGTCTTGGGTTCGAACTCGAGACCTATGACTTGATGAGATATTAATCTTCTTCTTAATCGTGTGGTTAGTGCCTAACCTGGTGTCAGAGTTTTTATGCCGCCCAAGGGCCTCTGACTTGGCTTTACATGCCGTCGAGAAATATCTCTCAGGCATGCTGGTTTCCTCACGATGTTTTAATTCACCGAAGCACGTGATAATTATACAATACGCACATGATTCCGAAAAATCAGAGATGCGTGCCTTGGGTTCGAACTCGAGACCTATAACCTCGAGATATTAATAAAGTGTCTTCTTTAAGAATTTGGTAATCAATCATTCGTGGTAATTTTATTGGTAGTTTAACATCATCATCTTACTAAAAATAGACCCTCAGAAATCGCCACAGCGACCAATCCTGTACCTCCAGCTATTAGTGATTTTTGTCGTTTTCACCAGTACATTGTACCACTTTGTGGCGGACTTACCCGCGCTACACCTTCCGAGAGACGGTTGCAATACCAGACTCAGATCTTGCCATCTGTTCTGTGAGAATATAATATTCAACAGGTTGCCTTTAGAGATTAAAAGTGCTGTCTACAGTAGCGCTTTAAAAATAATATTAAAACAATCCCTATTGAGTAAGTGTCTATATGCCGTAGAAGAACTGCAGTTTTATTAAATTGTAATTTTATTGGATTTTGTTCATCCTGATTTATTGATCTGACTTATGATTAATTCTATCAATCTATACTAATTTATCTTTAATTAATTATTTTATTGTTACTATTTTAAATTTTAAGGTTTTGACCATTTTGTTTAATTTACTTGTGGAAATGATGTTGAAGAAATGTAAATTTATTCTTTTTAAATTGTTGATGAAATTTATTAAATTCAAATGTAATTATTTGATTGTATATGTATGCTGTAATTTTGTGTGTATGCTGTAATTTTGTGTAAATTCAGATACAAATTACTTGTTTATGAATATATGACTACGATTATGTGGGTGTCATTCTTCGGTGTATGACCAGATGTATGAACGTGGACGAGGCAAAAATTGTATGTAGGGATCGTAGCAGGTGGCGTTCTGTGGTTTCTGTCAACCCGCATGGGAAAATGGCGTGAGTTTATGATTTAATGTAAAGTTACACATTATTAATATTATTAACAAGCTTATCCCTTGATTCCACAAGTTATCATACAAGCATACACCGAATACGAAGCTTCGTCGTCACTTTAAAATAGAAATTAGCTGTCGGTACAACACTCTCAACACAAACTCCTAAGAGATACACATCTTGTTGCTACCTAACGTCCTGGTACAGCTTAGGAAGCGATTGATATGCGAAGATATTAAAAAACCCCAAATATATAGCTCCTGCTCAGTTTCTGTCACTTGAAAAGTTTGTAGTGGTGTTATAGTACAACATAAAGTACTACAGCCACATAGTACAAAATTTACTACAACGCCATCTATGATACAAAGGAAGAACTTACATCAACATTCTGAATCACTCTATTGTATAGTTCCGTTCAAACTTTATGGCGGCTCGGAAGTTAGCTGCGAGTGACGGTTAGAGCAAATATAACGGTTCAAACTTTATTGCTCGTCGAAACATCTAACGTAAAGCTGCGCAGAATACAATTTTAGGTACTCGTATCATCGGGGTGTAAAGGACGCATCGTCTTGACTGTATAATGCGCAGACCGTCACTCGCAGCTAACTTCCGAGCCGCCATAAAGCTTGAACAGAGGTGTACCACTGAAGTTATCCGCAACTTAAGGGGATATAGAAAACCCCGACAACAACTGTTGGGCAGCAGCCCACGAGACACAACACCCCTCTGGTCGGAGGATCCCACCTTTTCTATGGGAGACGAAGAACTTGACACCCTGTTTCGTATACCTGTCTAACGTCTGAACGAGTGACGTGTACCTACAAGTCACGGAGGAAACTCGGTATGTAATGGGTGGTCACTCATCCACAGATCAACCTAGCAAGCGCGGCTTAACCTGAAGATTGACCCGAGCGGCTGTTATTATTTAGCCACGAACTCCTTTGTTCTTTTCTTAGACTATGTTGATGCTTAAGATATAGCATCGTATCGCTACGCATTTGTTACTCACATACACCGAAGACTACACCGCCGACGTACCGTCTCAAACTTATTAGTATTAAGTTATTGTCAAGTGTTAGAGTTTCGCGGTTAAGTTGGAACTTGCATACAGTTCACGCAGTCCGTTTATAGTTACATAAATGAAATATGGCCGTTAGTATGTTATGTTTTGAGGCTTAGTTGCTATAATAAATAACATTAGGGTTAAAACTTGAGAACGCAAAAAATGGGGTGATTAATGGCGAAATTATAAGATACCTAGGTCGGGCAAGCGGGTAGCTCCTGTACATCCGGAGGCCAACATAAACTGAAACAATTCCAACAATGGTCGGAACAATGTGGGTCACTGTCTGTCTGTATCGTGTGGTTAGTGCCTAACTTGGTGTCAGAGTTTTTATGCCGCCCATGGGCCTCTGACTTGGCTTTACATGCCGTCGAGAAATATCTCTCAGGCATGCTGGTTTCCTCACGATGTTTTCCTTCACCGGAGCAAGTGATAATTATACATGAATCCGATAAATCAGAGGTGCGTGTCTTGGGTTCGAACTCGAGACCTATAACTAGGCAGTCCGACGGTCACACCACTAGACTATCACTGCTTATGTGGGTCACTATGCTAAGCGGTTCCACATGGCCTCCGATTTCTTTCAACGTGGCGTCATTGTTGCCTCCAGCCGCGTTTTGGCTGAGGAAAACCTTTGGTTGACAGCATACATAACAAAACATCACGCATGTAATCCCCAAAAGGTTAGGTAGACGTGTACCTAAAAGTACACCATATGTGTGTGATATTTAACAAATTTCATCATCATCTGCCATCTGCAACCGGATGCAGCTGAATACCAGTATTTTACATGGAGCAACTGCTTATCTGACCTCTTTGGTAAGACTGGTTGTCAGACTTTCGGGCCACTGACTACCTGTAATGACTGTCAAAGATCTACAAATGACAGCCGGGACCAACGGCTTAACGTGCTTTCCGAGGCACGGAGGAAACTCGGTATGTATGGATGGTCATCCACGAACCCAAACCCAGGCAAGCGCGGCAAATTCAAAAAACAAATTCAAATTTCGAAGACCTAAAATTAGAAGTGGGATTCAATTAAAAACAATACCTTTTCTCGTATTATCCAAATTCTACCTCGTCCCAAAAACTTATAAGGTACCTAAGCTACTAGTGATGCGACGAAGATTCAATTCTAATTCAGCGAATTTTCAGCTCTAGATATTTGAATTCTAATCTAGAGAAAATAATGTTCAAAGTAGAATTACCATTCCAGTTCTAGTTTAGTTAAAACTTAAGTCAAGTCATAGGTCACGTGTTCGTACCCAAGGCACGCACCTCTGGTTTTTCGGATTCATGTCCGGATTGTATAATTATCTCTAGCTTCGGTGAAGGAAAACATAGTGAGGAAACCAAACATGCCTGAGTGATATTTTTCGACTGCATGTAAAGCCACGTCTGAGGCCCACGGGCGGCATTAAAATTCTGACACCAGGTTAGGCACTAACCACACGATCAAGAAAGAAAGAAGAGTCAATACTTGTATATTCTATTCTACAAGTACCATCACTTAATATTCCACCATTTAAAAGAACAACTGGATTGACGACGAGATACGTGGAACGTTGAAAAGTGACGCCAGGGGTAAGGGGGCGTTGCGGATTTGTTCGAAAGAGTTACCGTGGCCCTTGGCACCTTGGCACAGGCAAGTGAAGGAACACGGGTGGGTTGTAGTCAGTAAGAGTCTGACACGCCCTCCCGCTCCACCCAGAGCGGGATAGGTCATTTGATGATTTCACACCCAAAAAAAAAAAGGGGTGAGGAGGCGATTTCTCTAGAATCAAACTTTGAACCCAAAAGCCCAAACTCGCACGACGGCATTATTTAAATCCTGGTGACTCACTCATAGACAAGCCTAAAAGTCAAAAAAATATAAAGCCATAAACTCACTCCTTGTTCCTATGGGAGTACGCAGAAATCACAGAACGCCATCCGATACGATCCTTACATACTCTTTTTCACTACTTCGTCCACGTTCATATATCAGGTCATACACGCACGCCGTTTGCGAGTACTACACACCTGACGTTTCTGAAGAAAAAGTTAAAAAGTTCTAGGAAAATATAAGCTCCTTATGACCTAAGCAACGCCAATATTTACTCCTCACATTTACGAGTCCAATCATTTTATGGACCAATTTAACATACAATAAGTATACAGCTCGTGGCTAAATAATAACAGCCGCTCGAGTCGACTTTAAGGTTAAGCCGCGCTTGACTAGGTTGGTCCGTGGATGGGTGACCGCCCATTACATACTGAGTTTCCTTCGTGCCTCGGAAAACACGTTAAGCGGTTGGTCCCGGCTGTCATTTGTAGATCTTTGGCATGCAGGTAGTCACTGGCCCGAAAATCTGACAATCAGTCTTACCAAGGGGTACCGTATGACCCAGTACTAACTGAGTTGTGGAGGTCAGATAGGCATTCGTTCCATGTAAAATATTTGTATTCGGCAGCATCTGGTTAGACTGGAATGAAACTTATCTTTCACATAGACCATGTAGAAAACCGGTTGAAACCGACCGCAACATGGTTGGGAAAATGCTAGGCACATGATGAAGTATACGAGTACCAGGTTTAAAAACTTAAATTTAGTCTTAGCTACATCCCTAGCACCCATTCTCAACAGTAATAAGAAGCTACAAATTGTATTCCGACAACAAGGAACAAGCTTATTTCACGATATTATCAAGTTTCCATTGTTTCCCAATAAATTACCAAGTTGGTGAGGAACAGGGAGACTTCTTGAATATCATTAATTTTAACGACGCCTCGAACTCGGTATTAATCAATGTTATAATGATTCTGTTTGTTTGAGATTTTGCGGTAACAATTTAGCTTCGTGTTTTAGTTACTCATCTTCATGTGCATACCCTTGCCAACAGCTTTCTAGTGCTAAAAGTGTCTGAGCTGAGCCGAGTACAGACAGACAGACACGGTCATGGCGTGTTGACTACGGAACCCTAAAAACCTTAAGCTGAACGGCACCCATAAATGTATATTAATAAATTAATTCAATTCACCATTCCCGTTCATTCATTGTTTTTTTTTTATTTTTTTTCGGATTCACGTGCGGCTTGTATAATTATCACTTGCTTCGATGAAGGAAAAACATCGTGAAGAAACCAGCATGCCTGAGAGATATTTCTCGATGGCATGTAAAGCCAATTCAGAGGCCTAAGGGTGGCATAAAACTCTGACACCAGGTTAGGCACTAACCACACGATAAAGAAGAAGAACAAGAATTAATTCAAATTTTTAACCGACTTCAAAAAAAGGAGGAGGTTCTCAATTCGGTTGTTTTTTTTTTTTTTTGTGTTTGTTACCTCATATCTCCGTCATTTATGAACCGATTTGAAAAATTCTTCTTTTATCTGAATGGATCTACTTCCCGATTGGTCCCATAGAAATTTCATGAAAATCGGTTAAGCAGTTTGGTTTTGAAATCAAAATAGCTGGAAAAAATGTCATCCAAGTAAAAGAAATTGCGAAATTGATACTTGACAAGGATTTGTGTGTGATACGATAACTAAAAAGGGTAAAATAAAAACTTTTTTGCAAAAAAAAACCGACTTCCAAAAAAACACTAAAAAAAGTGGAAAATAACTTAACTTTCGGAAGTCGGTGGCAAAAAAGTCAATGAAACAAACAATAGTCACCGACTTCCGAAAGTAAAGTTATTTTCCACTTTTTTTAGTGTTTTTTTGGAAGTCGGTTTTTTTTTTGCAAAAAAGTTTTTATATAAGACAAAATTATCAATACGTTTCCGTCCCTTTTTATGGTTAATTTACTAACTCGTGGACAATGGTGTAAGTTATATGTTTACCTATTTATGTAACGACTTATAATTTGAAACTTGAACATGTAACTGTTTTTGGACCCTAATTAATAAAATAAAATACAGATCCTTCAAAGCTAGGCAGTAATAAATAAGTATAACAACTTTCACTGACAAACTCTTTCTAAGCTACTACGACAAAGAAAGCACTCCAACATTCATCAGGAGCCACTAGGTTGTGTGCCAGGGATGTCCAACATTTTCGCGTAAAACAATAATTTAAAAAAAAATCTAGCCTAAAGTCTTACCCTTACTTCAATGAAGCATTACAATAAAACTAATTATTTTGTTTTAATTTCTCAATCAACATACTCATGTATCTTTATTTTAACCAACTCCTTAAAAAAAGAGGGTTCTGTATTCGACTAGCATCTTTTTTTTTCATGGATGTACACCGATTTCTTTGCGATTACTGGTCCGATTTAATTCTTTTTTCATTAGAAGATGCTTGCGCTGTGGTCATATTATGTCAATTTTATTAACTTTCCTTCGGGACTTTATGAGTTGTCCTCTATTATTGCAAAAATGCATTTTCTCTTCTTTGTCAATGTGGCTATAAAAACTGGACAAGTCAGTTTCAAAAAAGTCAATGAAACAAACATAAGTAACCGACTTCCGAAAGTAACATTTTTTTCACTTTTTTGTGTTTTTCTTCAAATCGGTATTTTTTTTCTTCAGGCGGTTATCACACGACACCGCTCGTCTGCGCGGTCGGGCGGTGAAGCGGATCTCGCGTCGCATTGTCTTTTATGAAATCCGTTGATGCCTAACACACGTACACCGTCCGACCGCGCGGATGAGCGGTGTCGTGTGAGAGTTGCAATAGACCAAACGAACAAAAACTCTTTCTATCCCGACTATCCCGACTCTATCAAATTGTGATTGTTACTTGTTTAACCAAGAATAGAGCTTCGATTCCCGAGTCGGGCCAAGTGTTATTGGGTTTTTCTATCAGGAATTATTTGTGCCCGGTTGATGGCAATAGGCTCATTGCATGGGACTTAAACATAACTGGCGAAAATACCGTACCTGTTAGGTACACCTCTGCCTAACCCTTCAGGGATTACAAGGCTAGATGTGCGGGGTTGATCCAGGTATAATTTCGGGAAGAGTGAAAAAAATGCGTTGCTTGATTGAATGTGCAATTTTATTCTTACTTAATCACAAATGTAGGTAGGCGGTCGAGAAGCATTAAAAAATAAACTGATTGGCCATAATCCACGTAGCCTCAACATTACGATATACGAATTTATGTAGGCGCTTGCGGGAACACTAGATGAAATATATGTTTACATGTTCCACGCTTTTCTTAAATTGTTCGCCACCCTTGCCTCGTGAAGGTATACTACATATTATACAGCTCAAGTTTAAACAATAGCCCGCATGTACAGCCGTGTTCAAGCACATTACTGAACTTGAATCATAATTCAAAAGTTAAACGATTTAGCCCCAAACACTTCGCATTAAACTTGCTCTGTGTTTAGTATATTCTTTGTTTACTTGCTACTAAGGTGGTCTATGGTGAGGGAGCTATCAGGTGTGGGGGACCTTTGGCAAAGCTAAAACAGCTCAATCAAAGGTTATACAACGCTTCTCTATCGAGTGGTTAGAGCCTAACCTGGTGTAAGAGTTTTTATGACGCCCATGGGCCTCTGACTTGGCTTTACATGCCGTTAAGAAATATCTCTCAGGCTTGCTAGTATCCTCGCTATGTTTTCCTTCACCGAAGCAAGTGATAGTTACACAATACGCACATGATTTCGAAAAATCAGAGACGCGTGTCTTGGGTTTGAACTTGAGACAACGTCGAGGTCGATCCGTGGATTCGTGTCCGTACATTTCGTACCAAGATCCATCCGAGCCTCAGAAATCATGTTGAACCGTTGGTACCAGCTGCATCGGTCTTCGACAGTCGACTCGAGTGGTCAGAAGCCCGGAAATCTGACAAACAGTCTTACCAAATTTTTATATGACCTAGGAACTGGGTTATAGAGGCCAGCAGGCTGTTGCACCATGTAAAATAAAATGCAACCAGTCAGGCTGGAAGTCGACCCCAACATAGTTGGGAAAAGACTTCGCAGATGTCAAAGAATAAAGAAAAAGTATTTATTTAACTCGCACACGATAAACAATAAAACAAAATGAAATAAAAAGAAAACAACAAAAAAAAAAGATATAGGTACTTATATTAATCTAAATTGCTCCTGTACCAGGCCAAAAGGCCCCTATCTCAGCCAGCGGCAGAAAAATTAAAAAAAAATCATTACGAAGATAATTACCGATAAATATGAACATAGAAGAAGCTGTAACGTATGGCAAAAAAATGGAGTCCATGGAGTTTTCCGCTATTTCTTCTCTAACGAATTGAGTTTGCTTTGAAAAAAACTGCACTTTTCTGGGTATGATCATACCAAAAAATCACTTTTAATTCTTCACGTTGATACTGCAGATATTTTGTTAATTTCTTTAAAACTTCAAGCACAAAGCACAGAGGCGGACTTAACGCCATAAGCATTTTCTATCAATAAACCTGTGGATGATGCAGAGACAAACAGTGGTAGGTGTATATCTGAAATACTTAGTTTGAGTTTGAGTTGGATTTCTTAGTATTAAATTAAAATTTCAAAGCATTTAATTCAATTAGACAATTACAGGCACTTTTGAATGTCAAAGCACAAAAAATAAACTAAGCTACAGTCCCAGTCACAGGGCATAATAACTTGTGAAAGTACTATAGTTCCTACCGGGATATATAAAATCTCAATTTCCCCTTCGCAAACCGCCAACCTTAACAACAACAAAGAAATCATCTTCCCCTATTTGTTTCCACGTCACATACGCCTCGCATACGCCCCTATTACGTCACATGTCACAATAATCGTGAGGCGTCAATAATATTCAGATCACGCGTGCACCGCACGGGAATCGAACGGGCGACCCCGGGTTTATTTACCACCGGGTGTGGGGTTGAGCTATAAATCTAATTTGTTATGTATTGTGCTTTTGGTTGGCGCTGATTTGCATGACATAACATTGAGTCTATTTCCCCGAGGGTTTGGGCAGCGAGGTGTCTATAGAACCTATCATGAAAGGAAGGAATATAAGACAAAAAGGAATAAGACCTAAAATACCACGGTTATATTAGTCGAGGAGGCAGGCAGAAGTACATTGTACAGTCATACACCAATTAAGTCACTAGATAAATTTAATTCTTAAAAATACTCTGAAAAACTTCCACATGTTTTTTAATCACAATACCACCTTATGTCCATTTTCTTCACATTAGACTTCAATTTCATGCCTATCCAACGAAGACCTTTCTCTGCTCCCCACGGAACTCGTAAAAACTAAAAACGAATCAGACTAACTCCTTGCGACTACTCACATACAAATATACAGGGTGGATTTCCAAATTCAAACTCAAAGAATTTATTTCAAACTAGCTGATGCGCGGCTTCGCCCGCTTGGGGTTCAGTAATTGTCCCACGGGATCATACTACCCAGATAAAAGGATCCTATGTGTTACTCCGAGTCATAAACTATCTGTGTGCCAAATTTTATCTAAATCTGTTTAGTTGTTTTTGTGTGAAAGAGTAACAAACAAAAATCTATCCATCCTCACAAAACAGTAAGATACCGTACGCAAAATACGCGCTTTGGACGTAGAGTTGCCCATTATACAAAACAATAGTAATAAAATAAGATAAGATAGACCAGTTACAGAAATTTTTGAATAGTGGAAAACAAGAAGACGAAGCTCGAGTCTAGCCACAGGCATAATAACTACGGATTCATTTTAGTTGCCCTTTCAAAAGCGTATAGAGTAGATTGGACAAGAAACTCCATGCATCCCTCCATAAAATCAAGGTGGTATGCTAATACAAAGATTCTCCATAGAGATCTACACTTTCGAATGGGCAACTACAGTACTTTCACAAGTTATTATGCCCTGTGACTGGGACTGTAGCTTAGTTTTTTTTTTTGTGTTTTGACATTCAAAAGTGCCTGTAATGGTCTAATTGAAATAAATGCTTTGAGTTTGAGTTTGAAAGTAATGGACACACTATTGTTTCTTTAAGTGAGAACGTTGTAGAAAAAAAAATCAAATTTAAATATATAAATAATATCAAACATTAGATTACAAAACGCTAAATCTGAAATTACACACAATGAAAGTGGACTACTTGTTTAACAATGAAACAAACAAGAAATGAGGTCGTTTAAAACGGATCATTTTGTTTGTTACTTACACAACATAATCCCGTAGCCTACAACGTTCCAAATCCTCGGATGCAGGCTTCGTCCTTTGAGAGGGAGCGCAACGTAATCCACCTCGCGAGTCCACACATTTAGACCACTTTTCAATATTTGTCATGGTTTCTGCCTGGCTGGTCTTGTTTCAAGCGCTACTGCTGAGTTTGAGCTTCGAAGAACTCATGAATTTCTCAGAAGCGGCCCGGAGTCTAAATTATTAACATTTTTTTTTAGTAGCCTTTTATGTCCCATTGCTTGGCAAAAGTCTCCGCCATTTCCTTCCAGGTACTTCTCTTGCACCACCTCGAACCAGCCTCCGTGTTGCGCGTCCAGATCGTCTCGCCATCTCTTTCTAGGTCGGCCATCCTCAGGCACCCATCGTGTTGATAACTTTGCCCAGCGGTTGTTATTTAACCATGTTTTTTTATGCGCTTACTGACATTAGTCAATAAGCCATCACAACTGGCGAAATGTAGGTGCTGCCTAACCTTTTTGGGGAATACATGCATGATGTTATGTTTCATAGTTTCCATTTTCACCTCACTCGCTCCTACCTAAAACTCACTCTGTATATAGTATACATACATGCATATATACCTTTATATACACGTCGAGTAGGTCACATATAATTTCTCGAGGGAGATCCGTCCGTTAGCTTCAGCGGATGGCACAGATTACCTGGAAACGGGTCAGTGGTACAATGCTGTCTTGTTCCATTTTGATGTATATACATAGTTGTTAGGTAGACTGTGGTTGATTAATGTAGCCTTGCATAACAGTTCTGTAAGATACTGGCTGATAACGCATTGCAGAAATTACCTAAGAATAAAACAAGAAAGTTTTTATTTTCGTTTCTTACAGAAAGTTCACTCGAGGACGATTCGTTTTTTTTTTTTAACGTATCCTCTTGTTCACAATCCGTCTTATTAAATCACGTACGTCAAAAACACGAATGTCAATTTTTGTGACAGATTCGCTGATGCGGTCGCTCCGGAATAATCACGAAACTAATGAGAACATCAAATCGTTTTTTTTTTCGTCGGGTCGTGATAAAACACGATTCCGTATGCAATGTGAACGTCCATCCGCCATGAGGTATCGTGTTTTATGACGGATCGTCAATGACGGAAGCCGCGTGGATGAGCACTTAGAGATAAATTGCCATTCTTTCAGTGACAATCGTCCATCTGCCTAGCCTTTTCCCAACTATGTTGGGGTCGGCTTCCAGTCTACCTGGTTGCAGCTGAATACCAGTATTTTACATGGAGCGATTGCCTATCTGATCTCCACAACCCAGGCTACACTGGGTAATACGATACCCCTTGGTGAGACTTGATATCTGACTTTGTGGTCACTGACTACCTGTAACCACCATCAAAGATCTACAAATGACCGCCGGGACCAACGGCTTAACGTGCTTTCCGATTCACGGAGGAAACTCAGTTTGTGATGGAAGGTCCCCCAAACACGGACAAATCCAGGCAAGCGCGGCTTAACCTGAAGATCGACCCGAACGGCTATTATTATTTAGCCACGAGCACTTCACACACACAATGCACTTCCTACTGGGTTTCACTAAAAAGCATTCAAAATTTTATTCAAAACACAGCCAAGGACGCGGTAGTTCATTAACTTGGTTTATATTCAGGGGCACGAGCGCATCACCTAATCTTTTTAATACCCAATTTGCGAAGAATTTAATATACTTTCAACATGCAATGTTTTATACTGAACTGTTTTATGAAGTGTTAGGTGGCTGAACCAGAATATTAAAGAAACAAAGTAGTCTCTCTCGTAGTACCTTGCTGGCTGACTAACATTTTACCACAGAATCACAGACAGTCATAATATTGTAGAATACCAGTATACGACCTGCTATTCACTTTATTTAGATGGCTGAACTCAGATAATTATTGAAAAAAAAAACGTACTTTTACATTACACACTTATACTAACGTGCTTAACTGTCTAAACTTTTCTTATTCTAATTTCAAAACTAATGTTTTTTTTTCTTTTTTTATTCATGACGTGCCTGATATTCTTCTTAAATCACCGTAGAGGTTTAGGTCTCTACAATATTATGAATATTAGTGAAGAGCTAAAGCCAGTCTATTGACTACCAACTTAAAATCAAGCATGAATGTTATGTGAATTGGTTGATTGAAATAAATATATCAGGAAAATAATTTCACATATTTTCTGTTAGACACAATCTTTTTGAAGCAAAAGAGTTGAAAACACGTCGGTTAAGAGTTAGCACTAACAAAACCTCATTAAGTTCTTCTATATTCAGACGCACGGGCACATGATCGAATCTCGAAGTTCGGCTTGCGTCCCAATATCTTTACTTTAAAACCACACAAGCGGTTATGTCCCGTCTCGTTGCGCAGAACAACCAATTTTCAGTATTTCGTAGGGTTTGTGTGAAGTTGTTTTAATTTGGGACTTTCCTTTTTGGAAATGTCAAATGGCATGGCGTGTTCGATACTGCAACCCCTTTTCGGTTTAGCGTAAGCTTTTTAACCGACCTCACACAAAGGCGGAGGTTATCAAGTCGACTGACTCTTTTTTCTGGGCTCAAGTCTGCCGAGAGATGGTCTAGTGGTCACAAAAATATGCTACTGCTGAGCAAGAGGATCCGAGCTCGATATTCAGGTCTTCCCGAAACAAATGTAAAATACTGGTATTCAGCTGCATTCGGTTCAACCGGAAGCCGACCCCAATATAGTTTGGAAAAAGCTAAACAGATGGTGATGAACCTTGAGTTGTGCCCAGCAATAAGGCTCGTTTATACCTGAACATACTAGGTCAAATATGGATAAATGAATAGTTACCCCCCTCTTTCATTTTCGGGGAAAAAATGCGTTAATAATATACTTTAGGTTAAGCATGATCTTAATATAATAATATGTATTATAATGTAGTGAAACAAAAATACAGATACTCTATTCAGGACGGACACAACAGCACAAAATGTCCGAACAGAACAGTGCGAAGGTCTATTTCGGGTACCAATACAAAATTTTACAACTTTTTCAATCAGAAATGTGTGGCGGAGGCCATATTGGAGAAAAAAATATATGAATATTCTAGCTTCAAGAGAAAATCTCTTACATATTTATTCTCAATGCTGGAGTAATGAAGAACTTTCTTTATTAGACATGTTAATGAAACTTGTTTTATTTTATAATCCCAGACTGACTGAGATATATATTTATTCCATTGACGTTTTTAATTACTTTTTCTGCTTTACTGGTTGAATTCTTGCATAAATCATAAATAAAACATATTTATTTCTGTAAATTGGTATAAAAAAAAAACACTTTTACACGTCACATCATGTTATGTTTTAAAGCTAGATGAGGCCGGTGTTTCCTATCTGACTACTCTGATAAGAAACAGCCGAAACAAACTCAGAGGTCACTGTCTGTTTTAAAGTCCAGACATTGGTCAAATCATGCAGATATATATATATGAGAACCATGCAGATTTGTGTCTGATATGGTCTTTTGATGAAAGAACCACACCTGTCCAGTCAGTGCAAGCATTTGTCAGTGATCGTGTAGCTCGACTCATAACCCAAGCAGCTCAACGACACGACGAACAATACCAAAGAAAAGACATTTGGGTAGGCCGCATAAAGTACTCAAACTGCCAGACAATCGTCAAACTAAACTAAATCGAAATAAAAAATAATAATGTGACCCACATAGACCCCATATTTACAGTAATAAACAAATAATAATCCAGTCTAAGGGCTGAGAATAAAAACACTTTCCGAAAATAATAATACAACACTTGAAAAGTAAAAAAAAGAAAAATAATGTCAAATAAATTGAAAAAATAATAATAATAACACTATAACTAAAATAAAAGAATTAAAATAAAGAAGAAAAAGAATAATATTATTTGAACTAACTTTTGTTCCAGGCTACGCCCGCTTGGAGTTCGGTAATCATCCCACGGGTTCGTAATAACGTGATTAAATGTACGCTAGGCGTTAATTCAGGTTATAAACTATCTGTAGGCCAAATTTCATCCAAATCCGTTCAGAAGTTTTTGCGTGAACTTTCGCATTGATAATAGACGCGAAATATAAGATTTATTCTACTGTCATAGTTTGACAATAAATTAAAAAATAACTGAAAAAATATCTTTTAAGATTGTAGTACATGTAACAGATTTCACAAAGTAGGTAGTATTAAATCTCTGACAATCAAGTGGGTAACGTGCTGTTCTCCTTGCTATGCTATGAAATCTACCGCCACTGTCTTTCTTTTTCAATACATTTCACGAAACTGTTCCACAAATGTTAGCGAACAGCGCCCTCTCAAACTAAACATTAAAAAAAAAGTCACAAAACCAATATCGACTTCAAACGAGCAACATGACAGACTGTCAAACATTTCTTTTTAAATAATGAAGAAAATCATGTTTTCAACAGAACTATTAAAGCTGATGTGGTAACTAACACTAACTTTAGCACATTAAACGGAACTCAGAATAAATAGTAAACATGGTAAATATCCCGTTTTATGTGTCAATGATAGTACTACTTAATTAAACAGAATGAAAAAACCATATTAAAATGACATAATTCAAGAAAAAAAGTGTCTTCATAAGACCTCCTTAATTCTATCCCATGGTCCCCCTAAATATCTCGAACGTGACTGCGGGACTCGATATTCAATTTCCTAGTTTGCGATACAAACGATAGTATTTTTAAAGTGTTTGTGTTTCGGCGACGTGACGGCGACTTGACGGCAATGTGACGGGCAGATGGCGTGTTTAACTTTACCCTGTTTGGGGATCGGTTCATATCAGTTTTAATGGCGAGTCTATATTGTGGTGGTAATAGATACATGGTACTTTGTATTTCAAGTCGATACGAACTCCTTTTCCTTCTGATTCAGATGGTTAAAGGCAATTACATATTAAACTTTGATAAACAGTAAAGATAAAAATCAATGTTGTGTAGCATCGGTGCCTATGTGTCAACTTCTAGTCATATTTAATGTTGGTGCCCAACTGGGCCAGTATCGCTTAATATAGACCCAATTGGGCGCCAACATAGCTTTTTATCTGTATGATTGATGTTCGTACAGTCCATCCAAAGGTTGTCTGGAAGAGATCGCTATCAGCGATAAGACCGCCATTGTAACCATAAAATTAACATTTTTTGTAAAACCGTACTGTATCAATTTTGGTGTACATTATAGTATATTCTATTCTATTCTATTCTATTCATACAAATTAGTTCACTAGTTTTCTACGTAAAGTGTTACAACTTCAATACTTTAGAATATCTCTGTTTCACACTAAAACATCTTGCTTTGCTGTATCGTACTACTTTTTGCTAGACATCATGACTGGCTCTTAAATGTCTTCAAAAAGTTTTAAATTTCCAATACTTTTGAGTTTCTTTGTGTCATATTAAATTGTGTTATCCAATTGTTATTTTTTGGCGCCCAACTGCGCCCATGTCTTATCAAACTACCTTCTTGCCAATCATAATTGTTACTGAAATGTTCTGTAAAGTGTTACAACTTCAATACCTTTGATCATCTCAGTGTCATATTTTTATCTTCGTCATCATTAATCTATGTACCTACCCAGTTTTTTTTCCCCGACTCGGCCTTTCTAATATAGAACTACCTTCCTGCCAAACATCATGATTGGCACTTAAGAGCCAAAAGGTCCCTATTTCAATGTTATTAACTGTTTCTGTGTCGAATCGTTTTACCAATATTTTTTGGCGCCCAACTGGGACTTTTTTATATTAAACTACCTTCCTGCCAAACATCATGTTTGGCACTTAAGAATTCTGTAAAGTTCAAGGTTCAATTATTACTGAAGCCTGAACTAAGTTACTAGTACAAGCGATCATTTCCCAAGGGTCTTGTAGCTACAAGTTCAGTATCGTTACTCGACTAGTTCTCACTACCCTTAGACAGATAGTTGAAAGACAATCTTAGTTTTGGTTTCTTTTTGTGAATTAAAAGTTAATGTAAAAGAAGTAAGTTTTTAACCGACTTCAAAAGAAGGAGGAGGTTCTCAATTCGGTTGTATTTTTTTTTGTGTTTGTTACCTGATATCTTCGTCATTCATGAACCGATTTGAAAAAAAAAAATTTGTATCTGAAAGGATATACTTCCCGATTGGTCCCATAAATTTTTTATCAAAATCAGTTCAGTAGTTTGTTTTTTAAATGAAAATATTTGGTAAAAGATACTTGACAAGGCTTTGTGTGTGATACAATGACTAAAAAGGTTAAAGTAAAAAACTTTTTTCCATAAAAATTACCGACTTCCAAAAAAAAAACCGCAAAAGGAATGGAAATTTATAACATTACTTTCGAAAGTCGGAGGCAAAAGGACAATGAAACAAACAATAGTCACCGACTTCCGAAAGTAAAGTTATTTTCCATTTTTTTATGTGTTTTTTATTGTTACAAAACAAAACATCACGCCTGTGTTTCTCTTCGGAAAAAAATGGAGATAAGATAAATTTTAAGTGAAAGAATTAAGTTTTAGCTTCCAATTCTTGGCTTAAAATTTCACTTACATTTCAAAATTATTTGATGTTTGGCGCCAAATATAGCACTTTATGTCGATTCATAAGTGGCCCAGTCGGGCGCCAAAATCAACCGATCTACCAACTGGTATCCCTAAAAATCAACAACTCTATTTCTTAAGTCTTGTGTGAATATTGTTTCGTTTGGCTTCGTAGCGGGCATCTTCCTTGTTACACTAATGGACAGCTGGCTTAAAAGGTGCCGCTCCATAGCAGTCTCAAGCTTCGCTTCGTGCAATTTTTTTTGCGGAATCATACATTTCCACCCAAGGCCATCCTGCGCATGAATGTGGAGCTAGTTACCATATGAACCGAGCAGCTAAAGTGGTTAACACATCCTATGTTACATGTGCAAGTCTCATAAGCAGCCCATGGTTGGGGTTAAAGGTATGATACCCCATGCCTCGGAAAGTACGTTAAGCTGATGGTCCTGCCTGATCTCTGTGCAATCGTGACGTTAGACATTGAACTATGAAAGTGAAAAAAGAGAGAGAGAGTGCACCGATGCTTTCGCACACACTAGTGCACTATAACATCTCCCGCGATGGCCAGTTTCCGCTTTCTTTATCGTGTGGTTAGTGACTAACTATGACTCTTTGACTTGGCTTTACATGCCGTCGAGATATATCTTTCTGTCATGCTTTTTTTTTTGAGTGGGAAATCATCAAATGACCTCTCCGGCTCTAGGTGGAGCGGCAGAGCGTGTCTGACTCTTACTGACTAAAACCCACCCGTGTTCCTTCACTTGCCTGTGCCAAGGTGCCAAGGGCCACGGTAACTCTTTTGAACAAACCCGGAACCCTGGCAGGCATCGGTCCTAATGGACCCCGTCAGTTTGTGCTGACATCTCTTTGAGACGCGCGTGGAACACAACGCGCCATCGACCCGGGCCTGGTCCTTACCGGACGGCAGGCCACCCATTGCTTGTCATTCTGTCATGGCTACTCATTCTGTTATGCTGGTTTCCTCGCGACGCTTTCCTTCACTTTAGCAACTGATAATTATACAAGTAAAGCTCACCATAGCAAGTGATTAAAGTGAGTGATTTAAGTGAGTGATATTAAATCAGAGGTGTTTGTCTTGGATTCGAACTTGAGACTTATGACTTTGCAGTCCGACGGTCACATCACTAGGCTAGTTTCCGCTAGTGTTGCCGAGAACTATAGTTTATGTAACAGTGGATGGTCGACTTTACCCTCAGTTTAACAACATAGGTCTACCCAAATAGTTAGTATCCCTGGGGTCCTATAATGTAACTAGTAACGAGCCGTCTGGTACTGGCGTGTAATTCTCACAAGATTGACGTTTTCGGGCCGAATTATCGGCCACACTAATTGTGACCCTGACTGTTTCGTTGTGAAACGATCGGGGATTTTGGTTTTATTTGTATCGTAGGCTGTTCTGCTGTTATTCGGTTTGGCAAGTTATTTTTTTGTGATACCTATAGTTTTGAGGAGCTGGTGGCTAAACAGTAACAGCCGATTGGGTCGATCTTCAGATCCGTGGATGGGTGACCACCCATCACATACCTACGAGTAGTTTCCTCCGTGCCTCGGAAAGCACGTTAAGCCGTGGTCCTGGCTGTCAATTAAAGATCTTTGACAGTCGTTAAGTAGTTAGTGGCCCGAAAGTCTGACAATCAGTCTTACCAAGAGGTATCGTATTACTCAGTACTAACTGGGATCTGGAGTTTAGATAGGAAGTCGCTACATTTAAAATACTGGTATTAAGCTACATCCTGTTAGACTGGAAGCCGACCCCAACATGGTTGGAAAAAGGCTAGGCAGATGATGTTTTGAAGGAATCGTAGTCATTACCATCATTGGTGGCTCAATTACTCTTGACTTTATGCCTCCTTCCTTTTCCATTATGCGTCCCTGGTATGTGTCTAGGTCTACTGTTCAAGTAAACGTAATTTATTGATTTATTTGATTAACATTCTAATGTCAACTTCATTACAACTGAAAATCACCTCAGCCTATCGAGACTAATTGTTGGACAAAGCTTCTAACTGAGTGATTTTACCCTCTTACCCTACCGATTTGCAGCACATAAGGTCGAACTTTTAAAAACATAATTATACTAAAATTTTCGCTGGCACCAAAAACACGGAAACAGAGTGAAACAACTTGGTAACTGAAATCGATATCCTAAGCGTAAAATGTCCAGCCCAACTCTTTCACAAAGAACTTTTACAACTGCAAAAAAACAAACTCAAATTCAATACTTTGCAAAAGAATCTACGTTTAAAAATGATATTCAAATGAGTTTTAAAAAGGACACCGAAAGCCTGTGAGACTACGCTAGAGTGTGGATGAATCAGGGGGGGCACACTTAGCACTGTCATCAATTTCCATAGACGACAGCGACATCTGGAGTTTGGTGTGATAACAAAACTTGGCAGCCATCTTGTCCTGAGTGTCAAATAAACATCAATGTCATTCATTGACGCAATTTCGGATTTTCGGCCGTTGTTTGTCAACTCGTAGCTTGTTTTCAGGAAATACAAGAAACAACTGTTGCATTTTTAAATAATGATTCACAAAAAGAACATCAAAGAAAGAATTAAAGCCTTCATTGAACTATTCACCGATTTTAGTTTTCTAGTTTGTGACATCCATAAAGAAAAAATGTACACAATGTTTTGTTGACACGTCCATAAATATAATTATTTATAGTTGGTGCAGGTCTATTCATAGAATACTAGATGGTAAAATCACCTACGAAGGTGACGATGTAACTAAAAAAGCAAAACCCCGATTGACCTTATTTCACAAACTCATTCGAGAGTTATATAGATAGGTAGGTACTATATGTAGGTAATTTATATAATTATATATAATACCTACTAATATTAGGCTCTTAGTTCACCCACCAAACGTAAGGGGGCAGCACTTTCCATACATGCAAATTTTACCACAGAGTTGTTACTCTTTCTCTCTATAGTTACTTTACTCTTTGGGATGAATGCTCTAATAAGCAAGCACACGCTTCGCTTGCTCGCTAAGCGGTGTTGCTCTGTGAAAAAACGCGGCAACTATATAGAGGTTTGGAATTATTTTTTACCTGGCAACACTAAAAGTTGCGTTGACATTCATAAGTTTATTCGCTTTTGAAAAATGCGTGGGTGGTTTGTTTTTTAAACAGTCTGTATAAGTTTTATATTATTTTTAGGGATTTTAGATGGATATGATTATATTTGTCGTTTTTTTCTGAACTGTGTAAAGGTGACTATTATGGCTAGGAAGGAAGTAAATACTAAGATAACGAATAATAGAAAAATATGGACGAAGAACCCAAATAAATTGAGATAAGGGCAGAAGAATGACGATTGCCCTTTTTTATAAGAACGCTTTGCGAAACATAAATAATTATGTTTTAGCACACAAAGCAAAACAATATTATGAAGTAAATACTTTCACAAAGTGCCCTTCGTTGTTCCGTCGATAACAAAGTTAGATAAAGAGACTTATTTTCGCATAAATTACGTTGCGGATCAAAGTTGACATACATTATCTTCCAGAAAATGGCAGAAGTAAAGTAAAAGTGTCATGTCACAACATGTTCTTAAAGCGTATAGCGTTATAATCAGCGCGGAGCGTTTTATGCGGCATATATCACGCTGGATATACAATCGTACAATGTATATGTGTACAGAGTAGGCTGGGATAGGGGCTGCGAAGTTTTGCAGTGCAGTTTTTATGATTAAGTCACGTATCGTCATCGGCCTAATCTTTAATTTTGGGTTCTAGTCTAACCGGATGCAGCTGAATATTATTTATTATTTTTATTTTGTACCCCAACAGCTAATATACATATATATATATAAAAGTACCGGTATGTATGCCTATAACAGGTTATTAGGTATTATTATTTATGTAATTACAGATAACAGAGATCAATTGAGTTAGTAACAATATTCTTAACCTATGTTAGTACTTAACTGGAAACACAGACAGAGTACAGGTGACTAGTGACCTCACCAACGGGCTGCCATGCCTCCCGACTATGACGCTCAAAATGCTGGTGGGTTGAATATTGCTGTACTTTTGCACTGAACCTCAAGATCTTGTTTAAATAGGTTGGTTGTTTTATGGGTTGCACCTCCATTTTCCATGCTCCTCCTTTATTAAATGCAACTTTTTAACAGAAGTCACTGTCTCCTCACACTACCCTATGGTTCCCGCTGGCAGTAACAAATTCAGCAACAACAGCCTTTAAGTTTACTCTATTGCCTAACCTTTTCCCAGCTATGTTGAGGTCGGCTTCCATTTAACCAGAAGCAACTGAATGCCAGTATTATATAAGGAGCGATTGCCTGACTTCCACAACCCAAACACGACACATCTTGGTAAGACTGTTTGTCATTTCAGCCAAATGCAAAACTTGTTTCAAACATTTTTCCTGAAATCTCTGTTCCGGGACACTAATCTATATTCCCGCCGGCAGCGATGGCGCTCACAGGAAGAGGCGCGCTTATCTGTACCAGCAACAAATTCGCTGCGTATTTTACATGACGAAATATTAAGAGCAACGGTTACAGTGTGCAGCTTCCAAACGGGAGCACTATTTATTTTTGTTATTTACTCACACATCAGTTCTTCGTATTACGATGTAAAATATGTTTTATATCAATACAAGAAGATTTATATACATGAATAATTTTAATTATGGAGAAAACCGCACGGAGAGAAGACAGAAAGACTATGGGGAGGCTTTTGCCCGGCAGTGGGACAATATAGGCTAAGGAAAAATAAAAATACGAAAACATGCAGTATTGGTGGAAGCCCCACAAATCCCCCTGTTATGCGTGGCAAAATATGAATTAATAATTTGAAATTTCCAAACGCCTAGTTGACGCTTCCCGTGACCCAAGGGCTGGCTTTTACCTTGGCCAGAGGCTAAGTGTTGCCATACAACGTGGCAACGCCGCCAGTCTCTTGGGCACATTACCGGCTGACAGCGTTAAGGAGGAGTTTTTTGATGCTCTTTTATAGTTTGTAGTTAGTTAATTTTAGTCTTTTTAATTATTATAATGTATATATTTCTTTCCCACTAAATAATTTAATAAATTCTAAGAACTTAAAAAAAAAAAAAAAAATACTAGTAATATTATTATATAATGAGAGAAAAAGTCACATTGGTACTTGTCCGGATTTGAAACTACAACCTCTTGCATGAGAGTCGATGCCTTAACCTCTGGGCCATCAAAATAAACTTTCTAATTTTAGGTTGGCCATCGGTGAAGAAAAATATCGTGAGAAAAACTGTACTTTTAAATCAGAAATTGCTGACCCGTCTTGAGCAAGCGTGGTGATCAATGCTTGTGCCTTCTCTGTTTGAGAAGAGGCCTTTGCCCAGCAGTGGGACCGTGATAGGCTAGTATTATTATTACATAACATAACATCACGCCTATAATTCCCGAAAGGTTGGGCAGAGTTGTATCTAATGGTACACCCACATTTCGTCAGTTATGTTTAAGCCCCATGCAATAGGGGGCGAGACTATGGCCATCAACCGGATACGAATTCAGACTCCGTGACTGCTTCTCAGAAATTCCTGATGGCGAAACTCAATAGCAATTTGCCCGACCCAAAAATCGAATCCAGGACCTCATAACCAGCAATTGCGATTGGTGTTATCTAAATTAATGCCTAAGTAAAGGCGTGCTGTTGAATTTGTGCAATTATACAAGGTGTAGTTTTGCATCCTCGTCAAATTCAAGGAGGTAACTATGCTAATGATTCTCGACCCGAATCAATAATAAAATGGGTAGGTAATTTTTTATATTTTTTTCTTAACATCGGGAATCGGTAAGTGTACACCACCCGTATTAAAACGCGGCCCGTCTAATACTAGCCCCTATAACCGCGCTTTCACAAACAAACGCAGACGTTTATTCGATAAACGGGTGATTCTCCTCTTTTGAGAAGGGATTCATTCTGAAATAGTTTCAAATTGAAACAATTAAAAAAAGCAACGTTTATTATTATTGACCAGGTACCGTAATTTCATATTGATTACTTAAGTCTTCTATGACAACCTCCTGAATTTTGACGAGGTTGCAAAACTACACCTTGTATTAAGAGATTTAGGTCTCGCTGATAATTGGTGAAGACGGCTAAAAGGCACGAAGCCTTTTAGTCGTTTTCACACGACGAATTAATACTAAACTGGTTTATGCCAAACATCGTTCCGAGATGTTAATTAAAGCCATCAGAAATCTTACAATTAGCAAAGCAAGTTTTTTAAAACACAAGTTTTCATTCATTTCAGAAAGTTTTTCCAGTATTTTAATTTAAACTTAGCGAAGGATACTTCAGAAATACGAGAATTTATTTGAAAAGACTTGATTCTAAATTTTTGTGCAACTTTTTTTTTTAATTTTATTTTTTGCTTGAAACTTATAATTAAATTCTGTGCTGTTGTGCGATAATTAAATGCTTGTATAGTATTAAATACCTTTAAAATTTTGCTCGAAAATCTTAATTAATAAAGAAATATAAAACGACTGCCTTCACTGGTTTGTTGGTCTGGTGGCCGCAAGCGCGACTCCTGAGCAGGAGGACCTGGATTCGATTCCCAGGTCGGGCAAAGTGTTATTAATAGATTTTTCCTTCAGGAATTTCTCAGTAGCAGCCACGTAGTCTGGATCTGTGCCCCGTTGATGGCAATAGGCTCGCTCTCTATTAGATGGGACTTAAACATAACTGGCAAAATGTGGGTGTACTATTAGATACACCTCTGCTTAGCCCTTCAGGAATAACAGGTATGTTATGTTATGTAAAATACAAAACGGTTTCAAGCAACTAGAAATAAATCCTAGTTGTGTTTATTTAACTTAAAGTTATTCAGTTTCGACGTCAGACACAGTCAAGTCTCATTTGTTACGTTTTTATTGTCAAAATACTGAAATAGACACATCAATTATCCTAAAAGTCATCATCTGCCTAGCCTTTTCCCAACTACACTGAGATCGGCTTCCAGTCTTACCGGATGCAGCTGAATACCAGTAGGTATTTTACATTTATCAACTGCCTATCTGACCTCTACAACCCGAACAGTACTGGGTAAAACTGGTTCTCGGACTTTTGGGGCCACTGACTACCTGTAACGACTGCCAAAGATCTACAAATGACAGCCGGGACCAACGGCTTAACGTGCTATCCGAGACACGGAGGAAACTCGGCATGTACCTAATAGATGGTCACCCATCCACGAAACAATCTAGGCAAGCTCTGCTTAACCTGGAGCGACAACCCGTGCGGCTGTTATTATTTAACAGAAAGGAGCACATCTAAACTGCATTCAAAAGCTCTCGATGTCAATGTTCCACAACAATGATGACATTTACATTAATTCACTGCCGGCTTCTCTGTTCCCTGATCATTAGAATCTGGATCTCTTCAAGGTTCGAGTGAATCGGTTTCTTCTAGGCAAGCGTGCTCCATCCTAGGCCGCATCATCGCTTCACATCAGGCGAGTTGCGGCCAAACGCAAGCCAAGTTAGTTTAGAAAAAAAAATAAAATCAATAAAAATAAAAAGTGGAAGTCGGTTTTTTTTTGCAAATAAGATTTCATTTTACACTTTTTAGTTATCGTATCACACACAAATCCTTGTCAAGTATCAATTTCGCAATTTCTTTTACTTGGATGACATATTTTTTCCAGCTATTTTGATTTCAAAACCAAACTGCTTAAGCGATATTGATGAAATTTCTATGGGACCAATCGGGAAGTAGATCCATTCAGATAAAAGAAGATTTTTTCAAACCCGTTCATAAATGACGAAGATATGAGGTAACAAACACAAAAAAAAAATACAACCGAATTGAGAACCTCCTCCTTTTTTTGAAATCGGTTAAAAAGACAGTTCTCATATTCAGTTCAGATGTGAAAAACATTGAGTTCTCTCAATAGTGCAGTTAAAATCTTCAAAGAGGTACCTATATATGTATAAACTATTTTATCATATATTTAAATAAATTTCCCCCTTCGATGGCACCAGTTGGATGAGTTAGCGGACAAAAGGCGGTTGACTAGAGATGTGCCACAATCTTGGCATCTTTAATATATGAGACGAATTAAGGCCGAGGCCGAATAACTGTAAAACTATTTCAGGCTATAATGGTCTGTTTTATCTGTATCGGATTTTTTATTGAGTAGATAACTATATACATAGATGGGGGTGTAACATTAACATAGATACCTAGTTGAAGAAGTTTGTTTTTAATACGACAAGCTTTTCAATTTTATTTGAATTTTTTCATAAACTGGATACAAATCCAAACCCGAGTGGCTACTCAGAATTTCCTGATCAAATAACCCAATAAAACTTTGCTCGACCTGGAAATTGATTCCAGAACCTCAAGCTCGGTAGTAAAGCTTGCGACCACTTAATCAATAAAAATGTTTTTGCAAAAAAAATAACTGACTTCCAAAAAAAACACTTAAAAAAGTGGAAAATAACATTACTTTCGGAAGTCGGTGCCAAAAAAGTCAATGAAACAAACCATAGTCACCGACTTCCGAAAGTAATGTTATTTTCCACTTTTTTAAGTTTTTTTTTGGAAGTCGGTTATTTTTTTTTGCAAAAACGTTTTTATTGATTAAGTGGTCGCAAGCTTTACTACCGAGCTTGAGGTTTTGGAAGCAGATCCATTCAGATAAAAGAAGAATTTTTCAAATCGGTTCATAAATGACGAAGATATGAGGTAACAAACACAAAAAATTAAAAAAATAAAACCGAATTCAGAAACTCCTCCTTTTTTTGAAGTCGGTTAAAAAGGTAGTCAATTCATGCTATTTTTAAATCTGTCTGCTGAAATTCCACTTGAAAATAATATCACGGGCCAAAAAAAACAATGACAAGCTACTGGCCCAATATTCGTCCTCCAAATAATTTCTCAGTTTTCGGCCTACTGAACCTCACCTCTAGTAACAACCAAGTAGTATGCAACGCTTGATATACTGCAACAAGGCTAATGTAGCGAATAAAATTCATTGTATCGCATCTGCAGACACCTTTGTGCTTTAATACTTATCTTGTATTTTTAACCGACTTCAAAAAAGGAGGAGGTTCTCAATTCAGTTGTATTTTTTTTTTGTGTTTGTTACCTTCGTCCTTTATGAACCGATTTGAAAAATTCTTCTTTTATATGAATGGATACACTTCCCGATTGGTCCCATAGAAATTTCATCAAAATCGGTTCAGCGGTTTGTTTTTTAATCAAAATAGCTGGAAAAAATATGTCATCCAAGTGAAAGAAATTGCTAAATTCATACTTAACAAGGATTCGTGTGTGATACGATAACTAAAAAGGCTAAAATAAAAACGTTTTTGCAAAAAAAATAACCGACTTCCAAAAAAAGAAACCAACAATACGTGTAGTCCCCGACTTCCGAAAGTAAAGTTATTTTCCACTTTTTAGTGTTTTTTTTTTTGAAGTCGGTTATTTTTACGTTCCCTCTTACATGGGACTTAAATATAACTGGCGAAATGTTCGTGTACTAATGGGTACATCTCTGCCTAACCCTTCGGGCATTACAGGCGTGATGTTATGTTGGTTTTTTAAACGTTTTTCTTGTCTTGCTGATCATGAGGTCCCGCGTTCGATTCCCTGGTCGGGCAAAGTGTAATTGTATTCTTCCTACAAGGATTTCTCAGTAGCAGCCACGGAGTTCGGATTAGTGACTAGTTGATGGCAATAGGCTCGTCCCCTATTACATGGGACATAAACATAACTGGTGAAATGTAGATGTACTATTAGGAACACCTCTGACCTCACGCTTCGGGGTTTACAGGCGAGATGTTATGTCTTGTACAGTACTGGATTCATAATAATTACTGACCATTAATGGTAACTGTTAAGAATCAATTAGCTTATACACAGTTTCCATTGCTTTGCGTGATAATATTCGTTGTACAGTCACGAGTAAATGTAAATACTTTCCAAATAAGACCAGCCTGTTTCTGTACCACTGCTGGCCAAAGGCTTCTTCTCAAACAAACAAATAAACGGACAAGGCATGAGCATTGATCACCACACTTGCTTGGCTGATCCATGCGTCATGTTCGTAGGCACTGGTCATCTCGCAGCTGCCATGGATTATTGTATTTTTGAATTGTTAATTTTATCTTTTTATTCTGGACGCTCTTACTCGCACGTATTTCTACGTCGTTCTCACATTTATATGTATGTTTAATCTTGACATGAATGATGTAACCGAGACTTTGTAACAACATAATGATTTAAAAGAGTGCCCATGAAGTTTCTTGCCCATTCTTCTCCATAGATATCTACGCTTTCGAATGGGCAACTACAGTACTTTCACAAATTACTGTGACTGGGACTGTAGCTTAGTATTTTTTTTTGTGTTTTGGCATTCAAAAGTGAAATAAATGCTTTGAGTTTGAGTTTGCTCAAGGTGGTTTGGTGATACCCTTTCATTTGAGATCCAATACGGAATTATGCACATTTTTGTTCTTCAATTTATGACTTTATGTCCTGTGGAGAGCGCCATTTTAAGTTTAATGTGACGTCACATAGCCTATAACCAGTGTACGATTAAGACGCTTCTGATGATACCTCATGTGTCGAATTATGATAAGGAGTTTAGAAGTTATGCGGGAACAGATGAACATACATACATAATTACGGGCGGATCTTAAATCCCTGCGCCGCCGTAGACGGGTAAAAACAAACTTGACAGCAAAGAACAACAATATGTTAAGGACTCTGTAAAGAGAAATGTATCAATAGAACCAAGATGAAAATATCCCAAAGATACTCTCAAAATTAAACCGAAATTCATATCTTTACTCCATCCGTTCTCAGCGATTAACTCCGATCTGAAATCCATACAATACCATCTTTCAAGCCTGTTTGGTTCGTACAGTCAACATCAAAAATTTTTGCCGATATTTTTTTCCTTTATTTATTTCTGTATACATCAATTACACTTGTATGTTTTTAAACTGACATTACTTTTAACACATAAAACGCGATATTTACCATGTTTACTGTTAATTTTGTTGAGAACAGAATCGATTTGTGAATGACAGTGGTAGCAGTACTAAGCGCAAAAAACGAACAAGAAAGAGGGTAGACCGATTTGTCTGCTCATAAACAGCCACCCACAATAACTTCAGTTTATCCGTGATCATGGTGCTTGCGACAGCGTCGAACTATCGGGAACTCAAAATTAATAGTAAACTTGTATTAATAGTAAAGTATAATTGATTACTATCAACACATAAAACGGGAGTTTTATGTGTTAATAGTAATCAATTATACTTTTAAATATTTCAAAAAAAAATATTATATTAAAAATAAAAAATATATTAAAAATATATTTTAAAAATATTAGAATTGCAGCCCACCGGTATCGGGAACAGGGTCCAAAAAGCTACCGGCGGTGGTCAGCGCTGCAGACAGAAGAACCTCCTAACAATACAAACCGTGTCCAGATGTACAGCTTTCTGAATCAAGCCCTTGATCCAGCTGCCTAACGAGAGCCTCCTCAGGTATTGGTCGACAACCAATATTTTTTTATGAACAAAAAAAAATTAAAATGCCCATTGGTTAAAATAAAGACACAACATGGTCCTGTTTCGCTGGTGGAGTGGTCGCAACTGAACATGAAGTCCTGGGTTCAAAATAGATTGAGTTTTTCAATACGAATTTGTCATGGAATTTTCCCGAAGTCTGGATTTGAGCCCGGTTGAAGGCAATAGGCTCACCCCTTAATACACGGTAGTTAAACGTTACTAATGAAATATAGGCGTTCGATATGAATATCTCTGCCAAAGTCCCGGAAAAAATAATTATGATGTTAAATAATATTTGCAAACGTCACTAATACAAGTCATCTCTGCCTAGCGTCAATTTTGACGTTCAAAAACTACTGATTCATCATCATCTGCCTAACCTTTTGCTTAGCTGAATACCAATATTTTACAAGAAGCGATTTTCTGTTTGACCTGCACAAGCCAGTTAATCCTCGGTAATACGATACCCCTTGGTAAGACAGGTAAGACCGGGACCAATCGCTAAATGTGCTTTCCGAGGCACGGAGGAAACTCGATATGTAATAGGTCACACATCCACGGACCGACCTAGACAATGAATTATTCCCAATAGTCCCCTCTAGCCCTGTCCTCCGGGGTGACAGCTGGGAATTGTCTTCCCAGGTGTCACCGGAGTGATAATTTGTGCCGACTGTTCCCTTTGAAAGCTGACTAGAGGGGACAAATGGGAAGTCTGTTTCTCAGTTGTCACCGGGGGGGGGGGGTGACATTCATGGCTTAACCTGAAAAAATAATGCTTCTACTATTCCGCAAAAACTGTGGACTGTACAAGATTTGTAGGTACATATTGATCTACGGAACCAATGTAGTGAACACAAATCGTATCCTGGACCTCCATGCTTCGGTTCACTTTGAACGCGTAAGTATCTTCACACCATTTCCCTTGGATGGGCTGGGCTGTAAGCTGGAAGTAGGTTCGGGTAACAACTGGATAAGAAATAGAGCATAATAATCGGGTATAGTAAAGTAGTTTGATTTGGTTTTTGGTGGTACTAAGTTACTCTTCCGGGAATATAAAAAAAAAATATAAAAAATATTGGAAAGGAGAAAATGGTATTTTTAACCGACTTCTAAAGAAGGACGAAGTTCTCAATTCGGTTGTATGTTTTTTTTTTTTGTGTTTGTTACCTCATATCTCCGTCATTTATGAACCGATTTGAAAAATTCTTCTTTTATCTGAATGGATCTACTTCCCGATTGGTCCCGTAGAAATTTCATCAAAATCGGATCAGCAGTTTGGTTGTGAAATCAAAATAGCTGGAAAAAATGTCATCCAAGTAAAAGAAATTGCGAAATTGATACTTGACAAGGATTTGTGTGTGATACTATAACTAAAAAGGGTAAAATAAAAACTTTTTTGCAAAAAAAAACCGACTTCCAAAAAAAACACTAAAAAGTGGAAAATAACTTCACTTTCGGAAGTCGGTGACTATGGTTTGTTTCATGACTTTTTTGGCACCGACTTCCGAAAGTAAAGTTATTTTCCAGTTTTTTTTTGTGTTTTTTTTGGAAGTCGGTTTTTTTTGCAAACTTTTTTCCAACTTGTAATGTACTCTATCACAATGCTATCCTATTTGAAGCAAAGGTTGACTGGTAGAGAATTCCTTGAGCAGAATTCTGCAAGGCATTCTCCGCCTATGTACCACTCTTGTGCATGAAGTTTAAATAATTAAATAAATTGTTGTGTCATGTGCACTAATGAAATTAGTTAAAGACCGAATTGTCTTTGACGCTTTATTTTGTCAAGAAACAGATTTGTGAAAATGTCTAAAACTTTTTAGAAACCGAAGTTGACTGGAACGGCACACCGCAGACAAAGTTAAAACACAAGTGATTGTCTGAATCAGCAGATATATGGCATTATCTTAATAGGCATTCAAACTCAAACTCAAACTCAAAGCATTTATTTCAATTAGACCATTACAGGTACTTTTGAATGTCAAAACACAAAAAAATAAACTAAGCTACAGTCCCAGTCACAGGGCATAATAACTTGTGAAAGTACTGTAGTTGCCCATTCGAAAGCGTAGATCTCTATGGAGAAGAATGGGCAAGAAACTCCATGGACACTCTTTTAAATCATTATGTTGTTACAAAGTCTCGGTTACATCAATCATGTCGAGATTAAACATACATGTGAGAACGATGTAGAAAGACGTGCGAGTAAGAGCGTCCAGAATAAAAAAGATAAAATTAACAATTCAAAAATACAATAATCCATGGCAGCTGCGAGATGACCAGTCACAACTGACAGCGCCCGTTCACGAACATGACGCATGGATCAGCCATCATTCAACTCAACCATTTTGGAGGGAACTAAACGACCCGACACACGCGCCACCATCAGCGAGACATTTGAGTGAGCATGACATTTCTCAACCGCCAGGGCAAATTCGAGTCAGTAAAAGATGTAAATGGTAGCTTTATCGTACATAGAACTCACACATGTGCTATGCAATTATATAATACTAAGAGACTGAATCTATACAATGCAAAGATATGTTTACAATCTTCTGCAGCTTCCACAATAACTTCACAAAGTAATCAACTAGTTTGCCCCTATGGTTGTGGAGCAGGACCAGCATTGAGCCAAGCATTTTTATCATCAATGTAATCTCCCAACTTATAGTATGCTTGCCTACATAGTGTGCGTTTTATACAAGATTTAAATTTCGTCTCATTCAGTTGTAGAATGCCGGGAGGAATTTTATTGTAACATTTTAAACAGTACCCCATGAAAGATGATTTGCTTAACCAAACACTACTCCTCAACGCTGTCAGCTGGTAATGTGCCCAAGAGACTGGCGGTGTTACCACGTTGTATGACAACGCTTAGCTTCTAGCCAAGGTCAAAGACAGCCCTTGGGTTACGAGAGACCTCAACTAGGCGATTGGAAAAGGCTGTGAGCACTCGGGGGCCCCAGAGTTTCAACCCAAAAAGGCTCGAATTACAGCTGATTTGATTTAATGACTTGATTATTTCTTCAGTAACGGATAACTGCTTATTTGGTCTAGTGGTAGCAAGCGTGACTGCTGAGCATGAGGTCCTGGGTTCTATTCCCGGGTCGGGCAAAGTGTTATTGGGTTTTTCCATCAGGAATTTCTCAGTAGCAGCCACGAAATCTGGATTTGTGCCCGGTTGATGGCAATAGGCGGCCAGCCTATTGCCATCAACTACTATTAGGCAAACCTCTGCCTAACCCTTAGGGGATTACTGGACAGACATTATGTTATGTAACGGATAACTTTCTCATTCGCAAAATATCTAGCTTCAATCCTAGACACAACATAAACTCAGTAATATTTTTTTATGGAAAATTTAACATGAACATTTTGTATAAATCTACATACTATAAAGCAAAAGGGATGAAAAGATAAAGAAGAAAACAGTCAGATGTTCGTTTTCCCACGCTAGACTGAACGGAGTTAGATACTGTTGTGATAGACATTTATACAGGGTGTAAACGGACCCTTCACGAAGCCGGCAACCAAGCGATCTGTACATCGAACTAAGTAACTTTACGCAAAAAATATTGCTGGGAAACCATTATTCGGTTTATTCCCGACTGCCACCACCAGGTTACCACTTACCATTTCCACTTTCCTCCATTTCAGCAGGAGACAACTAAACAAGGCCAATAGGCATATAACAACTGGGAACCAGTTATCTGGTTTACTGGATTTACCAATACGGAGATTTGCGTAGCGTTGTGAATGAAGGGCTTAGGGCATCGCTGACATTGGTATTTGGTGAAATTGACATTTTGGCATTCCGTTTTCAAGTTTAATTCTACGTTTGTCGAGATTGCTAACTAACCCAAAAATTTATAAAAACATATAAATTGAAGGCAGTATTTACAGCTGGGCCCAGAAAGGACATCCTTCTTTCTAATTGTTAGTTGAAATACTTGGTGGTGGCAGATGGCTACTTCTACTACTACAAGGTGGCAAATGCGTCTAAACCAGACGCAACCACCACCAGTGGTGGTAGTCGATAAGAACTAGTTCCAATTGCCACCAGTGGTAGCAGCCCGGTGGTGGCAGTCGGGAATAAACCCATTGAATAGTGCGGGGGTCGTAGAGGTATTTAAAGTAAAGTTATAAAATAAAAAACCTGTGAAAAAGTTGGAAGTTTGACCCTCAATATCTCCGTAACTAGAAGGTTCCCAGGTATGGTCTAGAACAAAAAAATGATCGCAATGGCGGGGAGAATAAGTGCCTTTCGGCTTCGCTAAGGGTATTTTTACACCCAATATTGTTGTTGACCTCGTTCGTGTCTGTGAAGTTTTAGAGTTTTAATAAGGGCACACGTGCTTAAACAGAAAATCGCATTGTATGTACCAAGGTGAGATATTTTTACGCATAAACACATTCTCCTGCCCTTCTTATCCCAATTTATTTGCAGTCGGCGCATTCTTCCATACTTCTCTATTACTCGTCATCTCAGCAGTAACCTCCTTTCTAGCCATATCATGCTTCACACAGTCCATCCATCGTTTCTTTAGTCTTCCTCTGCTCTCTTAACTTAACATTCATACTCAAAACTTTCAGTCGCCAACTCGCCACTAGTTTTTTCTCAGATAGGTAAAAGAACTTCAAACAACTGTAATAATCATGAAAACCTACCCCTTTATATACGATATTCAGTTTCATTTGAAAAACTCTAGTCATAAAAAAAAAGTTTTATTGTAAAGAAATTGAAAACAAAAGTTCCTAAAACGACATAACGTGACAGAGTACACAAATTATTATAATTCCTATAATACTTTCAGACATTAACAAAGTAGACAGCATTAAAAGATTCACCGTGTTGTCTTCAGAATTGCGCTTATCATTTTATAGGAAGCAACTCGTTTTAACATCCCGCGAAACCCTGTACCATTGGTTAGAGAAAGAAAGAAAGAAAAACGTTTATTGGCAAAGTCTGAAAGCCAGTCTTACCAAGGGTTATCATATTATCCAGTACTAACTGGGTTGTCGAGGTCAGATAGGCAGTCGCTCTATGTAAAATACTGGTATTCAGCTGCATCCGTTTAGACTGGAAGCCGACCCCAACATAGTTGGAAAAGGCTGGGCAGATGATGAGTAGCATCCATCAGTTCCTGTAATGAACAAACAACAGGACACGCAGAAAATTAAGTGCCCCATCGTTTGTGGAACAGCACCACATTTCTTTTTCACTCATCAACAACTCACCCACAATCTCACATTTCACTCACAGCTCACTCGCAACGCACTCACAGTTCCTTCATTTCACTCACACTTATCAAATGGTACGAGTCTCCTTTATCACCCGTGCGAAACTCTCAGGTGTGGTACGAATTAAACTTACAACGACAATGGTGTTATTATATTTTGTAAAGGAAAGGCTTTGAATATTTCGTGCACGTACCATTATTAATAATTTGTTGACGTTTTAAATATAGGAGTTTTTGACGTTTATTCAGGGACCGATTCATCATCACCATTCACAGCCCAACTTCCCCCACTGCTTTGTATAGGCCTCTCTTTGCTTGTGCCAAGCTCCACGTTCTTGTGCCAGGGACCAATGTACCAGGTTGAAAGATTAACCGGTTAGACCTGTAACCCATATACTTGGTTAACCAGTACCTATACAGGAATAGTTACCCGTAAAGTGGTTTTAATCGGGTTATTTTTTAGAGTTTGGTGAAAAACCCTAGTATAGAGGTTAACCCGTATTATACAATTAATCAGTTTATAATTACCGGTTCACACACCAAGTTAATTTTTTTACATTAAAAATATAAAGTGACGGAGTTAACCTGCGCTCAATGTGTCGTCTCTTTTATTCTGGTTAATCAGCAATATTTAAATGGTTAACCCTTAAAATTGTAATATGTTTACCCGTATTATGGTTAATCAAACATATGGGTTACAGGTCTAACCGGTTAACCTTTTAAGCCGGTTACTCGGTTTGCATTGCTCGACCAGGATGCCCTTTTCAGCAGTTACTTGCGAAGTTGGACCCACTAGAACAATAATGCAGCCACAACATCAAATAAACAAAATTGAAGTGTCTCTTTGTAATTTCAAAATAACAGCTTCTTACTGAATACAAATGAAAGTATATACGGTACTTATAACAAAAAACACTTTTTTTTTTATTTGTATCTGTCTTCCTGGCTGTCTGTTTGTTCCAGCTAACCTCCGAAACGGCTCAACCAAACTTGACGGGACTTTTACTGACAGATAGCTGATGTTACAAGGAGTAACGTTGGCTACTTTTTTCATTTTAGAAAAAAGATTTATGGTTCCGTGCAAAAAAAAATTAAAACCCTTGAAATTGTAAAAATCCGATTCAAATAGGGAAGTAATATTTTTATAATAATTTTACGCGGACGAAATCGCGGCAACAGCTGGTTTTATATATATTTTATATAAATTCACATAAAATAGATTGTTACAACATTTTCATAACAAACCATCGCTCTTAAAATAAATAATTGCTAACAATTTTAAAGTGTCAGTGTTACGGGGTTTGCGTTTCAGTTTTAATGAGTCGGGAGTTATTATGGTGTCGGCGAAATTAATAGAACGGGACGCAAACGTTTACGTAACGCAGCATCTGTTTTACAGTACAGACTTGGCTGGCTTTGATGTTGTAAAGCTGGATTGCTTTTGTGTTTGAGAGTAAGCAGTGCTGGCTGAGGTCGGTCCGTGGATGGGTGGCCCTCATTACATACCGAGTTCTCCGAGTGCTTTCAAAGCATCTGCTTAATATGCAATTGCATGTTAGGGCTGTTTTTTAAAGATAATACATTATTGTAGATCAAATCTGCTGATCATGCATTTTTGGGCATGCTTCCTTTAATTGCCCAGCTACCAAGAACATTCACCCACCACACACACACACACACACACACATACACACATTCACACAGTCATACACAACACACTCGTACGCTCTTACCACACTCACACATTCTCACCACACACACAAGAGCAGGCATGCATTATTTTAATGATTAATAATTGTTACTCAATTTTATTTTTCAATTTTTGATACATACCTACTGTTGTCAACTGTTTTGTCCAATAATGGGTGAAGACACTGACTCCTGTAACACAGCTCTCACCTAGCACAGGAGTCAGGGTTTCAAATGGAAATGTCAACCTTATTTCTTTGTGTCAATAAAATTCTTATTTATTATTATTATTAATTAACCGACTTCTAAAAATGGGTGCTTCTTTGGTCTAGTAGTCACAAGCGCGACTGCTGAGTCTTGGGTTCGATTCTCGGGTCGGGTAAAGCGTTACTAGGTTTTTACATCACAAATTTCTCAGTAGCAGCCACGGAGTCTAGATCTGTGCCCGGTTGTGGACAATAAGCTCGCCCCCTATTACATGGGACTTTAATATAGCTGGTGAAATGTTGGTGTGCCATTAGTTACACCTCTGATCCGTTCTAAAAAAGGAGAAGGCATGATATATGACGCACATTTCGTCGATTTTAAGTTGGATATACTCCTTTCTCTAGTAATAAGCTTCTCCAAAGTTTCCGCCAACTAAATGGCATACTGTCTCACCGCTGATGAAACTCTATTTGGTCGTGTCACCGGCAGTGTTGTCATTAAGTAGCGTGACAGGTTAATTGGGTCGATTTATTCACACACTAGCACTTCGCCCGCGACTTCGTCCGCAACAATTGTGATAGCTCGGCTAATAAGCAGGAAATAAATATAATTTATAGCCTATAACACCCATGAATAATGTAGCTTTCTACCGTAGAAAAAAATTTTGAATCGGATGAGTAGTTTCGAAGATTACTCCCTACATAGTCGTACAAACTTACAAACAAATTTTACCTCTTTATAATATTAGTATAGACAAGCATTTACCTGCGGCTTTGTGCAAGTGCAGGTCGAAAATTATCCCGCTTGAACGTGCTGGTGGGATGAAAAGTATCCTACAATATGCTCTAACCCAGGTCACAGTCTCCCAAGTACAAAATCTCACCCAAATCTGGATTTGTTCCACGGGACCGTACTCCCTTGATGAAATGTATCCTTTGTTCTAACTCAAATCATATTTTTTTTAACCATGGCCCACACTAGGTATTTCTTGTTTGTCGTGGGTTACACATTTAAATTCACATACACAAACAGCCAGACCCCGAACAACTACCTGTAGGCCATTCAAATGTGTGTTCCGTGCGGAAAACAAACCCACGACACGCAACGCAGCAGTCAATCGCTCAACCACTGCGCAAAAATAGTCTGTCCGTGTGGCAAATCTCATCCAAGTTCTCCAGCCGTTCGACGTGAAAAGGTGACAGACAGAATTACTTTTGCATACATATTAAGAGTGACGATACTTGTCCTCTTCATTAGGGACCTTCTTCATTGTTTCTGTCTACTCAATGATATAGCGCGTGGCCATAGTCGATACCACTGCCCGCAATTCACCAAAACGAAACCGAGAGAAAAAGGAGAGGAGATATGCAAGATTTGACCAATCACAGGAGAGACGAGACAAGCGATGTCTATTTCAACCAATATGAAAGAAAGAAAGAGTATTTATTAGTCTCGCACTGGGCAAAACAAAATGGTAACTTGACAATAAAACAAGATTTAAAAAAAGAATAAGACTAACTAAAGTAATCCTGTACGAGGTCAAAAGGCCCCTTCTCAGCATGGTGCTGTAACATTAAAAAAAGAAAAAAAAAATTGTGTTTGGTCGGTTGCTGCACGTATCGTCTCCGCTCCGCTCGTCTCCGATTTGGTGGAGTTCGAACGCCACCATCTTGTGTTTCAATACAATTTCCACGGACAAATTCACTTACCAGTAATGTCATTCAGATAGATAGATAGAGAACCATGACGCACTACAAATGAACAGTAATGTCAGCGGCTGTCATGTTGTCATTAGGTAACATGGCCGAATGATTAATTGCATGCTGATGAATGAAGCTATACTAGATTTGATGAAGCAATTTTCAAGTTTGATATTAACTGGTGTTTTGCCAAGGGCAGTGGTTTATCAGCTTATAATGTTCCTGCTGTTGGAACTAGGGACCATACCACCGATTTTCCTCCGAACTTCGGAAATCACGTTAAGCTGTAGGTCCCAGCTCTCATTTGTAGATCTTTGTTAGTCGTTACGATAATTTTGAAGACGAACGTCTGACTTCCAGACTGAATGTATGCCCTGAATTATTTTGGTTATTATTACCCAGTACTGGATTTTGGAGGTCAGATAGGCTGGTTAGTCTGGAAGCCAACCCAACATAGTTTGTGAAAAGGCTAAGCAGATGATGCAAGTACCGCTACTAATATGGGACATCATAACTGTCGAAATGTGGGTGTACTTCAGGGCACACTAATATGTTAACTTTTGGGCATAACAAGCGTGATATTATTACGTTCTGTTTCATTTTCATAACACAATCGTATTACTGCGCTCTCTCAACCGGAGCACTCGCCTTGTAATCGGACGTTTATTCGATAAACGGGTGATTCTCCTCTTTTGAAAAGGGCTTCATTCTGAAATAGTGTCAAATTAAAACAACTAAAACAAGCAGCGTTTATTATTATTGACCAGGTACCGTAATTTATATTGATTATTTACGTCTTCTATGACAACCTCCAGAATTTTGACGAGGTTACAAAACTACACATTGTATAACAGTCAAGATTCACATGTTTTTGTACAAATTCGAATCTTGAATTGTTACAATACAAGCAAATGCTCCCTGTGAGGGAACGCCTCTATGATATCTTAGTCTCGCATCAAATTATGCGCGGGCACACACGTTTCTTGTTATCGGTGCCTCATACAATAACACTGGCGGTTAATTAAACCTACTACATGGTAACGACAGCTAGTTACGAGGGGGGATATACGGGGGAATGTTTTGGGGAGCTTGTTGATGGACTTTCGGGTAAATAGCATAACATCATGCCTGCAGTAAACGAAGAGTTAGGTAGAGGTGTACCTAATGGTTTTGGTTCCTAGATAAGGCAAGTCGTTGCTGCATCAGGAATTTGTCAGACATATTTTGCGACTTGAGGATAAACTCAAACTCAAAGCATTTATTTCAATTAGACCATTAAAGGCACCTTTGAATGTCAAAACACAAAAAAAACTAAGCTACAGTCCCAGTCACAGGGCATAATAGTAGTTGCCCATTCGAAAGTGTAGATCTCTATGGAGAAGAATGGGCAAGAAACTCCATGGACACTCTTTTAAATCATTATGTTGTTACAAAGTCTCGGTTACATCATTCATGTCGAGATTAAACATATATGTGAGTACGATGTAGAAAGACGTGCGAGTAAGAGCGTCAGCGTCAGCGTCGATATACTTTACATACGTAAACTTCTGACAACCCCTTTGAAAAACATAGGAGTGATGATGTTACATAAATTGTAGGTATACAGGGTGAAAACGGACCCTTCACGAAGCCAAGCTAACCTAGCATTTTGTACATCTAACTTAGTAAAGATACGCTAAAATTATTGCTGGGAATCGACTCTTTTCATTGGGTGAAAAATCACATTTTACGATAGGACTCAATGCAACGCAAGTAAAACACTGATGGATGCATTGAATAGTACGGGTTTCGTGGAGGTATTTAAATTAAATTCATAACATTAAAAACATGTATTTAAAAAAAAAAACTTGTGGAAAAGTTGGAACTTTGATCCCCAATATTTACTTATTTATTTATTTATTAAAACTTTATGCACAAGTATAAATAACACTGTACAAAGGCGGACTTAATGCCTTGGGCATTTTCTACCAGTCTACCTTAGGGTGATGCAGAGAGAAAACACAGTAGGTGCAGCATAAAAGAAAATGTCACGAAAACATTTATAAATAAAATATAACAATAAATACATAAATACATACATACCAACAACATTAAACAAATTAAAGAGAGAGGAAAACTAACAACAATTTAGTTTTGTGACGAGTCTGCCAGCTTCTTCAGTAAGTGTTCGCGAGCTTTTACTTTAAATGTGAACCGACTGGTGGCCATCCTAATATTCAGAGGGAGCGCATTCCAGAGGAAGACCGCCTGAACTAAGAAAGATATCTCCGTAACTATAAAAAAATATCGCAATGACGAAGAGAACAAGTGTTTTTCGGCTGCTGAAATAACTGACTAAACTAGTTCATGCAGGCGGCGTACTCCACATTAAAACTCCACTCTTTTCAATTTCCTTATCCAAAAGTTCACGATCAGCGAGAATACCAGCCCGTATATTCTCCATCATATTACATACATGATATAGATGTATCGACCGCCCGCAGACCGCATATAGTCGGTAATTAAACCATAACAACGCTGCAAGCACTTATATAATGGATGCAGCGTCAATATTGTGATTATAAGACAATTTTCTTGCTTTGGTGGAAGTTTGCAAGCCGCATTTATTAGCTCGTGGGATACAGGAACTCCTAGTACAAGAGCCAGGGCTACACTTAAGTTTGTGTCTTGAAATTAAAAATAGATAAATTAAATTTTAAAAAAAAGTTGGAGGATAATTTAAGGAGGGATGAAACGCATGTGACTAAACGAATAGACATGAATGTTGATGTATGGAGAGGGAAGGGCAAAGAATAGATGGATTGTGTGACGAATGATATGAAAGAGAGAGGATTAAATGATGCTGTGACGTCTGACAGGGGAGAATGGAAGATGAAAACGTGTTGCGCTGACTCTGTGTAAAACGGGACAAGGTCAGAAAGATGATGAAGACAATTTCCTTGCTTTAACGTCTGTAATGTTTATTATCATGTAAGTTAAACTACTTCTTTGGTACCTACATATAGTGTTCGCAAGCGATATTGCTGAACATGAAGTATTCGCTTCGATTCTCAAGCAATGAGTTATTAGGTTTCACCATAAGCAGTTTCCTAGTGGTAATTGACTCGCCCCCTATTACATGAGAGTCAACTAACTGGTAAAATATACGTATACTATAGATAGCCCTCTGCCTTTAGCTGCGGATATCACAGGCATGTTGTTAGTATTTAACTTTTAAGGTTTTTACTTCATAGAGGGTTATCATTCAATCTTCTGATGAACGAATGCTCAATTTATGTTTTATCTCGCCACTATACAAAATAACCAGTTTAAAAACACTGTAAACAGGTAAAGAAAAGGTGGCTTCTCCCCTTCAAAAACTTGATCAAACTGTGCAATAAATAAAAGTACTTTTTAGGAAACTTCCACAATTTTACAACAGCGCCATCTATGCAGCACTGATTGTACTATTGAAACCACAGCCTTTCATCTTGGTTTAACAGTGAACTAGTTCATTACATAGATGGCGCATGGCGGATGGTCAGCATGATGAAGAAACAACGTTGTGTTCTCATCTTCTTTAACCTGTATCCACGGATAAAATGTAAAATGGTGTTCTTTAAAAAACTTAATATCCACAATCAAAATAGCTTCTTCGTTCCAGAAGCGTTCATTTTCAGATACCTATACCGTCCAGAGACTCTCATCATCACTACCTTAGCCTAGCCTGTTTCTAAACTTCCTATTTAAATAGGCAGTTGAGCTCCAAAACCCTGTTACTGGGTAACGTCATATTCTTTGCCTTCTCTGTATGAGAAGAGGCCTTTGCCCAGCTGTGGGACAGTTACAGGCTGGTATTATTAAGACTGGATAGAACTTACGAATAGCTGACAAAGTATCAGTCAGGACCAACGGCTTATCTTGCTTTCACAGAGGAGTCTCCCATCCACGGACCAACCTAAGCAAGCGCGGCTTAATCTGAAGACCGAAAGACCTTATGGCGTCACAGATCAGAGGCATTTTTCTATATAAAGCCTGTTTATAGTATAGTATCCTAATTTCTTTGGTAAAGACTAACGTTACCATATCATCCGTATTACCTAATAACTGAATATTTTGCCAACCATGATAATTGCCAACATTGGAACTGACATACAAGTTCTACCTAACCGGCTGCGTCCGCAAATCAAAATAACATTGAATCACTATCATTTTTACACATTACCAAACCACTAAAGAATGCACTATTCAGTTCTGACATAATGTTTAAAAAAGAACCGTAATCATCTAAAAATTAAGATAGCTATGTAAATGATTGCATTTTAAAACTACGCCCGTATAAAATAGAAATATTTATGCTAATTATATTGGAAATCTATTTTTTTCCTGTCACTACATAATTCTTGATTGTGTAGAATTTAGAACTCGCGTGTGGTAATTCTTTAAGCTGGTTGCAAACGGAGCTTTTTTTCTAAATCCACTTTTTGGTCATTCTTTCTTTATCGTGTGGTTAGTGCCTAACCTGGTGTCAGAGTTTTTATGCCGCCCATGGGCCTCTCACTTGGCTTAACAGCCAGAGAAATATTTCTCAGGCATGCTGGTTTCCTCACGATGTTTTCTTTCACCGAAGCAAGTGATAATTATAAAATAAGCATAAGTATTCAAAAATCAGAGGTGCGTGAGTTGGGTTCTTGAGACCTATGGCACACACACAGACATGGCAGTCCGACTGTCACACAAATAGACTATCACTGCCTCTAACCGCTTTTTGGTTGTTCCATTTTAATTAAATATTAATGGTAAACAAAAGTTGGAGCAGTGGTCAAAGTCGTAAGTTGGGACTTACGACTTGCAATATGCCGTATATCATTTATCAGTCTGCTGATGCCATGCCACTCTGTGCATTGTGACAAAATTACTTGGCTTTTGAATCAATGAGCTGTGTTAGGCCAGTTGTAGCGGTCGTGGATAGGCCCATGCAGGCTCGTGACGGTATTTAATTATGAATAAAAATCCTAGAACCATAAATCTCACTGAGATGTGTTCTGAGTTTTGAGTAACGGAAATATTATAGACAGATTGGTGAATATAGAAAAAGTTTCACAATATTGTTACAGTAACATGTTTCACCAAAGTCAAAGGTTAAGTGTTAGCAAATAAACTATTGAAATGTTAATACTAAACGAGCTAAATAAATAAAAAAAAAAACAGTTTAGTGAATATGCTAAAACTTTCACAAAATCGTTTCAGTGACAAGTTTTTGTTACATGACATTCGTCGTTGTTTGCTAACGCGTATTCAGTGTGTTTGCAACATGTTTTAGCAACACAAAAACATGTTGTGTAACTCAAGTTGAATCTTTAATAGAGATGCGACGGATACAAATTGCTGCTATTCTGTAGCTTAGGTAACAAAGGTTAAGGTTTAGTATTAGCAAATAAACTATTGAAATGTTATACTAAAGGGGCTTATTGCTAAATGATCAACATTGATTGATGAGTCTAACGTTAAGCAATACTGACGCGGTCAAGTATTGAATGGTTGTCTGCTTCAGCACTCAATATTTGAACATCGAGATGACTTTAAGAACATTTAAGTGGAATTTCGTGCCTCGAAGATATATTATTCTTCGTGTTAGGTGTAGGATTAGTGTTTTATGAAGAGAGGTTCGAATTCTTGTAAGCTTTAGTAAAAAACTTTTAAGAAGATCATGCGTTTAAAGGCATGATCTTCATAAAAGTTTGTTTACATATCTATTTGGTTAGACAGAGGTGTACCTAATAGTACCCTACATTGCGCAAATTATTGTTTAAGTCCCATGTAATAGAGAATGGAACCAGGAACTCGTCTTCAGCAGTCGCGCTTGCGACTACAAGACCTAGGAGGCAGTCAAAAGATTTATTCAACACACATCTATATCTTTTCGACTTCGACTTTGACTCTGACTGGTTCCTTCTATAACCAGCCTTATTTCTATTGTCTAACAACAATATTTAAATTAATTAATGAAATGGCTAATATGTGCAAATCTAGAAATATTTCAATCGCCGAGTCATTTTACGATGCGTTATGCATGTCATTATATATGTATATTATGGTGTCAAGGATCAGAAAGTAATGTAATATGTTTTTTTAATCAATTTGCACTTTGTGGGATTTGAGAACTTTTCGGACCTTCGTTAAGGGTTTTAAGAACAAAGGACAATGCCCAATTTTGTATGAGGCCATCATTAATATATTCGATGGGACTTTTTATAAATCGGACTTTTAATCTTCCAATTATTGTGCTGTCGCGCTACGTTCATCAGCAAAAAAGGCTTACTTAGTTTTAGTCTTTTTTGAAAAAAATTGTTTGTAAGTTTATTTTAATTTTCTTTCTTTTTATTCAAAGTTTATTTTAAGAAACAGTATGTTAATAAAAATTATAAAGTTTAAACAAAATCAAATAATAATTTTTATGTTCTTAAAATTTATTTTCATAAGAATGGTCCTGGCCAGGAAGGAAACAGCGGGACGAACTGGATAGTTTTCATCAGAACTGGAAGGAAGACGCGCGGATTCACGAGATGTGGAGGGAGGCTTTTGCCCTGGAGCGGGACAGAGCTGGCTACGAAAAAAAAGACTGCCAGTGAATATAAGGTGATTTACTGACAATCACCGCACACTACCCACAATCTACTCTACTGGGTTGGAAATAGAATATTTTGCACAAATATTTTTTTATTGTGGTGTCTGACGAAGGCGAGCCCTGAGGATAAATTTTCGAAAAAAAAATATCACCTAAAAAGCGAACAAAACTTTGAATGGAAGTTTCGAATTTTTCAATGGATAATCTCAGCGACATAATTTCTCACATGACATAATTTTACATCATCATATTTCAAAACGGTCATACAATAAAATAAATCAATTAACAGACGAACAAACTAAACGCCGCTAGTGTGACCTTTTGTATCACCCACACATTAACTCTAATCTATTGCCACTAATTAACACTATAACAGGAGCCGATCAATTTTATTTAGGTAATTCTAAAAATTAGGTATTTAAAAAAATGTTTGAATAAGCAATCGCGACGAAAATGGTAGAATGTGTCATTGATTTGAAACCCACACAACACTTAACTTTCGATGTCAATCTTACCAGAGGTTATAATTACTTACCATTGCATTTTTTAAATATTTTCGGTATCTTTATGGTCATCTGAGCTCCTGTCTTCTTGAAAAAAAGGACATAGACAAACCTTGCCTGTCATCATCTACCTATCTTTAAAAAAAAAAAACAATTTTAAATATTTTTCTTATCAGTAACTTTTTGAAATTATTTATAATTAATTATTATTGACATTATAGTATTTCGTTAAATATCGAAATTACCTTTTGCATTTTATTAAAGCAATTATATTGGTTTGAAAAAAAAATTGAGATTATTGGTACTGAATTATTATAAACTACCTGACTCGCGTTACATTTTTTTTTTTTGATGATCCGCTCCTATTGGTCGCAGCGTGATGGTATATAGCCTATAGCTTTCCTCGATAAATGGGCTATCCAACACTAAGCATTTTTCAAATAGGACCAGTATTTCCTGTGATGAGCGCGTTCAACCAAACAAACAAACAAACTCTTCAGCTTTATAATATTAGTATATATACGTAAAAGATACTTAACGGGCAAAATCCTCTCATAAATGTATATTTGTACGCCAAATGGCAAAACAAAGAGAAACTGCATTATAACAATTAACATGTTGTAGGTACTCGTCTCACAGGGCACGCCACGATAGTGGCGATAAGTCCCCTCTTTGAGGAGTGGCTTGAGAGGCGCCACGGCGTCTTCACCTTCCGCCTGACGCAGGTCCTCACCGGACACGGTAGTTTCGGGAGGTTCCTGCACCGAATCAGGCGGGAGGAGACGCCAGGGTGTTTCCACTGCGAGGATCGACCGGAGGACACGGTGGAGCATACGGTGGAGGTCTGCCCCGCTTGGGCGGAGCAACGCCGTGTCCTCCTAGCGGCGATCGGCGGTGGCGACCTCTCGCGTCCGGCCCTGGTTCGAGCCATGGTCCGGAGCGAGACGGAATGGGAAGCCGTCGCCTCCTTTTGCGAAGCAGTCATGCTAGCAAAGGAGGAGGCGGAACGTGAGAGAGAGCGTTCCTCCTCACGTCCCAGCCGCCGCGGGAGACGCACCGGGCGTCGGGGGCCACGTGGTGGCCCCCGGCCACCGTAGACGCAGGCCTGTGGACGGTGAGCTAAGGGCTAGCTCGCCGTCCCTCCGTCTTAGGACGACAGGCCGTGTCGACGGCGCGTTCGTGTTCCACGCGCGCCTCAAAGAGATGTCAGCAAAGGGAAGGGGCCCGCAAGGGCCGATGCCTGCCGGGTGCTGCGGGTTGTTCGAAAGAGATACCGCGGCCCCGGAACACAAAGGGCGATGAAGGAACATGGGTGGGTTTTAGTCAGTAAGAGTCTGACACACCCTCCCGCTCAGCCCAGAGCGGGAGAAGTCATTTGATGATTTCCCATCCGAAAAAAAAAAAATAATAATAATAAAGGTACTCGTCTCACGGCTGCCAAGTTAAAGTGGAACTGGGCTGGCCACATCTGTCGCATGGAGGAGCTATGGGCTAAGGTAACCATACAATGGGTCCCAAACAGCAGCAAACGGCAACCTAGGAGCAAAACCGGCAGGCCTAGAAGGAGATCGCGGGACGAACTCAAGTCTTCTCACAAGGATTGGCGATTAACCGCGATTAAACAGCACACGATAGGGATAAGTGGAAGGAGGAGAGGGAGGCCTTTGTCCTGCAGTGGGACACAAATGGCTGATAATATCAAATCAAATCAAAAAATCAAATAATTTATTTTCATTCACAAGTCGATTGATACTACGAGTATTAGTGATTGGAGCCTCCTTTTAAGCATAGAATGCCTGTGTTAGGAGACTCCGCTCTTCCATAACAAAAAAAAATGTCCTAAATAATTACATGAAAAATAAATTATAAATAGAAAATAATCAAATCTCAAATTACAATTAAATTCAAAATCCAAAATAAAATCAAATTATTAAATATAATAATAACATCTTGTACACTAATGTAACCTATGTTTACAAATAAAGAATATTGATTGATTGATTGATCTTTTTTCCAACTAGGTATCTTGATGGGAACGGCTTCCAGTTTAACCGGATGCAAATGAATACTTACCAGAATATACATGGGGCGATAATAATAAATAAAATGTTTATTTCTCATCAACGTTACAGCTAAAAGGAACTATTTAATCTAATATACAAGGTAAACATTTGTGAGAGACGGTTGCCCGAAACAGGGCTTCTGAGAACCCGTAACAATTAACAAGGAGCTACCAAAAAGATCTTGTTTAATTTTTTTTTTGCAAAAATTAGTAAAATAATTTTACTTTCGGAACTCGGAGACTTTGTTTGTTTCATTGCCTTTTTTGCCACCGACTTCCGAATGTAAAGTTATTTTAGATTTTTTTTGTATATTCTTGGAAGTCGGATATTTTTTGCAAAAACGTTTTTATTTTACGCTTTTTAGTACCTTTATCATTTTTCGTAAACGAATCGGTTCATAAATGACGGAGTTATTAGGTAACAAACATAAAAAAATATAGTCTAATTGAAAATCTCCTCCTTTTTTTGAAGTCGGTTAAAAACATACTTTACCTCTAACCTCACTTTATTGAATTCTAAGACACACCTCTGCCAACATTTTGAAAGTCAATGACGTCATCTTCTCTCGAATACATTAGTGCGGTGACTTATGTGCTTAGCGTTGCGACATAGTAGCCGAAAGGCATATTGTGAGATGCCAATATTACTTAGTCATTGAACCAATGAGCAGTGTTGAGTTGTTGACCCAGTGGTAACTTATGTGTCCTAGGTCATGTGTTGGAACTAGAGCATGCACCCGGTTCTACAAATACCTTGAAAGAGCCAGGCAGAACCGGGTTGAACCGAGTTAACCCGGTTCTTTCAAGAAATTTGAGAACCCATAACCCATTAAGGGGGAAGCGCCAGGGAAGGCCGCATCAAAATTTTCTTACGTTTCATTTAGCAGATTGCAGGTCAGTGTCAGACTATATGTCAAACAAAATATGATTCGTGACCTTAACACGTATGTAGTTCCAGAATTTCATTTTATTTCATGACGTGGTCATTTCATTCGAGTGGAAATCCCGTGCGGTCTATTTTTAGACTAAACTACTGTGTTTACACCGTCTTACGCATATTAACCAACGTAAATCCCTAATAGGATACTAAACCAAAAGGTTTGCGCTACTTTTTTATACATTTTGGACCTTCAGTTACGGATGTAGGAGCTTGCGACCCTGGTTTCAGAAACTGGGCTTTTCACACTGCGTCATTTGGTTTGTCAAATACTTAGGAAATCCCATATGACTGCAACTGTTCTGGACAATTGGAAAGGATTGATTTGTGATATCATGCGTAAACGCAACCAGGCATTAGTAGAGTTTTCTCCTATTGAAAGATAACGGAAGGAGTGATACGGAAGAATAAATAAAAAATTGTAACGTTTCCCCACACTAGAAATTTCTCTAGTTTCGTGGGTGCATTTACAAAAGTTAAAACTCTCAAAAAGCCAGACCTGGAACCATTACCTGTTGGCCATACAAATATTTTTGTTCCGTGCGGGAATCGAGCCCATGACACGCAGCGTAACGTTTAATCACTTGTATTTTTACTAAAACCATACGGTGTTCCTCCTCGTCACTTCTGGCTGGGGTACACAATTGTATTCTTCACAATCACCCCAGCAGAATTGCTCAATCACTGCGCCAACCGTGCCGTTAACTCGTGATTGTTCAAATGTTTATGTCAACAATTCAACATTGTAATGGATCCTCGCACAAAAAAGCGATTGCTGATACAACACTTATGTTTATCAAATGATGTGATAATGACACTTGAAGGAAACATAACTTTAAATCATTCGGTACTAGCTTTGGCTAGCGGGTTTGCCCGCATTGTAACGAATGCACTACTGGGATAAAACTCAGTTCATAGTCTATCACTATGTTCGTTCGGAACCGCACAAATATTTTACATAAATTAAGCTAAAACACCACTTTTGCGCTAGATTTTAACTCAGCTGAACGAAACAAAATAAAGAGCACATCATAGCTTTCATGTGACATAAATATTATCACTGTTGAGCGTTGGTGCGAGATCTATGACAAGGTGCCCGTCATCCTTTCATTTGGATGAAAGGATCACGGGTACCTTGCCGTTAGCCATTTGGGATCTCGTGCACTACACGACCACGACCGTGGCCTGTCTCATGACCGACCGCTATCTCGAACAAAACTGGTCGGACACCCGGTCGTGCGACCAATCTTTCTTCATGGTCGGAGCTTCTGCGGCCGAAATTCGTCCCTAATACGTGAAAAGTAACAAACAGACAGAATCATAATATTATTAGGTATACCCTTCAATAATGACATCATATTAATTACAAGTAGGTTCAGTTACTTTGAACCGGAGACCTTCCGCTCGGAAATCAATGTCAATGGTAATGACAGAAAATTAATGTTTATAATTAAATAATTGTTTATTAATCAAATAAATAGCTTTTCAATTATAAAATTATTTACAAGTCACACTAGCGGCGTTTAGTTTGTTGCTTTAGGATATTTCTGTGACTTTTCTCTGAAAATCCCCATTTTATATAGTCTTGGATCTTGGTAGATTTTACACTGACTGTCTCATTGGTCTAGTGTATGTAAGCGCGGCTGCTTAGCATGAGGTCTTGGGTTTCTTTTCCCCGGGTCGGGTGGTGTTATTGGATTTTTGCATCAAGAATTTCTCAGTAGCAGCCACGGAGTCTGGATTTATGCCCGGTTGATGGCAATAGGCTCGCCATCTATGAGATGGGACTTAGACTTATCTGGCGAAATGTGGGTGTCCTAATGGCCTCTGCACTAATCTTAGGGTATTACAGGCGTGATGTTATGTATGTAGATCCTACACGGGCTCTTCTCATGTAACTATTTAATAAACCGATACAAAAATGTTCTATATGATGATATGTCATCTCTTGGTTGGTTGATGAAAGAAAAGAAATTGGCAAAAGTACGCAGAACTAAAAATAAGAATTAAGAACCTTGTCCTTTTTTGAGGTAATTTAAAAATATTGACAATAAACAAGTAAGTACTTAAGTTGATAATAAACATGATATTGATGGAGTGCACGCACGACGACTATACAAAACCAATATAAGCGGATCTGTCGTTGTATGGAAAACCTAGAGCGACGCCATTTTATGCTGAAAATGCATAACTTGATGCGTCGACGTGTGTACCATTTGACGTTGAGTATTGTTTCCAAATAAATTAGATATTTGCCAAATTGTACTTCAAATACGAACAAACAGAAAAAGTGTTTGTTGCATTAACATTATAATCGGATGGGTACATACTTGGGCATGAATCATAATGTCAGCTTCCACTTACATGTATGGAATAATTTAACTTATCAGGCAGGAAAATGATGGGAGGAAAATTTTATGAGTGCACGAAGAGACCTTGTTTGCGGCATTGGCAGGAAAAAGATTTATATGACAATTTGCCAAGAAAACTGACAGCTTAGATAAAGGGGTCAATGATGCATACGAGGTTTTGGAAATGACTAAGATGTTCGCCATTATTTTTGCAGCGATTTATGAGGTTTTTAAACTCTTATGCACTTTTTGGTTTGAGATTTGGGTATCAAGGACTAAGATCATAGAGAGAAATCTTTGTTTGCTATATTCACATAGCTCGGAAGAGTATTTGAGATAAAAGGCATGTGCAATGCAAGGTGGATACCTTGCATTGCACATGCCAAAAAGAAAGAGGATTCCTTCTCTGCTTTTACAACGGATGAACAATTGGAAATCATCATCATCATTCTATTACCCTTATCCCAATTTATTTGAGGTCGGCGCAGCATGTCTTCTTCTTCCTTACTTCTCCATTACTCGTTAGTTCATCAGACACCACCTTTCTTGCCATATCATCCTTCACACATCCATCGTTTTTATGGTCTTCCTCTATTTCTATACACATCCACATTCATACTCGAACAATTGAACGCATTGATGCTAAATAGAATGGGTTAGTCACCAACTCGACAAGAAAGACTGATCACACGTGTGTCCAGTCAGTGAAACTCGAAATAAGTATGCCTTATGATTTCGTCATCTGGACACGCAAAAATTTTTACGCGTGTCGACTTAGTGAAACTTAAATATAATCACTTTTATGTTTTCGCCAACTGGACACACGTTCGGATTTGACCCGAATTCATGTCAGTACAGTCACTTAAATTAATGTTTTGTGTCACAATCATCATAGGCCACTAAACATCCCACTGCTGGGAGCGGTTAATTTTGTATTCACTATTTGTGAATTTATAAATAATTTATTTTAATAAAATATCAGATGAAAAACCGATTAGAAATAACTTCTTCGACCTTCGCAGGATGGCTGGTTGCAGCTAGTTGTGAGTAGTCAAGGATCGAGCTTAACAGCTTGCTGGGAAGACTACATCCAGTAGTACTGCTTTCAGCTGTTAGTGTTTTAGTCGTCAGTCAGTATTGCCACTGGCAGGCCATTGCCATTGATAGGTTACGTTTGGTATAGATATTTTATTTTTTATTTATTTATGTACACACAGAAGACAACACAGGAAATAACATTATAATATTTGAGTACAAAGGTACTGCTTATTTCTTAAGAAATTTCTGCCAGCAGACCTGCAAAAGGAGAAATGAAGAAGAAACGTAGACGATAGTGTGTGAGAATAGGAAGAGAAAAACGCGTTAATGTGCCTTACCTAACTTAACTTACAATTAAATATAAATACACATATATAAGTAAATATTAATTTATACTTATATAAATACATAATAGATATTTATTCTTGGATGAGTGGGCCCGCAGGTCAAATGGGCCGCTACTAGTCTGGATGCAGCGGAGGTCGCACAAGATCCCGCTGCAAGTGTACGAGCGAACACCGATGTGGTTTTAGACAGTTCGAGTCTCACCCCTCCGCTTTCTCCAGGGCGAAGGACATCCATTGAGGATTTCCACATCGAGAAAAAAAGACTGGATGCGGAACGCGGAGGTCCGCACTGCAATAGGTAAAGGCCGTTTATAGACTGCAATAGGTACAGGCTGATGTTGAAAATTGGAATGTAAAGGTTTCCATCGTTCAATTTGGCAATTATTGCACTAAACCTTTAATGAAAATAATTGAAAGAGAGGTGTTGACAAACATCCGAATTCAATATAAAATAATCTTTTGTGATTAAAATGTCATGTTCGATTGATTGATTGCGTCGAATTCAACATTGATGTTGCAAATATCGAACACAGGCAAACTCGGTAAGCGAAAGATAAGCCAATTAATATGGTAAAGAAAGTATCTTGGTCTGTGTGTTGAGCTGTCTGTCTGTAACGTTTACACGCCTTAACAGCTGAACGGATTTTGATAAAATTTGCAATCACAGTAGGTTAAAACATAGGACTTATTATCACGGTAGTTCCGTGGAAATTTCCCATGGGCAAAAATTAGTCTGATCATAATATTACTATCCGAAATATTTAAAAAGAGCAAAATAATTTTCAGTAATTTCTCTTTCTGAACATGTCATCTCAATTTTCTCTTCGTTTCTCATCATCATCTGCCTAGGTTTTTTCCCCACTTTCTTGGGGTCAGCTTCAAATCTTACCGGATGCACCTAAATACCAGTATATTACATGGAGCGACTGTCTATCCAACCTCCAATTCCTTATCTCTTCTCTTTTATCATGTATTTTTTCTTTGACAAAAAATAGTCATTGCCCAAACACAGTTTCAATTTTATACGAATAGAATACTTATTTAACTTATTCCAGCTACTAAACACACAAAGCACACACACACACAAAGCAGCCACAAAGCAGTGATAGCCTAGTGGTGTGATCGTTGGACTGCCAAGTCATAGGTCTCGAGTTCAAACCCAGGACACGCACCTCTGATTTTTCGGAATCATGTGCGTATTGAATAATTATCACTTGCTTCGGTGAAGGAAAACATCGTGAGGAAACCAGCATGCCTGAGAGATATTTCCCGACGGTATGTAAAGCCAAGTCAGAGGCCCATGGGCGGCATAAAAACTCTGACACCAGGTTAGGCACTAACCACACGATAAAGAAGAAGAATTCCAGCCACTTTAATTTTTTCACAATAATGTAAGTAAATAAGTAGATCTAAAAATAACTCTATAGTATCTTCGCCTACAGTGAATGCATGTGTTTCGATCAAGGTTGAACGTAGAAAGGGAACGCTAATGTCGTCAAATGCGAAGTTTGTATGTCACGGACTGCCTTATTTAGGTAAACGGAACTTCCTTACGATGTGTAAAGTTATTTTTGATTTCGGAAGTAGATTTTTAATACAATGTTATTGAGGATTTTTGAGAGAGGTGTTATTGGTCCAAATAATTTGTTTCGTTCATAGGTTGCGTGCTTTTTTCGTCAGTTTAAAAATCGCATTTTAAAGATTATTTACTTTTTAATACCTACGTAGGCTCAAGAGCTCATGCTTATTTTTAACCCACTTGAAAAAAAAGGAGGAGGTTCTCAATTCGGTTGTATCTTCGTCATTTATGAACCGATTTAAAAAATTCTTCTTTTATCTTAAAGGATATAAATCCCGGTTGGTCCCATAGAAATTTCATAATAATCGGTTCAGTAGTTGCATTTTTAAATCAAAATAGCTGGTAAAAATATGTCATCCAAGTGAATGAAATTGAAAAGGTTCAATAAAAAGTTTTTTGCAAAAAAATAAATTAAATAAATTTTTTGTAAAACATTGCGACTCAAAAGACCACGTCCGAAAATAAAGTTTTGCAAGATACTTCATCATCATCCACAGCCCGACTTCGCCCACTCTCTCATTGCCTGCGCCAAGCTCCACGATCTCGTGCCAGCCTCATCCAGGATATACCCGTGATGGCAATCATGTCATCTGCCCATCTCGCTGCTGGCCAACCAATACTTCCTTGCCAGGAGTCCTGCCGCACTCCATTTTAGTAACGAAACGTGATTTCCAATATCGAAGCCGTTACCTGTCACTTATCTACAAGGATATCTTGTATGTCTTTAGGAACTACGTGGACTTCTGGACAAGGCTCGCAGCAATCAACTGGATGCAAAAAACACAGGACCGGACGACTTGACGATGCTTAGGAGAGGCCTATCGCTGGTCTAAGACTGACGTCTTTCGGTTAATATGATGATGTGGATGATTTTACATAACATATCCCGGAAGAGTTAGTAGGAATAGTACACCCACTTTTCGCCAGTTATGTATGTTTAAGTCCCATGTAACAGGGGGTGAGCCTATTGCCATCAACCGGGCACAAATCCAGATTCCGTGGCTGCTACTGAGAAATTCCTGATGGAAAATCCAATAACAATTTGCCCGATCCGGGATTCAAACCCAGGACCTCATGCTCAGGAGTCGATTGCGACCACTCAAGACCAACGGAGCCAAACCTTTTATTTTTTTCTAGATTATCTAGGGTACTAAAGCTTTACTTCATTTCTGTTTATTAATGAGCTTATCTACAAAGAGTTTTTTGCAGATAAAACGATACATGCTTTTTTTTTGTGTAAAAATAAACACACGTGTTTTGAAGTGTGACTAAACGCATATATATAATAGTGCTGATTCACTAAATTGGCATCTTTTTGCAAAAAAAATATCTACCCAGTTCCGTAATTATTTGGGTACCGTGGAAGATAAAACAATTGGTGGATTTAAATGATTATTTTTTAATTCGGTAAAAGAACTCACGCAGTGGTCCCATATTAAAAAAGGATGCTACTCTAGGAGTTATCCTCTATAATATGCATTGTTTCTTCTTCGTATGTGTGGATAATGTGCTAATAACTTCTAGTTACAATTTAAAAATGATACTTGACAAGGATTTGTGTGAGATACCACGGCTAAAAAGTGTAAAATAAAAACATATTTGCAAAAAAATACCGACTTCCAAAAAAAACTATCGAAAGTCGGTGGCAAAAAAGTCAAGTTTTATTTTTGAAAGTCGATTACTGTTTTTTTTTAAATTAGATATACGGAACGCAAAGACGGACGAAGGTATATGGAAACGCCACATTTTTTCCACCGATTGGCTTCTAATTATAGGTGCACGATTCCCCCATATATTTTGCTATAAGAATATAATTTATTTCACAAAAACCGATTATCGATACTTTGCAAGATTTTTTTTAATGTTTTTTTTTATATAAAAACTTTAATTATACAATTGTTTGTAATAGGATCCGCGTTGACGCTATTATGTGTAATAAAGTGATTTTTGTTTGTTTTAAAGGTTAAAAGCTTAATTACATGAAAAAAATGAGACGTTGACCCGGCATTGTTTTTATTGCACCTATTATTTACCCTCGGACGAATACTTTTTATTTATTACTAACCGACTTCTACAAAAGAAGGTTGTGTATTCCACCATTTTTTTAATTGTTTTTTTTTTATTAGCTATTCTATTAATTGGCAGAAGTGAAAAACTTATACATACATAACATCATCTGACTAACCTTTTCCTTACAATTTTGGGGTTGGCTTCACTCCTTGTCTAACCGGATGCCGCTGAATATCAGTATTTAAAACGCATTTAATTTTACTGGGTAATATATCCGGCTTGGAGGTTGCAACTCTTCTTCTTCTTCTCCATAGAGATCTAAGCTTTGGAATGGGCAACTACAGTACATTCACAGTTATTATATGCCTTGTAACTGGGATTGTAGCTTCATTTTATTCTTGTCTTTGTTTCGATAATTCAATGATTTTGGATTGATTTTGGAACCACAACACCAATAATTCATTCAATATATATGTCGGAGAAAGCGATAACTTTTAAACATCAAGTTGCTGATTTGACCATTGTAGTAGGGGTAAACGCCGTGACGTCAGATGTTGTTTTAATGGCGGCACGTGGACAGAGTCGTTTTGTAGAGTGGGGATTGTGCCGAGATCACTTTTGCTCGGAACTCCAACCAAGTCACTCCTTCAGAACGAAACTGTCGGTTTGCCCATTTTGTGGAGATTATTTGTTAGTGTTATTTAATGTAAATTTGTGTTAAATAATAAACTGTGATTTTTGTGTACCGAAACCGAAACTATTATTTTAACATTTCATCATGAACCCGGTACCACCGAACCCTAATGACAACGGCGCTATCGCTCAGCCATCGCTTACGCCGTCATATGTATTTGCCATTAGAATTATCAATGAAATGCGAGGACAAGCCAGCCTTATCATTCACACAGTTTGTTGAGCAAAAAATAAAAGTCAACATATCTGACCTAGTTTGTCACTCAAATCACTAATGGGTATTTGCATGCCGTTCGAAAACAAATAAACACTTCACTGACCAGTATAAGTTGACCTTTTGGTATGGTACCTACTGCCGGTAAGCGGAGGCATGATAATTCAGGGTGGAAGGGACACCGACGCACAAATGGTTACCACGTATCCAGTACATCATTATGAAAAAAATAGCTAATGGGGCAAAAAAATCAGGATTTGTTAATAGCTAATGGGGCAAAAAATCAGGATTTGTTAATAGGTAATGCGGCATAAAAATCAGGATTTGTTAATAGCTAATGCGGCAAACAAATCCTGATTTGTTAGCTCCATTGGCTATTTTAAACCGACTTAAAAAAAGGAGGAGGTTTGTTACCTCATATCTTCGTCATTTATAAACCGATTTGAAAAATTATTTTAAAAAAATATTTTATCTGAAAGGATACACTTCCCGATTGGTCCCATAAAAATTTCAAGAAAATCGGTTCAATAGTTTGGTTTTTAAATCAAAATAGCTGGAAAAAATATGTCATCTAAGTAAAAGAAATTGCGAAATTGATGCTTGACAAGGATTTGTGTGATACGATAACTAAAAAGGGTAAAGTAAAAACTTTTTTGCAAAATAATAACCGACTTCCAAAAAAACACTAAAAAAAGTGGAAAATAAATTTACTTTCGGAAGTCGGTGGCAAAAATGTCAATAAAACAAACAATAGTCACTGACTTCCGAAAGTAAAGTTATTTTCCACTTTTTTTGTATTTTTTTTTTTTGGAATTCGGTTATTTTTTTATTAGGATCGTCATGAGGGATATCCTTCGTTTGGGGCGAGCGGAGGGTTATGCCACTCCAGGAAGTGAAGTCTTATTAAAAACTCTAGTTAAACCGACCGTCGACTTTAAAAGATGGCTGAGTCAGACTGGATGTGCAAGACCGACGATAGGGTGTTGTAGCGCATTTTAGTAAATACCAATGCCTGTCAGTGACCTGCGTGATGCTGAGTTGATTGATTCATTATAAGGGACAAACATTCGAGGTTATTGCCACTGACCGGGCACAAAACCTAAAAACCCAGGCTCAAAATTCCTGCTGGAAAAAATCAAGAATAAAAGTCTCTCCGGAGACTCGAAACCCCATTCTGGATTCGCAATTCCGACCACAAAAGAACAAGAAACCAGACATACTCGCACAGGTAGGTATTCAAAATTAAACTGAATCAGAAATTTTATATTTAATCAGTATCGCAGATCAAGTTGTAATTGTCGATCCTTACTTTGCAGAGGATTTCTTGCATAAACAAATCATTAACACACTCACCTGGATTTAGTAATGAGTCCGAAGGACCTACAAATATTTGTGCTGACGCTTTAATTAAATCGATATCAAATCGTAATGAATTCAAAATCGATAAACAAATATTGACCCATTTCGTCATGATCTTAATGATTTATAGATTTTAATCGCATTATAAAGACCACTTCGGTATATCTAAACATAAGCGGCCTACCGGCATAATATTACTAAATATTACCAAAATTACTGCCTCATTGCTGAGTAGTCGAAAGCGCGACTGCTGAGCATGAGTTCGATTCCATGGTCGGCCATGCTGAGCATGAGGCCTGGCTTCGAGTCCCGTGTCGGGCAAAGTGTTATTGGGTTTTTCCATCAGGAATTTCTCAGTAGCAGCCTTGGAGTCTGCTACATGTGACTTAAAAGGTAACTGGCGAAATGTGGGTGTACTATTAGGTACACCTCTGCCTAACCCTTCGGGGATTACAGGCGTGATTTTATGTTAAGTCATTACCAAAATGAAGTGTGGCAATAAAACACTGTAGGAAATTAAATTGCAATGCTGTTCCTTAAGATTCCGCAAGACCTTGACAAGTACACACATAATAATATCGAAGGGAAAACCACTGCCATTAAACTTGCGTAATTTAAATGACTTAATCAAGCATAGTAAACAGTTTTATATCATACATAATAAAAAAACATTTAAAGTCACATTCAAAAATAAATTATTTTCCACATTAAAATTTAAAGATAATATAAATTATTCAAACGAAAAGAGTACGAGTAGGTACCTCACTAAATTCACATTAAAAAAAAGATATTTTTTCCACATTCAAATTTTATTGAGAGACATCAATAATTCACTAGGAGGAATAGCTAAAGACCAATAAACTAAAACCGCCAAAATTTTGCGACGTTCATTGACCATAAATCTCTTCAAGGTCCCTCCACGATTTGAAACCACGTAACACCGCAAACGTCAGTAGTCTGGTAGACCATCCCTCTACCGAACGTCTCATGTTATACTATACATATAGGTGCAAACAAACGTTACCTAACCAGTTAAATTATATTCATTGTGCAGACCGCACGTGGGAACGAAACAGTGTGAGCCAAAGATCGCGGAACGATGTCCGTTGCGTGGACGCTCTTAGCCTTCATAGGCGCCGCAGCTGCGCGGTCCGCATCTCCAATCGACTTTACGCCTGTAAACGAATTCACCTTACAACTGCTTGAAAACACTTACGCATTTCAAGAAAATTTCGGTACCAAAAACATTGCATTGTCACCTCTATCAGTTTGGAGTATATTCTCGTTACTAGCTGAAGGTTCTACGGAAGAAACGTTTGCTGAATTAGTGAGTGCGTTGAGATTACCAAAGGATTTGAGGAAAACTCAGTGTTTGCATTCAGCAGCCAGTGATGTGCTGAAATCGGAGTACCAGGATATCATAGTTAAAGGGCAGTCGGCTATGTTTACGGAATGTGCGACGAAAGTGCACGATGAATTCTGTGAGTCTGCTTTACGGTATGATATGTCGATTTACTCATCTGAAACTCAGAACACGACTGAGCTAGCTCATGATATTAATTTATTCATCTGCTATGCTACTGATGGAAGAATCCTGAATGCAGTGAAGCCACAAGACTTAGAAAACCTACGCATGGTGTTAGTCGACGCATTGTATTTCAAAGCGAACTGGACGCATCCGTTCGACCCCACACAAACCAAGGTAGAAACATTTTACAACTCCCAAGGAAAGTCAATTGGATCAGTCAACATGATGTACCACAAAGCTCCTCATTTCGTTGGAGACTCCGATGAGATCAGTGCTCAAGTTCTAGAAATGACCTACGGGAAAAATGAAGACTTCGCAATGATGATACTCCTACCATACGATGGCATTTCAGTGAAGACTGTGCTTAAAAACCTGGCTACTAAATCACAGAATTGGATGACAGAGTTCAGGTTAGAAGGCAGTTCACCAGCTATAGACACTTATATTCCAAGGTTCAGACTATCATCAAGATTGGACTTGATCCCTCCTCTGATTTACTCAGGAATAACGTCGATATTTGACAGGACAAAGGCGAAGTTGCCAGGTATTGCTGACAATCCTTTATATGTTAGTTCTTCTATTCAAAATGTTGATATTGAAGTAACAGAAGAAGGTACTGTAGCAGCGGCTGCAACAGTCGTTGGACTAGAGGACAGGATACTAGGACAAAGGTTCGAGGCAAATAAGGAGTTCATATTTTTAATCACGCAGAGAAAATGCAATGTGATTTTGTTCGCTGGAGTGTACGGAGACCCGTCGGTAGTGTGATGAGGTTTCGAGTGATTTCCAAAATTGTGATAATTTGTTTGCAGTACAAAAGAGGTGTTAATAAAAACAGACATTTCTAAACAAGTGAAAAAAAAACCATAGAGCCAATAACGAAAAAAAAGTCAGTTTGAAAATAGTCAGTCTTTAAAATCAAAAATGCGGAATTCGCCAAACAAAGCAGTGTAGTAATTGTATGTAAAATATATAAACAATGAGAAATGTGGCCTTCACGAAACACACCGCCAAGACAAAATAAGTGATACGTGAAAATCGACATTTATTTTGTGACTGCATTTACATATACGTTTTCAACTGATAATGATTGACGTTTATATATATAATATAATTAAATGATTATTTTTATCATGCAATGCGGTGATCTAGTGTGATATTAGTAGCAGTCACGAAATTGTGTCTGGTTTCCCAAGGCTCGTCCCTTATTACATGGGACTTAAAACATAACTGTTTCGTTGGTTCCTTGGTTCGATTCCCGGGTCGGGCAATGTGTTATCGAGTTTTTCCAATAGGAATTTCTCAGTAGCAGACAACCACCCCTTCTCAGTGCCCGGTTGATGGCAATAGGCTCGCCCCTATTACTTGAGACGTTAACATACCTGGCGAAATGTTGGTGTACTATAACTTACACCTCTGCCTTACCCTTCGGGGATTACAGGCATGATATTATGTAATGTAAATTTTAAAAAGTGCAGGTTACCAAGAGATGCCCGGGTTCCAACCCATTCACACCCAAGTCGAGATATTTCCACTGCGCTACTGTATTGCTTGATAAAAATAATTATTTCTCAATATTATCTTATAAATTAAAATGTAAGCGATTTGCAATGTGATCGAAAACTGTTTTATAATGACTGTGGTTCAATAATTTCGCAAAGTTGATTCCTAAAGTCGTTAATGTCAAAGTCGCTTTGTAACATAGTTATAATTTCAATGCTACTGATGTTTGTAAATAATTATTATTTAGAATAAAAAACCGTTTAAGTGCGTGTCGGACCACGCACAGTGAAAGGTTCCGTAGTTGGAATGAATTTCGATGCTTACAAAGTATTGATTTTATCAACCGCAGAAATATGTTTGTTTATTTCATAGTATTTTCAATTTTCATGTCGGTATATTGCCGATTTTCACTGAGTAAAGTGGATGTGCGCAATCCGAACGGACGGACAGACGGGCATAACGTTATTGTAAGGGCTCCGTTTTACCATTCAGCTACGGAACCCCAAAAGATGATTCTCCTAATGAGGTGAATCGCGATTTAAGAAAGACGAAAGATGAAGATCTTTTTCGCAATTCTATGCAAATAATGGCCATGACTTATTATAACACCATAAATTAATATCGCCATTTAGTGCAGCGTTAACGATAGGCATAATTACTGTGAATAATAATTTTAGCTAATTATAATTGTATGTCATTAAGTTATTAAATGTTTTATTATTTATGACTTGTGTTTTTGTTGTTTTGTGGTTCCATAGTTTTTAGACTCTACGAGTAATTGGTCCTTTGAGACGGACTTTGGTAAATTGTGGATAATGTTGATTATCTTTTTCTGGTGGTTATTATTTAAAGTTTTAAACTAATAGTATAAAGATGTTTGTATGTCTTATTTTGAAAGATTATTTGTTACGAACATATTATTATATGCGTACAAATAATCTCAGGAAGTACTGTTACCATTACATTACTTTCGGAAGTCGGTGACTATGGTTTGTTTCATTGACTTTTTTGGCACCAACTTCCGAAAGTAATGTTATTTTCCACTTTTTTAGTGTTTTTTTTTTGGAAGTCGGTTTTTTTTTGCAAAAATGTTTTTATTTTACCCTTTTTAGTTATACGAGTAGTATCACACAAAAATCCTTGTCAAGTATCAATTTCGCAATTTCTTTTACTTAGATGACATTTTTTCCAGCTAATTTGATTTCAAAACCAAACTGCTGAACCGATTTTGATGAAATTTCTATGGGACCAATCGGGAAGTAGATCCATTCAGATAAAAGAAGAATTTTTCAAATCGGTTCATAAATGACGGAGATATGAGGTAACAAACACAAAAAAAAAAAACATACAACCGAATTGAGAACCTCCTCCTTTTTTTGAAGTTGGTTAAAAATAAATCCACCCGAACTTAGTACTCGTACCTCCGACTTTTTTGAAGTCAGTTAAAAATAAATAAATACTACCGACCAGAAGGTAGAATCTTCTTAATATCTCCTCATGCCTCAAGAAGTTTGTATAGCGAATAGTTTTACAACTCTTTTACAATTGACCTCAAAAACATTTTATAACTGCGACGCGACATTTGCAAATAATTACAACATCCATTTATTAACACTTTTATTCGGAGATTTTTTCTTCGCGACATTGAATACGAACAACAAAGCAAGTTGCATAATGTTTTGGTGACCTCTGCAAGGGCAGTTAAAAAGTCATTAGTAGACTTTAGACTTCATCTTAGATTAGTCATAAAAACTATACTTGTTAGGTATTTTGTTAGTAATTATCTCTGTAATTATGCAAATGTTTATTTTTAGTAAAGATCAAGATATTGGGTTTTTATCAATGGTATTTTTTTTTGTAGCAGCCGTCAGTGTCCGTACGTGTCCTGTTGATGGCAATAGGATTAGGTACCGCTATTTACAAGGCTGGTTCAAACTGCTGGAACACAGACCTCCTGTCTGAGAAAGGGAGCAGGCCATTAGAGACTGCCATGGGATATGGAGCTATCGAATTCTCAGATTTCTCGGAACCATATGCGTATGTATAATTTATCGCTTGCTTCGGTGAAGGAAAACATCGTGAGGAAACCAGCATGCCTGAGAGATATTTCTCGACGGCATGAAAAGTCAAGTCAGAGGCCCATGCCTCTGATTTGGCTTTTTTTTTAAACTCACTTAAGAAACTCTGACACCAGGTTAGGCACTAACCACACGGTAAATAAAGATGACCTAAAACTGGTCAGTCATGGCTGCTTGCTCTACCATAGCCTTTATTCGTTTTTGGAGACTCGAAAACCTCAAAATCAACCAAAGGTCCGATAAGGTTTTTTAACTAGCTGACCGTTTTTGATTAATGCTCCGCTCCTATTCGCCGCAGCGTGATGTTTTATAAAGCCTAAAGCCTTCCTCGATAAATGGGCTATCCAACGCTAAAATAACTTTTCAATTCGAACCAGTACTTCCTGAGATTAGCGCGTTCAACCAAACAAACAAACAAACTCTTTAGCTTTATAATATTAGTATAGATTATAGACATAATTTATATCCAAGATCTTCAATTTCGATAATTCTAATCGATTTGTCCTAGAACCATTTATTTATGGCTTAGCATTTGGTGTTAATAATGTTTCAAAATTGAAATCTTAACTGTCATCATTATTTCAAAATAATATGGCTGCTGTATCAGGTAAATATGCAAAATGTATGCTGAATAATTAAATACATAATTAGATTAAAGATCAAGAGGTCGTTAGTTCAAATCTTGTTTAACTAATGTGTGACAATAGACCCTTCACGAAGCCGAATGGCAGTTGTTCTTCCTGTCATTGCGATATTTTTTATTTTTTAATCGACTTCAAAAAAAGGAGGAGATTCTCAATTCGGTTGTATTTTTTTTTTGTGATTGTTACCTCATATCTTCGTCATTTATGAACCGATTTGAAAATTTCTTCTTTTATCTGAATGGATCTACTTCCCGATTGGTCCCATAGAAACTTCATCAAAATCGGTTCAGCAGTTTGGTTTTTAAATCAATAAAGCTGGAAAAAATATGTCATCCAAGTAAAAGAAATTGCGAAATTGATCCATGACAAGGATTTGTGTGTGATGCGATAACTAAAAAGGGTAAAATAAAAACGTTTTTGCAAAAAAAAATACCGACTTCCAAAAAAACACATAAAAAAGTGGAAAATAACATTACTTTCGGAAGTCGGTGCCAAAAATGTCAATGAATCAAACCATAGTCACCGACTTCCGAAAGTAATATTATTTTCAACTTTTTTTGTGTTTTTGTGGAAGTCGGTAATTTTTTTTTGCAAAAACGTTTTCATTGTTCTGGACTGTAGCTGGACACCTTTTTGTTACGGAGATATTGGAGATGAAACTTCCAATTTTTAATGTTAAAACTTTTTTTTAAATACCTCTATGACTGCTTTACTATTCAATGTACCCATCAGCACAATGTTTTAAGTGCTTTACATAGAGTCCTACCGTAAACCATGATTTTTACCCCAAAAAAAAGTCGTTTCCCATCAATAATTTTTGCGTAGAGAGACGTAGTTTGATGTACCAAATGCTCCGTTAATAGTCCTAAAACATTCCCGCACTAACAGATCATGGTAACCCCCCTAACTTCTACAACCCAGTTAGTACCGGGTAATAAGATACGATACCGCTTAGGCAAGACTCATGTCTTGCCTAAGCGGTATCGTATTAGGGGTATCGTATCCCTTGCGGTCCATGGCCCTTTACGGTGCCCCGGTGTGGGCGCGTTCCTTGAGGCGGCGAGCCGCCCATTATCTGAACGCGCCCCAAAAGGTGATAGCCGTAAGGATGGTCCGTGGGTTCCGCACGATCTCGGGCGAGGCTGCGAGCCTCCTAGCCGGATTGCCACCATGGGATCTGGAGGCGATAGTCCTCGCGCGCCTACATGAATGGCGCGCGGAGGTTCTTCGCCGGGGGGTTACTCCGCTGCCGCGGCTAATTGCCGCTCATCGGACAAACCTCCGGGCCGATCTCATGGTGACATGGAGAGAGCGACTGTCGCAACCCCGTGCAGGGCACGCCACGATAGTGGCGATAAGTCCCCTCTTTGAGGAGTGGCTTGAGAGGCGCCACGGCGTCCTCACCTTCCGCCTGACGCAGGTCCTCACCGGACACGGTTGTTTCGGGAGGTTCCTGCACCGAATCAGGCGGGAGGAGACGCCCGGGTGTTGCGGCGACCTGTCGCGTCCGGCCCTGGTTCGAGCCATGGTCCGGAGCGAGACGGAATGGGAAGCCGTCACCTCCTTTTGCGAAACAGTCGTGCTAGCAAAGGAGGAGGCGGAACGTGAGAGAGAGCGTTCCTCCTCACGTCCCAGCCGCCGCGGGAGACGCACCGGGCGTCGGGGGCCACCGTAGACGCAGGCCTGTGGACGGTGAGCTAAGGGCTAGCTCGCCGTCCCTCCGTCTTAGGACGACAGGCCGTGTCGACGGCGCGTTCGTGTTCCACGAGCGCCTCAAAGAGATGTCAGCATATGGAAGGGGCCCGCAAGGGCCGATGCCTGCCGGGTGCTGCGGGTTGTTCGAAAGAGATACCGCGGCCCCGGAACACAAAGGGCGATGAAGGAACTTGGGTGGGTTTTAGTCAGTAAGAGTCTGACACACCCTCCCGCTCAGCCCAGAGCGGGAGAAGTCATTTGATGATTTCACATCCGAAAAAAAAAAAAAAAAAAAAGGGGTATCGTATCGTCATCAGACTTTTAAAGTACATAACTGAATACCCGTAACGACTGTCAAAGAGAGAGACCTACGGCTTTACGTACTTTCCGACGCATGAAGGAGACTGGGTATGAAATAGATGGTCACCCATCCATGGACTGACCTCGTTAAGCGTTGCTTAACCTTGAAGGTTTATCCGCTTGTTTGGTATTATTTAGCCACCTACGTTAGATTATTTATGAAATGATCGACAGAACTTCACGTTCGAAGATTCAATGCCAAAACGATTACCTATGTATCCCAAGTATTTACGACTGTCTCATTACTGCACCAACATCGTGACTTAAACGGTTGAACGACAGTCAGATGTCAGACTAAATCGTGAGTTATTTACAAGATGTTCTAAAGGCAAACGAGAAACGACTTCATAACTTTATCGACACGACCTTTATATGATCACATCGTAAAACTGCATCTTTGTGAAAAGTCTCATTATAAATGTACCGAACCCACCTCCACGAACCGAGGACTGCCTCGCTGGTCGCAAGCGCGACTGAGGAACAAGAGAGCCTGGGTTCGATTCCCGGCTCGGGCAAATTAGTTGGGTTATTCCATTAGGAATTTCTCAGTAGCAGCCCCGGAGTTTGGATTTGTGCCCGGTTGATGGCAATAGGCTCGCCCCTATTACATGGAACTTAAACATAACTGGCGAAATGTGGGTGTATTATAACACCTCTGCCTTCCCCTTCGGAGATTGCAGGCGTGATGTTATGGTGCGAAGTAAAACTTCCCGTACAAGTTAAGCCAATTTAACTAGATGTGGTTAACAGCTTTATCGACTGGTTAGCATTCGACTAAATGTCGCAAGTACTTCACTGACAAGTTTTTAAAAAAATAAACAGAATTGAATAAGATCAAGATCACAGGCTTTGTAGACATACTGCCATTGTGAAGGTAACGTGTCGAGTTTAATATATATATTTTTTTATTTATAATAATAACCAACTTGTATTTACAGTTATAAACCACACAAACAAGTTATAGGTCAGTAAACATTAAAATTTGAAAAAATACTTGAAAAATTATACAAGGTGTAGTTTTGTATCCTCGTCAAAATTCAGGAGGTTGTCATAGAAGACGTAAATAATCAATATACATATAAATTACGGTACCTGGTCAATAATTGTGTAAGTTGTTTTAATTTGACACTATTTCAGAATGAAGCCTTTTTCAAAAGAGGAGAATCACCCTTTTATCGAATAAACGTCTGCGTTTGTCTGTGTGAAAGCGCGATTACAGGGGCTAGTATTAGTCGGGCCGCGTTTTAATACGGGTGGTTTACACTTACCGATTCCCATTGTTAAGAAAAAATATAAAAAATACCTACCCATTTTATTATTGATTCGGATCGAGAATCATTAGCATAGTTACCTCCTTGAATTTGACGAGAATGCAAAGCAACACCTTGTATAAGAACTTTAACATTGTTATCATAAACTGCTCGTTTTGTTTGTAACTAAATGACGACAAGGCTTTTGATGTATAACAATGAATGGATTCTTTTCCGTATTTAGTGTGTACACAAATTGTTAAATAAAATAAATAAATAATGTTTTTGAATAGCGTTTTTTATACCATTTACATCAAGGTCAAGGGGAAGCCGCAGGGTAGCCCGTATGTTGATTAAAATATGATTTGAGTTTTAATCATTATAACCATTTATGTTCATTGAATGTTCATTATTTTATTTTATAAACTTTTTAAATGTATTTTATTATTATTTTAACATAGTTAGCTTAGATGTAATTCTATTTTGCATGCTGTGGTCTCCTGTAAGTGAAGGAGTACACCTACTTGATACCTTTGTCGTCCATAATTTATTTCCCATGATCCGTGTACATTCTTTTGTTGGAGATCCTAAATAAATAAATGACTATTTCATGAAAAAGTTAATCAATGGGATTAAATGAACTTGGAGGGATATTGAAAAATGAAAAAAAAATGAAAAATGTTTTATTCGGTAACAGAATTATTGTTAACAATATTGAGGTTGACTTCTCCTTTTAAGTGTGAAAATACCTGACACCTGATATTAATGATTATAATGGCTGCAATTCTGTAAATATAATACATACGTTTTGTTTATATATATTTTGTTCAACGTACAGCCTGACACTGACCAGCAAATTGCAAAAAAAAGTTGAGAAAAATTAATCTTAGGTGGAAGTTAAATTTTTCTTTAGCTTTTTAAGTCTTTTTCAGTATCGTTACCCTTACTATTATGTATTGAATGGTATCGTATTACTTGTTTACTGGATTGTGGAGGTCAGATAGGCAGTCGCTCCATGTATAATACTGGTATTCAGCTGCATCCGGTTAGACTAGAAGCCAACCTAAACATAGTTAAGAAAAGTATGGGCAGGTGATGTTGATGATTAAGACTCTTTTGGCTCAAGAATAGGACGTGTCAGCCTTGTGTTTTGACTCAGAAAATGTTTCACTATCTGCGCGAAGACATAACAGAACGTAATATGCACGATCTGATATTTCTCTTATGCACAACCTAACAGGTTTGGTCTGGAGATTATAATCTTATCCGAAATAATAATTTATTGGAACGAAGTTCCTTATCGCGCGTTGTGAAAGGGGGCTAGACGGAAAAAATTCTTACGAAAAGTTGTCACGACACTTTTTGCTATAGTAAGCTATTGTAAGCTTTGCGGCGTCGCATGTTTCTCTGTCTGTCTCTCTCTCTCTCTCTTAAAGAAAGCAAGCCAGATATTTTCATTTCTATTTTGCATTGAACAGTGTGGTGTTCAATGCGAAATATTAATATATATATATATATTTATTAATTATATTTGTTAATAATAAAAAAATATAATTATAACTTAAAAAAAATAAAATTGTATTACAATTCCTTCACTAATTAATCGAAAGGAACTTTGTTCCATCCGGGTGTCCCTTGACACCTCTCAAGTTTTTTTTATTTATTTTATTTTTTATTTATTTCACCTCACAATGGCAAGCTTATTCTAGGTTTCACATAATATTAATTACTCTTTCAAAAGAAAAACACCGCGCTATAAATTCGCATAACATCACGCTTGTAATCCCCGTAGGGTCGGGCAGAGGTGTACCTTATAGTACGTTATAGTACACCCATATTTCGCCAGTTATGTTTAAGTCCCATGTAATAGGGGGCGAGTCAAGTGCCATCAACCGGGCACTAATTCGGACTCCATGGCTGCTACTGAGAAATTCCTGACGGAAAAACCCAATAGCATTTTGCCTGACCCGGGAATCAAACCCAGGAGCTCATGCTCAGCAGTCGCGCTTACGACCACTCGACCGACGAGGTAGTTGTTTATAAAATATTTTATTCCAAAACGTATCAATGGACAAATTAAACTCAATAATAATAATAATAATATCGCTGGACATTACACACAGCGCCATCTAGTGCCACACTAAGCAACGAGGCTTGTGTCGTGGACACTAGATAGTTGATATACTACATAGATACTTTTTGTTTGTAAATACATACTTATTATACATATAAACATCCATGACTCGGTAACAAATGTCCATGCTTAATCACACAAACACTTGCTCCTACCGGGATTCGAACCCGGAACCCTATGAACGTAAGGCAGCCTCACTACCGCTGCGCCATTCGGGTCGGCGCAATGTACGGAAAGTTTGAACAAAAATCTGATTTAAATTTTTTATAAATACTTTAGCCACAAATATGTGATTGTCTTGTTTTTTACTTCGCACGCCAATTATATTATGACATCATTACATAAAAACGAATCCGCATGTTTCAAGTTTTAAACGAATTTCAGCGCACCTTGAATGCCGGATTTTAGATGTTATGTAAGTGCAAGATTGTTTGCGATATGACCTTTGACAATGATCTTCGATACGACTCAAAACGCTCTGTTGGATTTTCGACGTTCTTTGCGAGAGGCGAGAGTTAAAATCCCAATAGTACGACAGCAAACATAACAGTACAAGTAGTGATAGTACAACAATATTTAGGCATCGAGAGTTACTGAAAACAGGCATAAGGTTCACGTTCAAACTTCATGCAAACTTTTTACATTTATATACGTTTGTTTTAGCCTATGAACACTGGGCTTTTAAATAAATATCGAATTTCTCAGTATCAGCCAAAGAGTTTGGATTTGAGGCCGGTTGATGGCAAAAGGCACGTCCCTATTACATGGAACTTAAAGATAAATGGCGAAATGTACTATTGCCTAATAATGAGTAAGATAAGTACCTATGTAATATAAGATAAGAACCTACTCATCTGCCTAACCCTTCGTGTATTGCAGACGTGATGTTATAATATTTTAATGAAGTTATTGATGTAATATATCACAGCATTGTAACAAAATGATCATGAGTCATCGTCGATTAAAACATTTATCACGTTCGTATTATGAACAACACGTTAGTACACTTCCTGTATACAAGGTGTAGTTTTGCAACCTCGTCAAAATTCAGGAGGTTGTCATAGAAGACGTAAATAATCCATATAAATTACGGTACCTGGTCAATAATAATAAACGCTGCTTTTTTTTAGTTCTTTTAATTTGACACTTTTTCAGAATGAAGCCCTTTTCAAAAGAGGAGAATCAGACGTTTATTCGATAAACGGTTATCGAATAAACGTCTGCGTTTGTTTGTGTGTGTGAAACCGCGGTTATTAGGGCCAGTATTAGACGAGCCGCGTTTAAATACGGGTGGTATATACTTATCGATTTCCGATATTAAGAAAAACAAATATAAATTACCTACCCATTTTATTATTGATTAGGGTCGAAAATAATTAGCATAGTTACCTCCTTGAATTTGACGAGGATGCAAAGCAACACCTTGTATAATAATAATTATACATATTGTTTCCGATTGATTTGCTTGTTTTGTGGTGAGACTTTGACGTGATAATTGACGCTATATTATGACATGGCTGTGGTATTTGATGTCAAGTATTACTTCGGCGATATTTTGACATAACATCACTGCGTCATCTTCGTATTGTTTTACTTACTTATCCACTTTTTTATGTTGTTTAACGGCAACGCTGGTGGCCCACCAAATGGTACGTATAGTCCTGAAGGTTCAGCATTATGTACATCAAACTAGTACCTTTACTCAAAAATATTGCTCTGAAACGACATTTTTGTTTGCGGTGCAAAGACATCACGCTTTACGGTAAGACTCAATGTAACGCACTTAAAACATTGTGCTGATGGGTGCATTAAATAGCACGAGGGTCGTGGAGATATTTAAAGTAAAGTTATAACCCTACAAACTTGTATTTAAAAAACAACGGGCTGCGTTAATGGTATTATAACACCTATTAGAAATCAGCGTTTACCTATATTCCAGAGAACAAGCAAGTTAAAGTGGCAAAAGGATTAATTAGCCGTTAAACCGATGGCCGTTTAAAGAACACGTCTACCTCAGACGCGTTCTTGAGAATAGTCCACGAATCGGCAAACGTAAGATAGAACGCTCTCAGGCTCGGCGGAGCAATGTTCACAGAGGCCCTGGTAGAAGCTGGATAAAAGTATCCGATCGAATTGAATGGCATGCAATCGGAGAAGGCTTTGTCCAGCAGTGGATGACGATTTCACCAGAGACAAATCTGAAATGCTTTATTTGCTTTCCAACAAGGTTTGATAAGCAATAAATGAAATTACATTTTGGTAGTACGGATGTTTATAGGATATTCAGTGGTAATATTTTCCGAACCACAGTATCATGCGACCAACGCGAACCGTGCACCTTTTTTGACGTTTTATTAGTGCCTATGTAGGCCTAACTGAAATTAAATATTTTGATTTTGAACCCGTACAAGAAACGACCATTTTTTTTTCTTGGAGTCTTGGTATGACTTGAGTCTTCCAATGAAGCTTCACTCTAGGCCGCATCATCGCTTCATATCAGGCGAGTTGCAGCGCAAGCCTATTTAGAAGCTTAATTTATACTAATATTGATTGATTGTTTGGTTGAACGCGCTAATCTCAGGAACTACTGGTTCGAATTGAAAAATTATTTTAGTATTGGATAGCCCATTTATCGAGGAAGGCTATAGGCTATATAACATCACGCTGCGGCCAATAGGAGCGGAGCATCAATGAAAAATGTTGCGCAGAAAAAGTTGCGCGGATCAGCTAGTTTTAAAAAAAGAAGTGTACCCTAAAACACGCTGATCGAATGACAACAATAAAAAAAAAAAGAATGAATTCCTCAATCAGATACACCACATACTATGTATGATGGTAACTACCGACTATGTAGTAAATACAATGTATTATACAGTAGCTAGACTATTAATCAAGCAGGTAACGTCCTTCATTCCTCATCACGCAATATTAATGTTAAAAATGTCTATTAACTCCACAATCGTAAGCAATTTCAATGGCGGGTAAAACCAGCTGATCAATATTGCTGTGTCGTGTGTGCGGCGGGCGTGCGGTGAGCGGTGCACATCTCCCCTCATCTACGGTTTACACGTCTCCGCACAGCTTCGGTGGATACACCCTAGCTTTTACGCATCTCCTCTCCGCTCCGCTTCGAACATCTCCGCTCGTCTCCTCTCTTTGGTGGAGTCGGGGCCAAGTCCCATGGCCAAGCGCAAAATCTTTTAGAGGCAAAGCATCGTTCCAAATCAATAAACTGAACCATTTTAATAAAAGAACAATAAAACGGATACAACTAATATATCAAGCCTTCTATTTTATTAAAACCTTAATAAGTACTATCCCATTGAGCCCACTTATTAGTAAGTACATAGAAAACAAAGCTATCTACACACGCGTATATCTTGAACAAAAGCCATGGGATTTTACGAGGGCATTATCTTACAATTGTTTGCCGTTATGGTTGAGGAGCTTGCATCCAAAAAATATTAAGTATCGTAGGTACTTATTTTGTGCGAAAAACAGGTGAAGTATAATGTTGAAGACGGTATTACGTAAGTGTTTATAAAGGTAGGTATGTAAATGTAAAAAATGAAATGAGAATTTTAAGTAGAATATTATTATTTTTATGAAGGCAGAACGGATATTAGTTAGTAAATATTTCATTGTACTTATAATCTCTTTTCACTTAGCATGACATAATCTGCTAATCACGTTTCCTCTGCTGGAATGAGGGTCCTACACGGGTTGATGGATGTCGCATGTCTTGTAAATGGCTGGGGTGATTCAATAAACACCAAGAAAAGCACCCACGACGACTCACGCCGTACAAGACTTATGAACAATCTAGAAAGTTATACTCTTAATTAAAGTTGCCAAACTATACAACAGGTGGAAGATACACAGTCGCACAGACACTTACCAGGCATTCAGTACATCATTTTGAACCGTCGCGTCGGTGTCCCTACCACCCGGTATTTTAAAATAAAACCGATTGCATGACTTTAACAGATTTGTCCAATATTGCCTTTAGTTTTATTTATATGATCACGTATTTTTTGCAACACTAGCTCCCAAACCACAACCTACCAGTTACCGCTAAGGCCATTGAAAAGGGAACGGCTCCAATTTGTTAAATCACGATAAATGCGTGTACTTAAACTGTAGGAGTTTGTGAAATATGTTCCTTACATGTAAGTACAGTACTGGTCGAAAAAGGTAACACAATTGTAAAAGTTTCGCAAGTCTTTACGTGGGATGTGTGTGGGACCTTCTTGGTTATTCTTGTGGGGAAATTGTTATTAAGAATCAATTTGATGTGTCACTGAACAGGCATTATTTTTGGTTAAGCAGACCTCGTAGACGATGGCGGGACGGACTCTTGATCGAAATAGCTGGAAGTCATAGGGAGAGGCCTTTGCTCAACAGTGAGATGATTCAAGCGAACATTATCATCGCTTTTTCCCAACTTTATTGGGTTCGGCTTCCAGTCTTACCTGACGCAGCTGAATACCAGTATTTACGTGGAGCGACTGCCTATCTGACCTCCACAACCCATTTAGTGCAGGATAATATGATACCCCTAGACTGCCTGCAGACTTTCAAGTCACTGACTACCTGTAACGACTGTCAAAGATCTACAAATGACAGCCAGGACCAACGGCTTAACGTGCTTTCCGAGGCATGGAGGAAACTCGGTATGTAATGAGTGGTCGCCTATCCACGGATATGCCGTCAACTGGGCACAAATTCAGACTCCGTGGCTGCTACAAAGAAATGCCTGATGGAAAAACCGAATAATACTTTGCCCGACCCTGTTATCGAACCTAGGACCAACAACAGTTGCGCTTGCGACCACTAGACCAACAAGGCAGTCAACAACAATTAAACAATTCAATAAATAGAAATTGCAAAAAGCCACAGTTGTAACAATTTTATTTCAACGCCATCTACCTTGCGATAAACAAACCATTTCGTACCTATGCTCTTGCTCATAACATTTTGAGGCAAACGATGTCTAGTATTGTATACCTTCGCTCAAGACAAGATAGATGGCGTTGCTCTAGTTACAATTTGAAAATGAAAAAGGGTCTCATGGAAAAACCGGAGCAGTGCGAAATTTATTTTATCTGATTATTCTTAAAAAAGTGCCTGCCCCTTGTGCTTAACCATTCGGGGATTACAAGCGTGATGTTATGTTATTCTCAAAAGCTTCCTTATGTCAAATTTTTGACCGACTTCAAAAAAAGGAGGAGGTTCTCAATTCGGTGGTAGTTTTTTTTTAGTTTGTTACCTCATATCTTCATCATTTATGAACCGATTTGAAAGAGTCTTCTTTTATCTGAAAGAATATAGGTGCTTCACGATTGGTTCCATATCAATTACATCAAAATTGGTTCAGTAGTTTGATTTTTATATCATATGGAAAAAAACATGTCATCCAAGTAAAAGAAGTTGCGAAATTGATACTTGACAAGGATTTGTGTGTGATACGATAACTGAAAAGGGTAAAATATTGTTCGTGCGCAAACGAGAGTTAAATAAATTAGACTTATTTTCTTAAATAAAAACAAGCTTTTATTAAAATGAAAAGAAGGAATACTGTCACCAGAACCAAAGGTGTGTGCAAAATTTCAGCTCAATCGGTTGGGGGGAACTGGTATGAAATTCAGTTGCAAGATTTGACCAATACACACTAACTGACTAACAAGGCAAGTTAAAATTAAAGCAAAATTGAATTTCCAAAATTAATAGCGCGTCACGATTTTACTTTTTGATTTTGGGTATTTTTGAGTACAGTCACGAGCACCAATATGTATACACTTTCCAAAACTTAAAAGCAATTTTCGCGAGAAATAACAATTGTAACTTGGAGATAGGATCTATTTTATAAAAATAGGAGAACTCCAAAACGCTATGTTCGTAACAACATGAAATTTTAATCAGAACAGTAGGAGAATATCATTTTTAAACGTTGCCAAGTGTTTATGTACATCGATTAATTATCGACGGTTACACAATATAATACAATTTAGTATCAAAACCTTAATAAACAAACGCCGGTGAGCCACGGGTTTTCCCAACGTTATCAATAAGGAAATAACAATCAAAATACGAGTATGTGTTTTGAACATTAGCAATTAAATATTATTATGTTTGTAATTACATTCATGTTTATTTGTGTAACACACAAATAACATAACATAACGGATGTAATCCCCGAAGGGTCAGGCACAGGTGTAAGTACCTAATAGTACACCCACTGTTTTAAGTCCCATGTAATAGGTGGCTAAATAATAACAGCCGCTCGGGTGGATCGCCAGGTTAAGCCGCGATTGCCTGGATCTGGGTCCGTGGATGGGTAACCATCCATCCATCCATTACATACCGAGTTTCCTCCGTGCCTCGGAAAGCACGTTAAGCCGTTGCTCCCGGCTGTCAATTGAAGATCTTTGACAGTTGTTACAGGTAGTCAGTGACCTGAAAGTCTGACAACCAGTCTTACCAAGGGGTGCGGTTAGGGAATGCAATCTCGTTCTCGCGAGATCTCGGCCTTTTTTAGCGAGATTGATCTCGGCCGAAAAATGGGCGAGATCTCGCGAGGTTAACGAGATTACACTCGAGCATAAAAACGTCTTATTCAACTTAGTTAATGAGTTTCATTTTAGTTTTTGACTTCTTGTTGTTTTGTTATAAAGTAACTGTTTTATTATTAAAAGACTTTTTTTTCTTTAATATTAGAACAGAAGACTGGTTCTTTATTTCATTTCTTATTTGATTAGATCCGTCAAAGTCTACTACATAAAAGTTTATTAAAAAAAAAAATTGATAGATACGTCAATGTCAAACAATGTTAAATACATCAAAGTTAATTGAAAAAATTCGTAAAAATTAATGTTTATTTCATAGTACCTATAATTCTTATTATGTTTTTCCTAATTTATTCAAATATTGTGATTATTTGCAAGAATAAACACACAAAACTGCCAATCTCGCGAGATCTCGGAATTGACGAGATCTCGCGGTATTGTTATTCATAAACTCGCGAGATCCCGCCTGAGCCCCAATCTCGCGAGATTGCATTCTCTAGGTGCCGTATTACCCAGTACTAACTGGGTTGTGGAGGTCAGATAGGCAGTCGCTCCATGTAAAATACTGGAATTCAGCTGCATCCGGTTAGACTGGAAGCCGACCCCAACGGGTTCCCTATGTCAGTTCGAATCACTATTCTGCGAAAATTGTTACATCGATGACTATACATCGATGCCTTGTTACTGCGACGTTATGCATAGTTGGCAAAAGGTTAGGCTGATGATGTAATACGTGGCGAGCCTATTGCCATCAACCGGGCATAAATCCTGACTCCGTGGACGCTTCTGAGAAATTCGTGATAGAAAACTCCGGTAACGTCAAGTAGACGGTCTCCTATACATGACAGATCGCGGAAAGTATTCTTTATAAAACATTTTAAGCAATTAAAGCCACACCATCATTTTCATCTGCCAAGCCTTTTCCTAACCATGTTGGAGTCGGCTTCCAGTCTGACCGATTGCAGCTGAATACCAGTAATTTTACATGGCGCGGTTAGCCGCGTCATGAAAAATATAGCTATCTGACCTCCACAACCAAGTTAGTACTGGTGAACACGGTACCCCCTAGTCAGACTAGTTGTCAGACTTTTTCTTAATAATCTTACGTTTTTTTGCAATAAGCAAGTCAGTGTCATGTTGATTAAAATAATGGGGATTAATGTATGAAATTGCAGATTATCATCAACTTATATACCGTAAAATGAAAACTCGTTTTTTTCCAAGATGTAACATATTTATTTAATCAAAATATTTATCCTCATTATCAGCTATACATTGCATGCTAAATGTGTAAATTGTGTCAAGCTATTTTTTTTTAATATTGGTGGCCCTAACGAACACGGCTTGACAGAGTTATAATTATTACATCATCAATTTCGCGGGCTACTGGTGCTTCCACCTTAACGTGTTTTCCAAGGCACGAAAGAAACTCGCTATGTAATGAATGGTAACCCATCCACGGACCGACCCAGGCGAGCGCGGTTTAACCTTGAAGATAGATCCGTGCGGCTGTTATTAATTAACCACGAGCTTATCAATAAAGAGACAATTTTGCCATTAAAATCATTTCCACAATCAACAGCACACTTTTGGTTAAGTACCTTGAGGAGATAAAGATATCTACATATTGATGGAGCGCAAAAAGTCAAGTGTTTCACACGTTTTGTTTATTTGGGTCAGTTAATATACGGTGCATTGCACTTTGATGCAACTTTCACAATGAAAGGTTACACTGAAATCGAAGCTAAGGAGAAAGGGATTCAAAAGTGGGTGGTAAGCGTTTATTTATCAATTAAGAAAAAAAATTAACGATATAACATCATCATCATCCACAGCCCGACTTCAGCCACTGCTGGGTATACGCCTGTCTTTGCTTGTGCCAAGCTCCACGTTCTCGAGCCAGCCTCATACAGGATTTTATTTTATTTTTAACCGACTTCAAAAAACGGAGCAGGTTCATAATTCGGTCGTGTTTGTTACCTCATATCTTCGTCATTCATGAACTGATTTGAAAAATTCCTCTTTTATCTGAAAGGATATACATACTTTCCAATTGGTCCCATAGAAATTTTATCAAAATCAATTCAGTAGTTTGGTTTTTAAATCAAAATATCTGGTAAAAATATTTTATACTTACAAGTAAAACAAATTGCGGAGCTGATACTTGACAAGGCTTTGTGTGTGATACGATAACTAAAAAGGGGAAAATAAAAACTTTTTTGCAATAAAATATCTGACATCCAAAAAAATCACAAAAAAAATTAAAAAACTTTACCATCGGAAGTCGGTGGCAAAAAAGTCAATGAAACAAACAATAGTCACCGACTTCCGAAAGTAAAGCTATTTTCCATTTTAATTTTTTGGAAGTCGTTTATTTTTTTGCTAAAAAGTTTTTCAATGTAACATCACAACCGGTACGGGTCTTGGTGCGGGTGACATTTCAACATATCTGTCACATTGACAACAGTTTTCGCAAGTGTATTTTTTTGAGTGTTATCATCGTAAAATGTTCCCTGTTCTGGGACACAGGCCTCCTCTATATGAGAGAGACTGGGCTATAATCCACCACGCGAGCCCAGTGTGGGTTCATGGGTTGGTAGATGACACACATCGCTGGTTTGCGAGAAGGATGACATAACTCAAAAATTTAGATTTTTCGATGTTGTTTGTAGTTGAATATAAAATTAAGGAAAGCAAGTATTAAATTTAGTAACGAAATACGTAAAATAAAACTTTAATCTTTTGATAAAAAGTTTCTATATGCAAAAAAAATATTGGCGATATACTGAAAATATTTTTAGAACTTACAAAAAAGCTGTCCTGTATTTCTTATTTTTCGAGTTATGTCATTATTGTTGCAAACAAACGACATGTCTTCGAATGTTTCGTTCTAGGCCGGTTTTCTCACGATTTTTTGCAAGTCAGAGCCACCATCAAACTCTCACGTTCAACATCAAGGCCAGCTAAGCTATCCTCCGAAATTCCAAAGATCTTCAATGTACTCCAGGAATTCTTTTTTTATCGTGTGGTTAGTGCCTAACCTGTCAGAGTTTTTATGCCTCTGACTTGGCTTTACATGCCGTCGAGAAATATCTCTCGGGCATGCTGGTTTCCTCACGATGTTTTCCTTCACCGAAGCACGCAATAATTATACAATACGCACATGATTCCGAAAAATCAAAGGTGAGTGTCTTCGAACAATGAACTCCAGGAATTACAAAATCCACACATATCATAACAAAAAAAAAAACAAAACAATGCAATTACTAATAGGAAAATCGCAAATGACAAATACCATAGCACATCACTTAGTAAGCCCAGACTTGAAGGTAAAACCCGAGGTGACAACACAACGTTTAAACCAGCCCCTATGTCCCCAATACTTGATTTATTTGCATAACGAGGTTTTGGATAAGGTGGATTGCACATTGAACAAGAATGATAAAGTATTTAAAAAGTTTAAACCGATGCAGGGTAAAGGCGATACACCTAAAGTGGAGTTGGGCAGGATATCTGGCTAGACGCGGAGATGGCCGATTAAGGTTTTGACCAAATGGTAGTCAAGGTTGGGCCTAAGAAACCAGAGCCGTCCAAAACCGCGTTGGATTGACTATACCGTCAAGATCGCGGGAACTGATGGATAAGTATTGTTGGGTATAGGGTGGCCTATACCCAACAATAGGTGATTCCGGACTGAAATGGTGATAATGAGGGTAAATGCCTCATCTTATAATTATGAAAAAGGAACACGTACATCGAGCATTAATAATGCATGAATGATGTAACCAAGATTTTGTAAAAACATATTGATTTAAAAGAGTGTCCATGGAGTTTCTTGCCCATTCTTCTCCATAGGATGTACGCTTTCGAATTGGCAACTACAGTACTTTCACAAGTTATTATGCCCTGTGACTGGGACTGTAGCTTAGTTTATTTTTTGTGTTTTGACATTCAAAAGTGCCTGTAATGGTCAAATTGAAATAAATTCTTTGAGTTTGAGTTTATTAATCACCATGCAAGCTTGCTAGATTGATTTCAGAATGTGTAAAACTTCAGTTGTACCAGGAGGTATTGTGTAGTGAGATAGTGTACTATCTAGTTTATCAAATTGTGGAGCTCAGATGGACTGCCTTGTTGGTCTGGTGGTCTTAATCGGGACTGCTGAGCACGAGGCTCTGGGTTCGATTCCCGAGTCGGGCAAATTGTAATAGGGCTCTTCCATCAGGAATTTCTCATCAGTAGCAGCCACGGATCTGGATTTGTGCCCGGTTGATGGCAATAGTCTTGCCCCCTATTACATGGGACTTAAATATAACTGGCGAAATGTGGGTTTATCTATTAGGTAGACTTCTGCCTAACCCTTCGGGGATTACACGCGTGATGTTATGTGGAGCTCATATATGATGGCTAGTAGACATCTCGTTCCTTCTTTAACAATGTGATGACAAGTATGGCATGTCTGAGTGTGACATTGCCTTTTGTCGTGTCCACACACTTTACAGTACCTACTGTTTGTGTTTTGGTTTTCTTGTGACGTTTTCCTTCTGGAGATCAGCTGCTTTGATTTCGATACGAAGTCACGTGCAATATTTAAAATACCTTTAGGTTAATAACTTGAGACGGTGCGTCACCTTTAATTTATCTACTTATATTAATTCTTTAAAAATAATAAATATCGAATCAACAAGTGACTACTATCAGAAAACCAGAAAAATTTAAACAAACTTGAACTGCAATATAAAAGATTTTTCTGTAGAAAATATTCCATGAAAATCACTGTTTTTCAAAACAAGCATTATGTATACGAGAATAATCAAATCTGGTTTGCGAAACTCGTTTACAAACATTTTGAAGGTCAAAGTAGCATATATCAAAGATCATAACGCATAAAGCTAATATCATAATAATATAATATCATTGGATTTTGACATTGTGATTTTGAATTAAATTTTGACATTGTAATTTTTTATTTAATTTTTGAGATTGTAATTTTTTGTTTATCGTATATTTTTTTTTTTGCATTGTTTGTCTAGTGCGACTAATTTTGTACGCCTTAAATGGCAAAACATGTAGCTACCTCTTTATTATAAGACCTTTATACCATACTCATGTTTTACAAAATATTTCATACAAACTACAAATAGAACTTAATTACTAAATAATAAAAAAATAAGACTAAAAGTAAGTACCTACAAAACATCGTGAGGAAACCAGCATGACTGAGAGATATTTCTCGACGGCATGTAAAGCCAAGTCAGAGGCCCATGGGCGGCATAAAAACTCTGACACCAGGTTAGGCACTAATCACACGATAAAGAAGAAGAAGTACCTACTTACATAATTATACCGGGTGGAAGGGACAGCGTTGCTAAGCCGATTACCACGTGTTCAGTACACCATTTTGAATCGGGCCCCACACAGAAAATAAATGTTTCGTCGGTTATTAAAAAATAAATCAGCTGTTCAGTACATTTTTAACAGATTTCAAAAATAGGAGGTTCTCAATTCGTCGGAACCTTTTTTTTAATTTTTGTTATGTATTTTCCCCGATTACTCGAAGATGGCTGCACCAATTTGGATTTTTTTTTTTGTTTGAGAGGGTATACTTCCCGATTGGTCCCATAGAAATTTTATGAAAATCGGTTCAACAGTTTGGTTTTTAAATCAAAATATCTGGTAAAAATACGTTATCCAAGTAAAAGAAATTGCGAAATTGATAAAAGTTTTGGCAAAAAAGTAAATGAAATAAAAAATAGTCACCGACTTCCGAAAGTAAAGTTATTTCCCACGTTTTTTACTGTTTTTTTTTTTTTTTTGGAAGCCGGTTATTTATTTGCAAAAAAGTTTATTGACGTGTAGGTATTGCAGTTTTGTAGGCAACAGCAGATTTTTTTTTGTGACGCGAAAGTCTCACAACCATTATTACGAAAGGATTGTAATACCCAAAGACTATTTATAGGTAAATACTCTATGGTAATACCCAATAGGTAGGTTGTGGAGGCCAGATAGGCAGTCGCTGCATCGCTGCATGTGAAATACCGGTATTCAGCTGCATCCGCTTAGACTGGAAGCCGACCCCGTCATAGTTGAGAATATGCTAGGCAGATGATTCTGACGGTGGTATTATGAATGTTGCAGGTAAGCAAAGGTGGTGGAAATCTTATTCCGTCATTGCCAGCAGTTAACTCAATCTAACAAAAACATATAAAACAAAATCACTATCTAAGTATGTCTGTTTGATTGCTTAGATCTTTTAAACTACAAAACAGATGTCGCTGTGGTTTTCAACATAATTTTGTCAATTTCTTCCAAAACTGTAATTTGTATTGTCTTAAATAACTAACGAAGATTAAGACACAGACATTTCTATGTCACCCTAGCAACCGCGTAAAGCCGGGTCGAGTCGCTAGTTTCTCATAATCGCAAAATTATTGGCCGTAAATAAAACCTTAGTAACTAGAAAATTGAACGCAGCGTTAAAAACATAAATGGAAAAGGTCTTCATGCGTATTATCGTGTTATAAACTAAGTGGAAGTGTGGATTTTTTGAAGTTGAAAGGTATGTTTGATCTGGCTTAATTATTTTTCCTTTATGTTTTTGTGTGGTAGCCCTGAGCCCTGGTTTAAATGGGAAATCCCCAAAATCTGAGGATTAGACAATTTAGTTCAATGATGAAGGTTCTTTAGGTGCAGCTCATGGCTTATAATAACAATCTTTAATTTAAGCCGTGCTTGCGTAGGTTGGTCCTTGGATGGGTAACCATCCATTACATACCGAGTTTCTCCCGTGCCTCGGAAAGCACGTTAAGCCGTTGGTCCCAGCTGTCATTTGTAGATCTTTGACAGTCGTTACAGGTAGTCAGTGGCCTAAAAAATCTTACAACGAGTCTTACCAATCTTACCATTATCTTAGCAGAAGGCAGGCAGTTGCTCCATGTAAAATACTGGTATTGAGCTGCATCCAGTTAGACTGGAAGCCGACCCCAACATGGTTGAAAAAAGCGAGGCATCTTCTTAGCGCGTCGATGACGATCTTAATTGAATCGGCTGAACATTTGGCACCGTGTTTAATACCTTCAGTAGCATCTATCACTTCCAGTGTACAAACAACAGTGGCCATGACGTCTTAATGCAGGAATGTTTTAGTTCCATTCAAGTTTGGGATAGAGATGGCGCTAGACATCCTGTATAGCTCTGTCTCTTTCCCACACTGGAATAGAACCTAAACATTCCTGCATTAAGACGTCATAGTAGGGCTACAGGACAGGCAGGCCATGGTATAAAGTGTCCCATCTTTAATGGAATAACACCACTTTTACAGTCCAGGGCAGAATCATCCATGAATCTAAATCTGGGTAGGTTATCCTTGCTTCGGCTAACCTGAAGTAACCTGGAGGGTGTCTATGGAGTTTCTTCTAACCAGAAGTGACCAGAAGAATGTCCATCGAGTTTTTACCATTCTTCTCCATAGAGATCTACGCTTTAGAATGAGCAACTAAAGTTCTTCCAAAGTTATTATGCCTGGTGACTGGACTAATGTTTCATCTTTTCGTTTAATCGAATTCAAAAGTGCATGTAACTGGTCTATTTGAAATAGGCGGTATGAGATGTCCATTTAAAGAATTCCAGGCCAGCCATGGCAACTCATTCTACGTAGCTGTGTATTCTAATTCAGTCGACATGGCCAAAAAAGGTGGGAGTATCTGGAAAGTATTCTGAAGTAAATGGAACTTTAACAGGTTGTTTGGGGGTACACAAAGGAAGAACATCCTAAGTTTTCGAACATGCTAACTTACTAGGGGGGCGGGACAAGAACCTCCCAATTTTCTGACTTTTTCAGTTTTTTGCTTACATCTCTTAACCACATTGCATGACAAAGTTGGTGTACGCCGAAAAAAACGTGGTTTTATTTATTTATTTAAACTTCATGTACATAGGCGGACTTAATGCCACAAGGCATGCTCTACCAGTCAACCTTTGGGTCAAATAGGATATCATTGTGATAGACCATTAAAATTCCATCAACTTTCCAGGCAAAAAGTACATAACTGCTGAACTAATCTATAACATCAAGATACAAGGAAGCAATGACCTCCAATAAATCTGTCGACAGTTAAATAACAGCTGTATTCATTACTACACAATGATGATAATTTTGTAATAATACATATAAATGATCAACATAAGTATGGGAAAAAAAGATGGCATTGTGTTCGGATCTTCGGACCTTGTGTTCCGGGGACTAGCTTTGACCGTGGCTTTGTTCTTTTTTTTTGTTTAGCCCTACATCCTTCGCTTTTTCTTTCTTCCATTTCTTTCTGGATCTGATGGAGTGGGGGACTGAGAACAGGGTAAAAACGAAAAGACCATGGTGCCGTTGATAGGCAAAAGCATTTAACACAGGTACCTACCATCATCTGCCTAGCCTTATCCCAACTATGTTGGGGTTGGCTTCCAGTCTAACTGGATGCAGCTGAATACCAGTATTTTAAATGGAGCAACTGCCTGCCTTCTGACTTCCACAACCCAGTCAGTACTGGGTAATACGATACCCCTTGGTAAGACTTGTTGTCAGAGTTTCGGGTCACTGACTACCTGTAAAGACTATCAAAGGTCCATAAATGAGGGCGAGACCAACGGCTTAACGTGCATGACGAGGCACGGAGGAGGAAAAAAGTAACAAACACACACACACACATGCAAGTATATCAACAGTTTATTTATATTACCTAGGATGTTACATTGTACAAAACAATCAAGTCTGACCTTGAGATATTTGCATAATGCTCTGTGCGAAGGTCAAGGGCATATTTCGGAGTTGGAAACTTTAGTTTTTGCTCATGATTTGATCCAAATGGCGTAGCGGTTTGATGTGTTCATTTTATACATCGGCGATTCGTAAGCTTTTTTGGACTGGCCGGTATTTTTTTAGTCTTGCGCCCGATATCACAGCATGGTGCCTAAAATTATATAAAAAGAGATATGTACTAAAACATTGTCGTCGTTTTATATTTATGTAGGTTCTTACTTATAAGCTGTTGTAATATTACACCAATTTACCCAATTCGTAGGAGCACGTGGCTAATAATAACAGCCGCTCTGGTCGATCTTCAGGTTAAGCAGCGTCTGCCAAGGTCGGTCCGTGGATGGGCGAAAGATCTGTAACAGCACGGGGTGTTGGCAAATTGCGTTTACAAAGGTACACTTATCGCACAAGGTAGGAAAACCCACTCATAAAAAGAAAACATAAAATTAATTCTGACTTTATCATACTAGCCACGTAAAGTGGTATATTGTTAAGTCATGGCCGTCATCATTAATTTGCATTACTTACTCATTTAAATAATGAATTACCTGTAATTAAGTCATTGCAGTTTTAAAATAGTTTTATGTCTATTTTAAAAGGTAATTCATGAATGTAAATAGAGATATATTTTTCAATACACTTCCTCGAAAACTGGCTCTTATGGCACTAGGATTAGGTTCAACATGCTATGGATTTCACCCTCGTGGTTTTCTTCTTATATTCCCGCACTATAAAAATTCCACAGCCAGGTGGTGAGGCCACTCGCCCCCACAGTAATTTTAATTTTTAATTTTTTTTTCTATTCCATTGAATCAATTTGGACTTTGAACAAAGTTGGACTAAAAACTTGAAAACCAAAAAAACTAAAATTGTATTGAAACACGTCGTTTGATACACTGTGGGCATTTTTTACTGAAGTTCTCGGCTCCATAACACCCTCGCCTGCGGCTCGTGTGTGTATTTTGCCTCCCGCAATAACAAACTTTCACCACTTATATCAAAATGTACAATTATTGTAAAATTACGTGGTTATCTACCTGACAAAGGATAATATTTACCCTTTCTTACTTAACATCACGCCTGTAATCCCCGTAAAGGGTTAGGCAGAGGTGTACCTAATCCCACACCCACATTTCTCCAGTTATGTTTGAGTCCCATGTAATAGGGGTCGAGCCTACTGCCATCAAACGGGCACGATCTATGTCCCCTTCCCTTTTATCTTCTTTTGCCCTTTACTAGAAGTAGTTTTTAGGCGATTCTCACACGTCTCTCTCACGGAGGTGAGCGCCCGCGCCCTCCGTACGCGCGGTCGAGCTGTGTACGTGTGCAAAGGGCCCTACAGACTCACGCCGAGAACCCCCAAGAACACCCGAGAAGCGTGAATGTGATTGATTTCTCGCCATCTCGTTCTCGCACTCGCCTGTTGTCCAATCGGTGTCGGTTTCTTAGCCGCTTTAAAGGGTTTCTCGGGTAACAAAAGAGAACGGTATCACATGTCGCATGAGTGTAGAGACCTTCTAGTTTCTTGGCCTATGTCCCAGCGAGCCTTTTCGCCGAGACGTTATTTTATTTTTATATGAACTACCTTGGTGGTTCAGTGGTCGCAACAACCGCTGCTGAGTATGAGGTCTCGGGCTCGATCAGGTAGGGCAAAGTTTATTTGGTGTCATCAGGAATTTCTCGGAAAGAGCCAGGAGTCTGAATTTGTGACAGGTTGATGGTTGTTCATGAATAGCCTTGCCCTTATTACATGAACGAACAGCAGATTTTGTATTGGTAAGACACCTGAACACCTTGCCTTCCGGGGAAGACAGGTGCGAAGCCATGTTTTTTAGAAACATCAAAATTGGTTCAGCGGTACAGCCGTGAAAACGTAACAAAGTTACAAAACAGAGTGACATTCTCATTTATTATACGCAATTAAAATAATTTATAAGCATGTGCAGTATTTAGACTTTTATACAAAGGTTCAAGCGTCATAACATAATGCTCTCTGACTCACTGATTAAAACGACAAAAACAAAATACTAGCGTCGTGACCATATTACAAATTGGTCATTATTAAGTCACGCATGCCTATTAAGACGTAAGTTGGACCATATCTCCTTGGCATGACTTGCTTTTAGGTTTGAATTCTGGCTTAACTTGCGTCAGGATGGGTGCCCATCAAAGGGCCTTTGTATTTTGTGTGTTTCTTGGTACGCACAACCACTTTTCAACCACGAAAATTCGACAGGTCTTCTCGTCGTCAATTCTGCAATGCTTGTAGACTAAGATCTTTGACCAGTGTCCTCTGCCCATCATGGCATACGATACCGATACGTTCCTCGCTCGGAGTTACTTTGAAGGATAAAATCCGAAATCATCATTCATCTGAACTTATCCTAATTTAATTGGGGTCTGCGCAGCATATCTTCTTCTTCCATACTTTTATATTACTCGTCATCTCATCAGGCACCTCTTTTCTTATCATATCATCCTTCACACACTTCATTCATCGTTTCGTGGTCTTCCTCTACTCTTATATCTCTTCATCATCTATCATATACTCTTTTCAAAAGTCAATGTGTACTTCTCTAACTGCAATCACACTTTCTGTGTGCACTGGATGGAATACCTCCAAATCAGGAAGGAATGGCGTTCCGGACTGCACAACCAGTTGTGCCATCCAGTTGGTCGGATGGTTGGTAAATCGGGCTTTAGTCATACACCCTGTTACTGGAATGAAAATCGATTCATATGCTAGCCAACAAATTGTCTAGCTCGTGTAATGACGTTGTGTTTATTGACTTGAGTTAAATTTTGATTGCTTATTTGATTTTCGTTCCAGAAACCCAGTGACTAACACCTATTTTGACAACCACGAGCGGGTTTAACGCCTTCCAAGCATTGCTTGTACGCATATTTTATTTGCGGGAAACAAAACCACACAAAACCTTAGCAACCTTATTTTGTTTGTGCATTTTTAAACTCCAAGCCAAATAAGCGTAAAAACCGCAGCTAATATTATCATTTTATTATTCACATACTTATAACTATATTAAGGTCTTTAATTCATTAGAAATACATACTTACATTCATATTGTGACGTGTTCGTTGAGTAAGATCACGACTTCAATACCTGCTGGGCAAACCCAATGCAATAAATGACTAGTTTGTTGGGTACAGAATAGGGTTTGCACTTGTATAGGTCATCGCTATCGGTCTGATGTGTTTGGGTTGGCAATGGGGCATTGAAACCCGGTTTCGGCCTATAGTAAAACCTGGGGAAAACTGGGTTTTGCTGTGGGACCGAAAACGGGTTTCGCATACCCTAGTTGGCAACACTCATAGATTTACTCCATTGCTTAAAGTTTATAATAATAATAATATATTTATTTGCGTAAAACATGGTATAAAATGGTCTTACAGTACAAAAATAGAGCAGACATGTTCTGCCAAAATTAAACATAGCATGCAAATATTTGTAATATTTCCTTAACAAAATTATTATTGTATTACACCAACACTATTTTCGTTCTAGGACTTGTTTAATACTATAGAAGTTGTTAATGCAGTGTTTAATGCAGTTGGAGACCATTGACTGGATGGAGAGGGAGAGGAAGACCAAGGAGACGATGGATGGATTGTGTGAGGAATGATATGAAAGAAAAAGGAGTAAAATGATTGCGTGACGGTTGATAGTGGAAAATGGAAGAAAAAAACGTGTTGCGCCGACCTTCAAGTTACATGGGACAGGGCAGGAAGATGATGGTGATTATGGAGACTATTGACTTCGTCGTTGGTGTAGTAGTTGCAAGTGCTACTACTGAGCATGTGGTACTGGGTTCGATTTCCAATTCAGGCAAAGTGTTATTAGGTTTTTGCGTCTGAAGTTTCTCCGTAGCGTTCACAAATTTGTGCCTGGCTTGCAATGGCAATAGGCTCGTGCCCTATTAGATGGGCCTTAAAAAATAAATGTCGAAATGCGGATCTAACTCCTCTGCCCTCTGCCTAACCCTTCAGAAACTACAGACACGACGTTTTGGTATATTACGTTAGAGAAATAGACTAATCTACTCCGAAAACCCCGTGACAAGTCCACCGTATCCTAGTCATCCGAAATCCCTAGTAAAAGAATTTTAATTTCCTTGACCACACCACACGTTTATTGACCTTCGTTCAGAATCAAAGATCATAAAGTTGTGGTCAATGATCGTCCAATCAATCGTTATTAATGATATCACAGCATGATCGATGTGCATTCTTGGTATTATGCATTCTAATGTGTTTTCCTCTGAAAATAAATTACTACAAGAATACGTAGTGTCAGGAAATGAGTGTGCAACTTTATAACGTACGTCATCTTCGTCATTCATCTGCCTAGACTTTTCTTATGTTGGGGTCGGCTTACAGTTTACAGACGCAGCTGAATCCGATCAGTATTTTAAAGAGAGCCAATGACTACCTGACCCGCTTCTTCTTCTTAGCGTGTCGGTGGCAGTCTAAATTGTGTCGGCCCAGAATTGAGCCACTAGTTTGGCGCCTTCAGTAGCGTCCATCAGTTCCTGTAGTGAACAAGCATCAGGACACGCAGGACACGATATTAAGTGCCCCATCGTTTGTGGAACAGCACCACATTTACGTTCAATTTTTATTCTGACCCGCTACCCAGACTGGTTGGCAGACCTTCGGGCTGCTGACGGCCCGTACCGACTGTCGATGATCCACGAATGATAACCGGATCCAATTGCTGAACGTGCATTCCGAGGCACGGAGATAATTCGGTATGTAATGGATAGTCACCCATGCATGGACCAAACTTTGCAAACGCTGCTTAACTATGTCTTCTTTCCCAACTATATTGGGGTCAGGTTCCAATATTTTCCATTGGACCGACGACTGCTAAACTAATCTCCTCAACCGAGTAGCTGGGTGACACGATACCCCTTGGTAAGACTGGTCGTCCGACAAAGCTTCTTGTGACCCGGAACGACGGTCAAAGATCCATGAATGACAGCCGGCACCAACGGCTTAACATGTTCTCGGAGGCACGGTACGTAAAGATGATCACCCATCCACGACCCAGCCTCGGTAAGCGTAGCTTAACCTGATCGATTCGTCCATGCGACTGTTATAACTTATCTTAATTGGTCATCTGCTTAAACTTTTCCGAATAATCAGTGTTTAGTATCCTCAACTGGACTTCAGAAGTATAAGGTCGGATGTATAAACTCTCTGTTTTTGAACATCCTACCTTATGCTCAGAAACATTAGATCAGATGTACAAACACTCTGTATTGGTACATCCGACCTTATACTTCTGATGTCGAGATTATTTGTGTTTGAATATCAATTTGTTTTTAATCGGAAAACTGGTTTAGCTTAACGATGTTGGTATTCCCCAGTTTTTGATAACGGAGCTCGTGGAAAAATAATAACAGCCGCTCGAGTCGATTTTAAGGTTAAGCCGCGCATGCCTAGGTTGGTCTGTGGATGGGTGACCAACCAATACATACCGAGTTTCCTCTGTGCCTCGGAAAGCACGTTAAGTCGTTGGTCCCGGCTGTAATTTTTTGATCTTTGACAGTCGTTACAGGCAGTCAGTAGCCCGAAAGTCTGCGGACAACCAGTCTTACCAAGGGGAATCGTATCACCCAGAACTAACTAGGCTGTGGAGGTCAGATAGGCAGTCGCTCCATGTAAAATACTGGTATTTAGCTACATCCGGTTAGACTGGAAACCGACCCAAACATAGTTGGGAAAAGGCTAGACAGATGATAATAAGCTAACATAACGTATATGTTTACAACGTGTGTTTTATTGTGTAATTATTTGCCTTCATCGTATTTACAGATAATAAACTATACTTACATACAAAATCTATACATAAAGTCAAACAAAAATGGTATTGCCTAAGCCATTTTGCGAATTAGACATACATACCTAACGCGAACCAAGCAACGTACCTATCGGAGGTTTAGCGAATCGGACATTCCGCTAATATGACTTATTTTCAACCTAAGTTTTATCATATTCATATCTTTAATTGCATTCCTTAATGTCATGTTTAAAGATCTTATAATGGGCATGACGCTATGGTACAATCACGGACTCTGTAGGGCACAGCAAAAAGTATGACACTAAGTTAAAAAAAAACCGGCCAAGTGCGAGTCGGACTCGCGCACCGAGGGTTCCGTACAAACCTGTAGGTATATAAGTAAAAGTTCACCCATCACGACAATCAACTGAAAATTTACGGTTTTCGTAATTTTTCCTTTATCTGTGCTATAAGACGTTGCTTCGTACCAAACTTCAAGTTTCACCTATTATTACTCTGTAAATGTATGACCTCCTACTTTTTGGAGTTGGTTATTAAAATCATGGATGGATGGGCAGATTTTTACCCTTTTTAGAGATTCATATGAGTTCACGGGAAGTACCCTGTAGGTTTTGATTCCCTTGCGAGTGTCGAAAATTTGCGGAAATTTGCGGCATAAACGGCTGTATCTTTTGATTGCGTTGGCTTAGAAGTTTGATTTTTTCACAGCTCCAAGGGACAGTAGACCTGAGTGTTTGATATAAATTCCAGCTTGAAACCTCCACGCGTTCCTTTGAAAAAGGGTCTTGACAGACAGACAGACAGACAGACAGACAGACGGACGGACGGACAACAAAGTGACCCTATAAGGGTTCCGTTTTTTCCTTTCGAGGTACGGAACCCTAAAAACAATTTACATTTGCGAATCGAAGCTGGTTCTTGCCTAAGAATGGAGTCCAATAAACCCTCACAAAGCTTGACGGATAAAATCGATTATCCAAACAAACGTCTAACCTCATTTTTTTAAAATAACAGTATGAAAACCCAAATACATACACCATCAGCTTATCTAAACGTGATTTGCATACAATACGCATTGTATGACATTTCTGTACACCAGTATTACCCATGTATGTTGTTGTATTTGCCATTAGAGAATGCAAAAAATGGTGGTACCTACCTGATTTGCTTTTGTACTGTTTACAATGGGTTTTTGTCAGTCAGTTTGGGTAGCGAATACCTAATTGGTAAATACGGTATTTTGTATGTCAGGTCATGTAAAACTACTAGTATCTAAGCGAGTTTGCGTCCTAATTTATCAGAAATTTCGCGCCTCATCTTTTATGGATTCACAAGAGGTTGATTATTGATGGATGTAGAGGGAGTGGAACACCAAGGAAACGATGGATGGATTGTGTGAGGAATGATATTAAAGGCAAGGAGTAAATGATAGCGTGACGGTTGACAGACGAGAATTGAAGGAAAAAAATAACATACTTGTGTTTTTTTGAAGTCGGTTATTTTTTTTGCAAAAAAAAAAATATTTTACCCTGTTTAGCTATCGCAACACACACAAAGCCTTGTCAAGTATCAATTTCGCAATTTCTTTTACTTGGATAACATATTTTCACCAGATATTTTTATTTAAAACCCAAACTACTGAACCGATTTTGATAAAATTTCTATAGGACCAATCGGGAAGTATATTCTTACAGATAAAAGAAGAATTTTTCAAATCTGTTCACAAATGACGAAGATATGCGGTAACAAACACAAAAAAAAGGTGGGAGAACCCCATCCTTTTTTCGAAGTCGGTTAACAACATGTTGCGTCGACCCCAAGTAACATGGGACAAGGATAGGATGATGATGACCAGATGCTGATTATTCCTAGTGAAGATTGTGGGGAAGACAAACTTGCAGTGACCAGGGAACCATGGTTAATTCGGAGGAAGCCTAAACTGAGCAGTGAGTTGCACAAGACTCCTAATGATGGTAATGAAGAGACTGATTCCGCAGTATTCCGCTGACAGTCATATTCAGCATAATTTTTATGTATGCCTCCTGATCGCCGAAGGAATATAATTTACACTCCATAAAACTAAATCAGGCTCGCGAACTTCCCTAAACTTATCATCGGACAATCATGAATATTCTTCATCTGCATTTCCAATGATATCCACAGACCGCATCATAGTCAAAAATGTGTTTTTCTCCTGCTTATTAATTGCAAAGTTTAATAAAATTACGACTAAAGATTCAGAATCGTAATCGTAAAATCATAATTGGCCTATAATTTTCATTCTGACACGCATGCCGATGGGCAGTAATAAGTATGTACACCATACGGGCGACGGGTGGACGGGTGGACCTTATTGATGAGGTTCTTCAGAAAGGGCAGGTGCGTAGTACCCGCTGCCGGCGTGCATATAAGACCATATGTATGAACGTGAACGAGGCGAAAGGTGTATGTAAGGACCGTGGCAGGTGGCGTTTTGTAGTTTTTGCCTCCCCTCAAGGAAAAAAAGCGTAACTGTATTGTATGAATGAATGTACACTAGTGCAGGTTGGTTGATAACACATTTCGATTTTTAGGTCTCGGTCATGTCGGTTTCCTCACGATATATTCTTTCCTTCAAAACAGTTTGAAAAAACCTGATTCAAAATATTTTTACCTCCCTACAATTTGAGTTAAAAAACGTGTCACTGGCTGACTTATGAATAATTACCCTCATCAGCTATTGAATGCAAAAAAAAAAACATTAGTCTATCAAGAAATACCTTAGCTAGTTAGGTCGATGACTGAGCAAGATTGCCTAGGAAAACCCAAGAGTTGAAAACCGGATAAGTATCAAAGGAGGTTGTACACTTGTTTAAAAGGGTTCTTGCATAAAAGCTTTGATGTATGGCTTGATTTGAGGCTAACGAATTTGCTTCTGGTTTATATTGAGTTACTGAACGTGTCTGGTATTCAAAATGCAAATACTCACAAAAATCGCTCGGGGCATGCTCAAATGAATTAGCTTATCTGTAAGGTTGTTGTGGACAGACCCCGAGTACTGCGTTGCATGACGTTCACAACCCTCTTTCTAAGTGATGTCTGAGCAGTGGCGTAGCTAGTCCTAATTGGGCCCCGTATCGAACAATTTTGGGGGCCCTTTGAACCCGAGTGCGGCGAAGCCCAAAACTAGGATTATGAATTAATGATTTCAGCTATCTATACAGTTGTTATTGAAGAGCGAGCGTAGCAACCTCGAAAAATGGAGCTTTCGAGTCCGTGATAAATGAAGAGCGTACTATAGAGCGAGCGAAGCATGCTCGAGCGTGAGCATGAGCGATAAGTTAAATTCTCATTAATTACTCATTACGAACCTCTTTTCAAAAAGAATTTGATGTTATCCGTTTGGGGCCCCGTATCTTTGATACGGCTCATACGGCGGGAGCTACGCCCCTGTATATGAGACCGATGTCACATCATCCAACTCACATGAGCTCGTCCAATGTGGAGGGTAGCTTCCCCGATCTACCACCTCAGGCGGATCAGGTCCGCGAGGGAGTCTTCCTTCCTTCTTTCAATTCCTGGCAGAAGGGCACTTCCTTCTAACCAGGATCGGCATTCTTCACGTTCTTGTGCCAACCTCATCTAGTAATGAAAAAAATTAACATCTATTTGCTTAACCGTACATTTTCCGATGTTTAAACATCTTTCAACTTAATCAGCGTTCATGATTAAACCATGATATCGGAATAATATTTATTGTAGAATCTTAGTTTTTATTTTAAATTGGTCATAATAAAGGCCATTAGACATGCTTGAAAAACATGCACAATGAACAAATTGGTCCAACTATCACCATCTTGAGCTACTCAAATAAATTGATTAGTCCACCAATTAACCTTAATTTTTGTTATACTTGCATACATACAGTCATAGTGGAAATTACATATTTTTTAATCCTTAGCTAAGAAAAGAGTTTCTGTTAAATTTTGTTGGATCCCTCCAAGATAGTTTATGGAGTTGTTTGCCCGGGACTCATCGAGTTATATTGCCGCGTCGCTGTTCTGGTCGCAACTGTTGTCTCTGGCCACACTGGCTTACAGAAGTTGGAGTGATTGTGTATAGCAGATTCGTCCCAAACATAACAAAAAGAAACAGTCATAGTTTTAAAACAACCCTTCCATTGATTTCCATTTTTAATCTAGCCCAACTAATTCGCATTTAACAGGACAATACTGTTGTCTTGTGATTGGTTTACCACCTCAAGGCTGAATATGATCAATGATGTCTATTTTGCAAAGAGGTTTTTACAAACACTTTTACACGTCTTCTTTTTTTAAACTAGATGAGGCCGGTGTTTCGTACGTGACTATTCTGAGAAGAAACAGCCGAAACAAACTCAGAGGTCATAGTCTCTTTTAAGGTCCAGACATAATCTTGATCAACTCACATGAGGACTTTGCAGATGAGTGGCTGAGATGGTCTTTTTGAAGAAAGAAACACACAGATTTGAGTGGACCTGTCCAGCAAGTGCAAGCATTTGTCAGTTATCGTGTAGCTCGACTCATAACTCAAGGAGCTCAATTAAACGACGAACAATACCAAAGAAAGTACATTTGTGTAGGTCGCTTATAGTACTCAAACTGCCAGGCAGTCGTAAAAACAAACAAAAAACAAAAAAAATGACCCACATTCACAGTAATAAAATAAAATTAATAATACTTAAAAATAAATGTTCATAAAAAGTATAGTAGTAAATATCGTTTGCACAAATAATAAATCGACTAGATCTATTTGCCTATGTAACAATTACACAGTTTCAACCTTAGAGAAATTAAAATTTTGTAGGATACTTTTGTCTAAGTGACAAAGCAATTTCGACAAAACAAGACAATTACTATCACTTATTTATAAAACAAAGTCGCTTCCCGCTGTCTGTCCCTATGTATGCTTAGATCTCTAAAACTACGCAACGGATTTTGATGCGGTTTTTTTAATAGATAGAATGATTCAAGAGGAAGGTTTATATGTATAATAATACATGCATATTATAGTAGAGAAAACATTAGTATCTACATTGCACCCGTGTTAAGCCGGGGCGGGTCGCTAGTATAATATAATACGACAATACAATAACTTGAGTGCAAAGAGAAACAATGCGGTAACGTGTCAACGTAACGAAAATAAAAAATCACTGAGACCTCACAATTGTAATAGAGGTTGACAGTTTTTTTTTTATTAGAAAGTCCATTAGTCATCACCATAGTCATCAGCTATCACTATTAATCTTCTTTTGTTTGGGGAAAACTGCACAAGTGGAAACTAGGGTCAGTACCAGTACTACTTACTAGCGATTCTGTGCTAGTTTGTAACACCCGTATCTATAGTCATGTTGAAGTAATTACTTGAGCTTAAGTAATTACTTTGCAATTTTTTTTTATCCAGTAGACAAGAATTTAAACGAAGTAAGAACCGTCAAAGAAAGCAAAGCTAAGAATTCTAACTTTTTACAGTTCCTAAACTACATAGTAAAATTCGTATATTAAAAAATTACATTTACTCAAGTAAACACTTTGAGATGTTTATAGATACGGGTGTAAGTGTATCACTTATCTAACTTGACGAATGACTTCTGTTTCTACTAGTTCCCACTGGGTTGTATAGTGACCTCAAAACGTTTCAGTATCAGCCTCTACCAATATAATGCTGGTCATTTCAATTAAACGGTCCTTATCTCGATCCTCGGCTACTCTCATCAAACATCCACTAGCTTGCCTGCTCGTAGGTCCACCTTGTGTGAGGCCGTCCTATCTTACATTTGGTGATTCACGGTGTCCACTCAAAAACAAACCATCATGGCACTATGGTCAATGTAGCCGACTTATTTCAATTATTGCTCATTTTACTTCGACTACTTTGGTCGCACTATGATTATACCCTTTTTATTAACCAATTTTTTTCCATCATTTGTATGTGTGCTGCCTTTGTATGTGTCACCGCTTAGTTGTTCTAAACTACACAATCGATTTTGATGCGGTTGTAGTGTTTCCGTCATTTCGATAATACGACATTAATGTTTGACTTGAATGTAGCACATAAATCTCGATATTTTGACATGTTGCCGTGCGATATTAGTAAATTGCACCCGTTCAAAGCATGGGCGGGTTGCTAGTATTGTTATACTTATGTGCGCAGTTACCTTGGTAACTGTATCGTATAACCCAGTGCCAACTGGGTTGTGGAGCTCAGACAGGCAGTCGCTCCATGTAAAATGCTGGTATTCAGCTGCATCCGGTTAGACTAGAAGCCGACCCCAACATAGTTGGGTGAAGGCTAGGCAGATGATGATGTCCACAGTTAAATTTTTATAACATCAACATCATTCTCCTGACCTTATCCTAATTTATTTGGGGTCGGCGCAGTATCTTCTACTTTCATACTAATTCTCTATTACTTGTCATCTCCTTGAATTTTTGTAACATCCCGAACATTTTTATAATAAGTGGGCACACTCCTTTAACCATGTACCTTATAAGATACAGGCCAATGGCCAGTTAACGTCAGTCGTGAGAGGGTTGCTCCTGACACCAAGCGACTGGGAAAAACCAATATCAACCAACAGGCCAGGCTGAGAGCTTCTATAGGTAGCAATAATTGCGAAAGTCATTTTGTCGGTCTGTTACTTTTTCAAACCTGAACAGATTTCGATTTAAATATATGCCAGCATAATCAAACGTAATAGTAAAAAAAAACCGACTTCCAAAGAAAACGCTAAAAAAGTGGAAAATAACTTTACTTTCGGAAGTCGGTGACTATTGTTTGTTTCATTGACTATTTTGCCACCGACTTCCGAAAGTAAAGTTATTTTCCACTTTTTTAGTGTTGTCTTTGGAAGTCGGTTTTTTTTTTGCAAAAAAGTTTTTATTTTACCCTTTTTAGTTATGGTATCACACACAAATCCTTGTCAAGTATCAATTTCGCAATTTCTTTTACTTGGATGACATTTTTTCCAGTTATTTTGATTTCAAAACCAAACTGCTGAACCGATTTTGATGAAATTTCTATGGGACCAATCGGGAAGTAGATCCATTCAGATAAAAGAAGAATTTTTCAAATCGGTTCATAAATGACGGAGATATGAGGTAACAAACACAAAAAAAAAAAACATAAGGTGGGTGTACCATAGAAGGCCACTCTAACAAATAAATAGTTATTATTCGTTTATTTACTGGATAAATGAAACAAACGAATATTTAAGTAATACTTTGTTTTATTCCGTAAAATATAAACCACTTTTTTAAATTTCAGATTTGATCAATATTGATTAAACTTAAGTTTCATTGAACTCTTAAAAATGGCCTTGCTAGGAACAAGGCTCCTTAGAAGGCCATTATAATAAATCAGTCATTTAACACTAAAAGTTAATAAATAGCCATTAAATCTACAATAAAAAGAAGCGGTTTATATATTACGTAATAAAACAAAGTATTACTTAAATATTTGTTAGTTTCGTTTATCCAGTAAATAAACGAATAATAACTATTTATTTGTTAGAGTGGCCTTCTATGGTACACCCACCTTATTTTAACGTCGCCGATTTCCGATATCAATGAAGCAAGGGACCGTACTGCCAAAATAGTGGCGCGAGCGATTCACCTCCGCGTCTGTGATTTCTAGTTCGATGGATGTTTATGTAGATAGAAGGAATTTGTCATCACATGGCAATAACTACGAAATTTTAATAATTGGCCTTCGAAGGAGCATGGCCTTCCATGGTCCACCCACCTTACAACCGAATTGAGAACCTCCTCCTTTTTTGAAGTCGGTTAATAATATGAATTACGTTACAATTCGTAAAATGGTCACAAAGTGACAATTCATAGTATTAACTGTGTCTGAGACCATAATAAGAATTTAAAAGCGGATATTTTAGGCCCCCTGGGTTAGGATCTAGGATATTTAACACACAGGTAACTTTTTTATTCGGCAGTTCATTCCCGTCGAATAATTTCCGACCTTAACGCAGGCATAGCCGAAGCCCAAAGCTGGTAAATAAATAATCCGACAATGTTCTGCGACGTTCGTTCAATTTTAATTTCCGAAATATTAAGCCATGTTTTTTTTTCAGATTTATTGGAGCCTCAAAAAGGTCAAAGAACTGGTGACAAAAGTGACGACAAAGTGTTACAACCTATTGTGTTGTATTAAGGCTTGGTCTACCCACGTTAGAAAAAAGAAGTCGAAACAAAAAACACCAATAGCGAAGCTATAGGATACAAATATAACAGAACGTATGGAGCCTAGACTCGTGACAAAACTGGCTTTAAAAACCAGTAAATCGACCTCGCAAATACACACAGAAACGTGTTATTTAGACATTAAAACTTCTCAATATTTTATTAAGAAATTAATTCATTTAACTATCAATAAAGCAGTTTTTATTTTTCATCTCATAAGTAAGGACTACAAGTCTTGACGATACAAAATATTTTACAAAATGGACAAGAATACCGGTTCCGAACTTCTTCGCACAGCTACACAACTCGTTAGTATTAAACGCAACACCAACTGGAAAATTGGACTTTAGCATGACAACGATACAGTTTGATTTTGTTTGTGTACGCTTAGTATATAAATGTCTATAAATTAGTCACATTCCCGTTTCACATTATAATTGTTCAGTGTACTGCGAGACTTTGCCGAGATCACAATGAAGTCGGCCGCGTTAGTGTTATTATTTATTGGTGTATGTTATTGTCAGGTCGATTTCAATGAACGACCCCGGAACTTTAGTATAGAACTATTGTATTACACACAAGCGGAAACTAACGGACATGTTGTGATATCACCGTTCGGAATATGGACTCTGATGACTGGTATTGCCCTTGGAGCGACTGGCAACAGCTACAACCAACTGGCGAGGACGTTCATCCTGCCGAAGAACCCGACTACTTTAGTTAAAGGATACAGAGACTTGACAAATGCTGTCCTAGCCCAAGGAAACAATGGAGTCAGCCTCGCGAGCAGAAACTTCGTGTTTTTGGACAACGATTTCACAGTGTACCAAGACTTCAGAACAGCGTTACAGAACGATTTTGGAGCGTCACTTAAAGTCCTCGATTTCGACGACCCCAATTCTGCCCGCATCGCCAACACCTACATTGAAAAGTCAGGCGGGCGAGTCTCAAACGTATTACGTTCGGACGACTTCCGTGAATCGAGAATGATATTAACAAACGTGATTTCTTTCAAAGGATTGTGGGCTTCACCTTTCAACAAATCCGACACAGTGTTAGAACCGTTCTACGATGAAGATAAAAACGTGGTCGGTTCTGTGAATATGATGTTTCAAAAAGGTCAGTTTGCCTTCTCAAATATGCAGGCTTTGAAATCCTTCGTGGTGGAACTGCCTTACGGAACAAATGGGAAATACTGCATGATTGTGATCCTGCCCTATCCTTCAGTGAGAATCGCTGAAATGTACAAGAACTTCTCTCAAGTCAGTTTGAAGGATATCTTCAAGAAATTGCAAGATGATGTCGACTCGTTCGGAATGGAAGATGTTGACGTGAAACTGCCGAGATTCCATATAAGCACGAATCTCGTTTTAAACAAGCCTTTGAATGATATGGGTGTGTACGACATTTTCCAACCAGACTTGGCGAGTTTCCAGCGTGTTTCAAAGGACAGTATCTTTGTTTCTGCTATCGTACACAAGGCTGATATCGAAGTTACCGAATCAGGAACCGTGGCATCCGCTGTTACGACAGCTACTTTCTCTGATAGGATATCAGCGCCTTATTTCCATGCCAATCGCCCATTCATCTACTTTATCATGGAGAAAACTACGACGACTGTGATATTCAGTGGTATTTATTCTAAACCCACAGTTTATTAATAAGGAAAATGAATTAAAGACTTTTTGCACGTAGTCTACAACGATGCTTGACCACAAAACTCGATTAAAAACTTAATTATTCAAATCGATATTCGTGCTCGAACATGGTTCTAGAATGCTGGCCATATTATAGTGTTTAGTTTTAAATAAGAGTTCCGCTAATCATGAACTTTTAAATAAAGAAAGAGCATTTATTATCTTGTAAAGGTTTACATAATGGTGAATATTAGTCCGATTTTGATGTGCTTTGACTGTTTAGTGTAGATTTGACAAATGTTTTAGATACAAAAAGAGCAATGGACTTGAAACGTAGTTAATATAAATCATTGTGTTTAGCCTTAACATTTGTATGTGAGTCGTTTAAGAATTATAAGTGTTAATTGACAGTATTGTTTTCGTGATTTATCCTTCCTCCTATTGCAAATAGTTTGAAAATCATTTTTAAAAGAAAATTATGGTATACACAGTCAGCATTGTGCGTCAGTGAATGATTACAAATTAATTGCTTATCAATTTGGTTTAATTATTAGTCATTTTGCTGCCACAAATAGTTATACCTACCTAGCAAGTTTTCTGTTCATGACACGTATTCGAAACTTTTTAAATGACCACTTATTTTTAATGTTAGCCGCAGAAGTGAAAACTCTATTCAAATGCTTGTTTCCAGATTGATGCTATTTTCACTACCTATCGAATATCAACTTCATTCTACGCGTAAATCGAGTTGATTTCAGATTGATTAGTATTTTGCCATTACCATCATTATTTTGCCAATATTACTAATGGCAAAATAATGGTTTATCTTATAGGGCACACTAAACTTCATGTTAAAAAACATGTTTCTCCAAAAACACATTAGTACTCATGTTGGACCCTAAAATGAGAATTGCGAACAATTTTGGGCACGATTTGTTTACAAGAAACGGAAAAGGTCAAAGATCAAAATAATTTACACAAAATGTAGATACAAATTATTAGCTATGACTCTAAGTTATTATTATGTAAGCACTTGGTTAGATCATTCTTGTTAATACAAAATTCTATTCATAAAAACATAATAATAAACAACCTTCATGAGAACAAAGATAATGACTGTTTTTACAGGCTTGACTTCTTCCTATTTTCTTTGCCTAAGAGAAATACATAACAACATACATAACATCACGCCTGTAATCCCTGAAGGGTTAGGCAGAGGTGTACCTAATATTACACCCACATTTCGCCAGTTATGTTTAAGTCCCATGTAAAATGGGGCGAGCCTATTGCCATCAACCGGGCACAAATCCAGACTTCGTTGCTGCTACTGAGATTTTCCTGACGGAAAAATCCAATAATAATTTGCCCGACCCGAATCGAACCTCATGCTCAGGAGTCGTGCTTGCGACCATAGACCAACGAGGCAGATAAAAACACAAAAAGAAAAAAAGAATCAATTATAATAATGGGGATTCGTAAATTAATAGGGCCAACTCTTGGGCCTTTTCCCAACTATGTTGGGGTCGCTTCCAGTCTAACCGGATGCAGCTGAATACCAGTATTTTACATGGAGCGACTGCCTATCTGACCTCCACAATCCAGTTAGTACTGGGTACTACGATATCCCTTGGTAAGGCTGGTTATCAGACTTGGGCCACTCACGCCACGAGCACACCTGTAACAAAGAACTGTACAAATGAGAGCCGGGATCAACGGCTTAACACAATAATAAGCTTTCCGAGGCATGAAGGAAAATCTGTTTGGAATGGAGGATCACCCATCGACCTTGGTAACCGCCAATAAATTTGCCACGTTATAATTTAGCCACGAGCTCCTCTAGTCTAAGTAACATATTGAATTCAGGGTTCATTTTCCGGAACTTGACTTCCGTTTAGTTGATACCCTACAGGTCACTAGTGTTTATTATTGAATGTTACAAGAGTTATCTTGATGTAGGTAAAGGTGCCTTGACCTCTCTCTCTCTCTTATCAATGAAATCGCGACCTTGTAACATCATTCGTCCTACTGCCTCTACTTGTAACTGCCAAGCATGTGAGTTTTTAGGAATTTTTAAGTGGCAGTCCGACGTCTGGAAGAGTTGTGTACTCCCTTATTATTAATATGCTCTTTGGTTGTGTAGGTAAATGTTTGACTTTGTTTCGACGGAACCTAAAAAGTTTACTTGGACAAATTATGCTATATTATACTAACTTCGCAATGACCGCATGAGCATTCGTGTACATGCACATTCTGTCATTCACTGCAGAGTTTGTGATACCATCGACTAACTAAGGAGGACATGTAAATTTTCAATAACATACAAATATTATCAAATTACTAGTTTGCGAGTCACACGTGCAAAAGAAACTTAGAGGCTTAGGGAAAAAATACCTTCTTCATTCGCCTTCTCATTAGGGTTACATTCAAATGCTCCCTCTCACAAGAAGAGAGTTGTGTCCCAAGAGTCTAAATATTTTAAGCTGATCATGCACATTCAAGGCACACAGATGCAAATGGTACAGTTCTTGTTCTTTATGGTGGAGTTTAGAACGCATCTTGTAATGACATTCAGATTTGACACTTGACTGACAGTGACAATGACATGACGTTTCAGCAACCTAAAAAAAATGCTGTCTAGTCGCTGTGGTCGGGAAATTACCGCAAAGTATTTTCGAGTGTGTTTATAACATTTTATATGAAGTTACCTTGCTTTGGTCGTTAATCAATCAACATTATATAACATACTAGTTCGATGCTGTAAAACTATCATGTGCAGAGTTATCGCTAAAATACAAGTTCAAAACATAACCTCAAAGTAGTGAATGTTTACATTTTCTTTTTCAAAATGTTATTGTGTAAAAACTTCCTTGCGAGGACTAATGTGTGGAGAAGATTATTAGTGAATAATGCTGCATCAAATGTATTTTCATCACACGCCAGCTACAGCGGTAAGTTGGAAAATATAAACGTTTTTCTCATGGATCAATGTGTAAAACATGACGCAACCTAGTGTAGGCATGGCCCTTGCGTCCTTCGATCTTTATAGGTGTTCTTCAAAGCCTTTAGATTATGGTGCTTAAGTCTGGGCTTTTTCTGGAGAGACCTATGTAATATACTGCCAAACCATTAGTATTTAGGTATTGCAAAATACGGGGTGGATGGGACACCGACGTAAAAACGGTTACCACGTATTTAGTACCTACATCATTCTGAACATAGACATGTTTCATGGGTTATTTAAAAAAAAAACAGATGTGTCATAAATTTTGACCATGTAGGTTCCTTTTTTTCTCTTTTTTGTGTGGAGGGAATGTTTCAAACTTCTGAATTGTTATATGTGCAGCATGAGGACTCTGATAAAATTGAATGCATTATTAATTTATTAATTAGCCAGCACATGAAGCCATTCCAATAGGAAACAGGTTTTATCTCAAAGTTGCAATGAAATCATTATTCAACTAGATTATATTTTTATGGCCAAGGAATTAGCATTGCCATTCAATATGGATATGCGGCCAGCCTCCTGGGCACCATTTTTATGGACATTGATGCAGATTAATTTTTTGATACTTTTTAATGGTTCTCTCCTGTTTTCAATTTAAATAGTTTTATTAAATGACATAACAATATTTTAAGTTTTTAATAATAATCAAAATATTCGTAAATGTAAACAATATGAGATAAAAAAATGCATTTGAATTTAGCTAAGTGTTATTCTTAGTGATTATCGTGTTTATATAGTGGACCTAACTTATAACAATTATTTATTTTTCCAGGATTGGCAGCCTGTATACAGAACAAATATCTTTTCAATCATGGATGCAAGAAGAATAGATGTAACATCACAAATGTATTACCTTTACACAGAAAATGGTGTTCCAACAGCTTATTAGATGGTGATATTGGTAATTTGACTGTTCAGCACGAAAGAGGTAATACAATATAATATATGTAGTATACTCAATTGTTCTCCCAAATTGTTACTTATCATTATCTGTCTAGCCCTTTCCGAACTATGTTGAGGTTGGCTTCCAGTGACATTAGATGTGGCTGAATACCAGTATCTTACATGGAGTGACAGGTTATGTAACCTCCACATCCCAATAACTTGGTAATATGATACCCCTTAATATTTTTGCTAATATTATGAGTAAATCATGAATGTGTTGAAAATGTCGGAGCGTAGGTGTCTGCCTAGAAATAAGTGGTCATAATTTTGTACCATAATCTGTCCATTATATTACCGCTATTGAGACCTGTGTCCCAGTAGTCTCCTCCAGTAACATCCTCTTTGTGAAACACTATGGGTCATTCATCATCCACTTCACAGGCCCAGTGGAAGTCACATGGTATGTTTCCCTGGTGTAGGTTCTTAGCTTCACATGATCAGTGATCAAAGCCTTATAAAAAAGCTAATACCTAGTCAAATAAATCAAATTAGTTACAACAACATTGTCAGACACCAATTGAGGCTTGTTGGCTAAATTTTAGCTTACTTTACCCTTGGGCGTCAAATAAATCAAATTATTTACAACAACCTTACTAGAGATTTAAAGCTTATACGACATAAAATATCATCACACCTGTAATTCCCAAAGGGTTTGACACAACCTAATAGTACACCCACGTTACGCCAGTTATGTTTATTTAAAATAAACTGAAGGAACTTCGCAGGAATTTAGGGAATTAAAAAAAATCAGGATGTAGCACGCAGTGAGCCAACTTGTCAATTTTTATATTGGTTTTGACATTGAAAAAGAACCCAAGGACAGTAAGGTGAAACGCCTGATAAAATACTTATAGCTAAAATCTTATTATCTACGAATTGCGCCAAATTATCTTGAGGACTTGAGCCAACGGTGGAACTGATGCTTTAACAGTTTAAGTCCCATGTAATAGTGGGCGAGCCTTTTACCATGAACCCAGCAAAAATCCAGACTACATGGCTGCTACTGAGAAATTCCTTATAGAAAAACCCGATAACAATTTGCCCAACCTGCAAATAGAACCCAAGGCATCATGCTCAGCAGTCGCGATTGTAACCACTTGACCAACAAAGCAGTTCATATACACCCTTCATAATATTTCTTGTTTCTATATTTCAGTACAAAAGAACATAACAGATCTATTCCCACAACCAAGGGTAACGTTGAACGAGCTGACATCTAAGACACCGAGCAAGATATTTGAGATTCACTACAAACAGCACACCGTCGCTCCTAAGGGCAGGAAAAAGATCGCACACAATAATGATTGGACTTGTACTTATGCGTTTGTTTGGCCTGAGAAGGCGAAGTTTGAAAGGTAAATGCAGTTTATTATTATTCATTGAATCATCTCATTTTATAAATTTTTAAATATTTCATAAAAATTCTTAAAAAAAAAATGTGGTCCGCCGGTGTCGGGAGCAGGGTCCAAGCTGCCGGTGGTTAGGGCTCCAGAGACAAGTACCTCCTCACGATGCTTATTATTATTTATTATCTGGCAGTTAGTTGAGACAACTGACAGCTGCCTGTATCCTGCTGTTCCCTGATAGATTTTTAAGTTAATAAAAACATAACATAACATCACGACTGTATTAACCTAGGGTGTGGCAGGTGTATGTATAAACACATACACCATCACATCTCTCCAACCCTCGAAGTATACAGGAGTGATGCTCTTATAAAAGAAAACCAATAAAGATGAGATAAATATTATAAAATTATCGTCAAAATGGCAAATGGATTAGTTATTGTAACTCGAGAAAATTAGTAAGCAGTATAGTAGCTTAACTGCTTTTATTATGACTTTTAAATGAAGTCTCATTCTTTAATATTAATTACTTAACTGGCGAAGTGTGGGTATTAGCATCATCAACCGGGTATACATCTGGCTGCAACAGCAATTTTTTATCAAAAAACCCAATAACAATTTACCTGACCAGAGGATCGAACCCGTGAAGTCAAACTCAGCACTTGAGCAATAACGAGCATAAAATAATAATGCAGAATTAAGTCTTCTTTCTTTATCGTATGGTTAGTGCCTAACCTGCTGTCAGTTTTTATGCCGCCCATAAGCCTCTGACTTGGCTTTACATGCCGTCGAGAAATATCTCTCAGACATGCTGGTTTCCTCACGATGTTTTCCTTCGCCGAAGCAAATGATAATTATACAATACGCACATGATTCAGAGGTGCGTGTCTTGTTCGAACTCGAGACTTATGACTTGGCAGTCACACCACTAGTCTATCACTGCTGAATTAAGTAGAAAACTATATTTTAACTGATTATATTTCTATATCCACAGCGCAGCAATATCAAAACGTAAAGCCGCCGAAAAAGCCGCGACACAAGCCATCCATTGGCTCTTTATAAAAAACAAAATTGACACCAAAGGAAACCCTGTATACGAAAAGACAGTTCTACAAGATATAAAGAAGACATTAAACGAACCCATACATGCCTCTATTAGTGAGAAGTCTGTGGAACGCGTGCAGAAGATTTGGAATGATTATGAAAATGGGATAAGTAGGTTTGTCTTTATATTAACTTAAGAGTAGCTATAAGAACAAAATATTCTGCGTTAAATGTCACTACACAGTATGAAACAAAGTCGCTTCCCGCTGTCTGTCCCTATGTATGCTTAGATCTTTAAAACTACGCAACGGATTTCGATGCGGGTTTTTTTTTAATAGATAGAGTGATTCAAGAGGAAGGTTTATTTGTATAATACCTGCATATTATAGTAAAGAAAACATTAGTATCTAGATCTATATTGCACCCGTGCGAAGTCAGGGCGGGTCGTTAGTTATAAACAAACATAGATCATCATCGATCTCCTGCACTTATCCCAATTTATTTGGGACCGGCGCAGCATGTTTTCTTCCATACATCTCTGTTACTAGTCATCTTAGAAGTCACCTCCTTTCTAGCCATATCATTATTCACACAGTCCATCCTTTACAAACATACATAGACAGCAAAAATTATAAGCCTTCGTTTTGCCATAGTCGGTCAAAAGAGCCTCTATATCACTTATGTTAATAATCATTCTAGTTTAGGCAACCGACAAACCGACCTGGCTGAATAATCATCTATGCCAATATTATAAAGCTGAAGAATTTGTTTGTTTGGTGGAACAGACAAACATTCAGGCTTCTTCTGGGTAAGCTCGCTCCATCGTCGACTCTGTTTCTGTCACCTCTGACCTAGACAAGAGTCAAGAGCAAACCCATCTTAAAATTAAAAAAAAAGAACGCCCTAATCTCAGGAACTTCAAGTTCGAATTTAAAAAATGTTTTAGTGTTGGATAGCCCATTTATTGAGAAAGGCTACAGGCTATATAACATCACGCTGCAACCAATAGGAGCGGAGCATCAATTAAAAATGTTACGCAGTCGAAGTTGCACGGGTCAGCTAGTATATTATAACTATATAACTTTTTATGTATAGTTCTGTTCAAACTTTATGGCGGCTCGGAAGTTAGCTACGAGTGTCGGTCAGCGCACGATGCGTCCTCTGCTCCCCGATAACTAAAATTGTGTTCTGCGCACATTTACGTCAGATGCCCCGAGCCGCCATAAAGTTTGAACCGTTATACCTGCGCAGACCGTCATTTGCAGCTAACTTCCGAGCCGCCATAAAGTTTGAACCGTATAACTGCGCATACCGTCACTTGCAGCTAACTTCCGAGCCGTCATAATATACTTTGAACAGAACTATAGCTCTATGAAAAAGCTTGCGCAGATAAACCTCGCCTGCTACTCGGTTTTATAAACTTACACCCTGGTCTAAAAAACCCCTGTTAAGTAAGGTTTTTCTAAAAAATACTTCTTTTAAAAGCGTTGCTTCTGTTTGTATCATATGTGTTTCCAAAACAAATCTATGCAGACACAGCTAATTTGATTTGTTGGTTAATGACCATCTTTTTATTTTCAGAGGATATTTATGAAGCCACATTTAAAGAAGCAAGAAAAAGAGTATTTCAGACACCTGCCGTTTTGACCAAAGATTCCACCATTGACGAAGGTAAACATCCAAATTACATTACATAAAATTCTTGAGGAGCTCGTGGCTAAATAATAACAGCCGCTTGGAACTATCTTCAGGTTAAGCCGCGCTTGACTAGGTTGGTCTGTGGATGGGTGAACACCCATTACATACAGAGTTCCCTCCGTGCCTCAGAAAGCACGCTAAGCCGTTGGTCCCGGCTGTCATTTGTTGATCTTTGACAGTCGTTACAGGTACTCAATGGCCCGAATGTCTGACAACCAGTCTTACCAAGGGGTATCGTATTGCTCAGTACTAAAGAATATTTATTTGTCGCTGGGACATGTCCGGCATACAAAATGACAAAAAAAAAACAATTACCGATTTTATACATTTTTTAAGCCTTCTAAGGTCGGTGTTTTAATGTCCAGAATATCACGAGGTCCAGTCTGTTTGGACTTTATCCATATAGTGTGTGTATGTCAAATATTTTTTTTTTTTGTTACAGATGATTTTTCAGAAGATGACAATGAGTTGACTACCCTTGGCGAAAGTTCAGGCAAGTATAAACTTACTAGTCTATCGTCGTCGCACTGCACATCCCTCATGAATGGTGGCGATGTGTCAGGTGAGCCCGGACATCGTCAAAGGAGTTCGGAGCCCTGAGGCGGGCTGCGCTGGATGAGTCGCGAACGTCATGCGTAGCAATTCTCGCGGCTCATCTACCAAGGCGTCAGTAAGCTCACGGCGTTGTTTTTAGTGGGTGCAAGACCCATGACCAAACCGTCTCTCCTATACGTTAGGCATTTTTCACGCTTAATAAAAAAAAGTATAAACTAACTGCTGGTATTAACACTTTCGGTGCTAATCACCCAGCGTATAGGTCGAAACAATAATTCGTTTATAAATAACCTATGAATAAGCGTTAAAAACATTGTTGTTATATTGTTAAGTGCTATGAAGCCCTTTGTTTGCGAGTCCGATTCGCACTTGGCCGGTATTTTCAATGTCAACATGATTAATATCAAACAATACTCAAACCATTCTCAACAGTACGTAGTAGGTAACCGAAGTATCCTTAAATTATATTTTTAAATCCGTTACCATACAGAACTGAAGTACCAAGCCCACCCAGTTTATGGTAGAACAGTCAAGCCGCCATCAGCCAATACGCTCCAGAGAAGAAACCGCGCTTTGGAACAGACGTTTCAACAGTACGATGAAGAATTAACACCGCTACCTATTGATGAATATCGGTAAGTACCTATTTTAATTATTAGAGCTTAGTTTTTGTATACCCTAAACACTAACGTAGCCCGCGAAATACAAATTGTCATAAGTACGTTTTTTTGCAATGTGCAGGTCTGTGTCAGATTAAGTACTATGTTGATTGAAATATGAATCGTGACCGTAACAAATATGGCTTTACAGATGTAAGTAACTGTCGTAAGTTCATTTTAAATTTAATACCATTGAATGACCTGCGAATTGGAAAAAAACATAACAAAAATTGAATTTAGCAGGCTATTCTTTCGCTGCCATCTCAAAGGGTCCCTGTATTCATAATTATTAACAATTTTTACTACGGCAACCCTGAAATTGGGAAAAAAATCATCTGCCCCGTACATTTCTGTTAGCAAAACCAAAATGTAGGGAGCGTCTGTTTCATCTTTCACCATTTCGGGACTCGTTTATCTTTACTTAATAATTTATTATTATAAAGAGGTAAAATTGGTTTGTAAGTTTGTATGTAGGAATTAAGCTTCGGAACTACTGATCCATTTCCATCAATTCTTTCACTAACGGAAATCTACATAATACCCGAGTTTCATAGGCTACATTTGAAACGTTCCCGTGGGCTAATTTCCGTACATAAAGGGAGCGAAGCTGCGAACAAAAGCTAGTTTAATAGTATAAGTTTATAATGATGAGTGCAATGAGTTAAAAGGTTTAGGATACACAAAAACTAAGGTTGTATTGCAAGCAACAACAGAACAGTACAGCGGAATCATCTATCGTACTCGAAGACGCAAAAAATCTTCATGGACCAAGTCACAAATAACTGCGATGGTAAGTCATTATAGCGCCATCTATCGCCGCGTCTAAATATTATAGTGAAGGTTGCCGAGTTCTTTTTGTTACTAAGAGATGGCGTTGTGACCTAAAAAACACGAATAATAGAATATGTTCCACCTTTTCGTAATAAATTATTATAGTTTAATGTTTTCAGTGTTGTCCGTTTACAGATTAAGCTGATATTGTTATTCCTCGTTATCTGTGCAACACCATAGTTTGTTGTATCCTACAACCCTTTGCACCATACAGTACTTTGTCCTCAATTTTCGTCCAAACCTATCACATAATAAATTTATAATAGTCTATGGTCACATACACAACGATCTTCAACGAATGAATTCGCTAATGAAAGCACGTTTTTTTTTCACGAACACGCCTCTATTGCCCGAAAGGGTAGGCAGCAGTTAACATAGTGTAAGGTTCATCGACGCGCAAACTATTGCATTAGGTACCATGAATTCTGTAAGTAGGTACCAGATTTTACACCCACCTAGATTTTACAGGCGTTGAAAATTATCGCCAGTTATTTAAAAACAAATCTAGGTACTTTCCTAAACATTTTGACTGTGTATTCATGTAGCTGTAGGTATTCCACGTTTCTGTGAAACAGCTGGTTTTAGGCACCACCTGCACCGCAGTAGAGCTAAAATGATAAAACTTTTTCAACGAAAAACCAGACTGGCTAACAAGAAAAAACCCAAACACTATTTTTAAACAAAACACTTCCTACTTTGAAAAAAGAAACATTTTTATCCTTAACCAAACCTTCTTACTAGGTACCTAGTATGGCGTCAAATACACACATTGACAACGTCTATCCCGAAACCGTTCCAATTTCAAAAACCTTGTACCATTTCCCCTTTCAAAGTAACCTCGTTCGTCCCGTAACCTACAATATACGACCTTGAGACCTCGATTCGCGGCCGCGACCTCAAACTGGTGCCCCCGAAACCCGGGAAATGACCTTGACATTCTGTTAGGTGACCTTAAAAGACGAATTTGGTACAGATTAGTTTTATTTAGGTTATAGTTGAAAATGGGTCGGTTTGGAGTGGGAAGTGTGTCGTTTGCAAAATTGGTAGGTAAGATGTGGTACATAATGTTCGGAGCAGCTAGGTGGTAAAATCGAATATTATGTTTTATGCGTGCAGGAAAATGGCACGGGGCTTATTTGTTGAGCTGCCGGCTAAATAATAACAGCCGCTCGGATCAAATTTGCCAGAACAAATGTATCTGCATCCCTAAATATATGAGGAAATAATGTGTCATTTTAAATGATGACGTGAGTTTTATAAATGAACCCGTTATGTAATTGATAAGGAAAACGATGAATTTTATGAGCTTAGCTAAAAATAGAGCAAGAATCGAATATTTGATGACGTAGATGATATTAGGCCCTACCTAATGTAGCCCCAAAATACAAGGTGGAAGGGAAACCGACGCTAAAATGATATAGTAATTTTTCGTCAGTAATTTAAAAAAAAAACAGCTTTTCCATCCATTTTTACCGTGTAGATATTGCAGTTTTGTAGGTTTTTTTAATAACCGATGTAAAATTTATACTTGGGGGGGTTTAAAATGATGTACTGAATAGGTACGTGGAAACCGTTTTAGCGTCTCTTCCACCCTGTATAGAAGTCACTAAAAGAGACAAAACTAGGTCGAATCCATTAAAGACGACCCATAAAACGTAGTATGAGACATTTGGCATACTTTAAATCATTAAAGTTTAGTGTATCTCATCATCTCACAATGCAATTAACATTTTTCTTTGTATTTCCGATTTACAGTTGTTTTTTTGAGTTTGTTTACTGTTTTTCATCGATTTCACCTAGAGTTAGACATGCCCCATCTTACTGTTTGGCTCATTAGATAAAACTAGAAATCTGAAATAGGCACCTAGATATTATAATCTTTGCGGTAAAAGCCTGCCCTACTTGGTTTGCAAAAAAATCTGATAGCCACAGTCACTCAGTATAAAATTAACAATCAGTTAAGAGAAGTTGGTTCCAAATTGCTAAATCATCAAACATTAAGTAATTAATCCTCCTCTGTGTTCACTTCCTCTCTAGCCACCATCTTTTAATCAAACCGTGCGTTTCTTTGATCTACCTTTTTCTTATTTGCATCTTAAGAGCGACAAATTTTTACCGTCGCAGTATCTCGCGTAAAAACGCTTCTTAACCATACGCTACAAGCTCAAACCAGCGCAAGATCCCACGACAAAATTTTGTCTTGCCCTCGAGTCTTCGCCAGGAAAGCGACTACCAACTTTCCCCTCCTCTAAGCTATTGAAAGCCGAAGTGAGCGGCAGTATAACCTCAATACGATATCACTAAGACATCGCGACCTCCTTTAAACAGTAACCATAGCTACCAAAGAGTTTCTCTGTCACTTTCGAATTGAGAACGAATGCATTTTTCGCGAAAGTGAGGCGGTGCATTCGATTCTGGGTCTTTTAAGTGCAATGATGATTTATGATTTATAATTTTTATTATCAGTGTCTACCATCGAGATATAAGTACTAACGTACTAGAGAAGCTACGTCAAATAACTGAATTGTCCTATTCTTCGTAATTTGAATCTTTAGTTCGCTGCAGCGCTAAAATAATAACAATTCGTCTAAACCGTAACTAATTTACTACAGCGCTAGATTTGCTGCAGAAGTGTATTTATTCTCGGCAAAAAGGTCTTAAGCGCCATGTAAATCACGGCACTTACGCGTTTTCTTCGACAAAGTGCAACAACATGTCTTCCCTATAGACTATGACAGAAGTACTACAGAATGGACAACGTAGGTATTTTGCCTACAGGGTTTATTTCATAAATAATAAACAATTTATTTTTTTGATATATTTTATTTAGTTACCCTTAAATAATATGAGTTTAGTCATCTTTTGCCTTTTTGTGGAATAATCAACGCTTTGATCTGTTTTTGCTTCATGTTTTAAACGAATAGTAGTATATTTATTAATAATCGCCCGAATCAAATGAATTCTATGATTCAGTGTACTTGGTTGGCAAAATGAATGCTGAACCAAAGATGTAAATACCTCCGTGTGAATAAAATGCTCCAAAGTATCCAAGTAGTATAGTAGTAGGCTAATTCCACCACTTTGGTTTATAAGTTTTCGTATGATAGTTTCCGTGATCACACATATTTTGTATACGTCTTCTGAAGAATATAACAATCCGCCCATGTCTTTAATAGTTATAAGTTTATGGTGTGGCAGCCTTTCTGCTGTTGTTAATGCGTCCACGCATTCTTCACATTTTAATGATTTTGTGAGATTTCGAGCAATGTAGCCAGATATGTAACCGACTATCAATTGAGAACCAAATGGTATTTGTTGGGAACTGAGAGTATCGCAAAAAATATAACAATTGTGTTCAGCTTCTATATCAGATTCTAAACATCTAGTTTGCCAGTAAATTATTCTCAGCTACCTCACCGAGTGGAAATTTTGTTTTTAATGATTTTACAAGAAGCTTCAATGACTCACATTTTTTCTTAAGATTTCTATTTTGGCGTTGAACTTTCTTAAATTTTTCTGATAATTTTTTTTTAGCCGACGTCAGGGTCCGAATTTGATGTTTCAGGATGATTTTACTTGGGGTATCAAAAACCGATTCGGACTCACTGACAGGTTCTGAAATCGGCTCAATGGCTCCATGACACAAAGTGTCTTGCTAAAACAAACAACACAATGTTAGTGGCGGCTAAATTAAATGTTGTCACCATACTCGGAATTAATACAAACGGAGCATCAAATATTTAAAATTATATTGATACTCACATCATCATAGGGCACAGCAGACTTCTTTAGAAAATGCCTTCCCCCTTTCGTAACATACTTATCATCCTCACGAAAATGCAACGAACATAATTATGTAACTATGATCGGATGGTAGCCAGGTCTCTTCACAGCGATTGTTTTGAACAAATCGGATCCATTTTTCTCTATTTTTATGACTTGGACGTGGAAATCTGGATAAGAATTTAAAATAATTAATTACATCCAAAACTAATTAAACATTAATGTAAAAACTGTCTGGTTAATTATGATACTATAGGAAAATTTATTAAATCTTTTTCTACCTAAATATGTATAATTATTAGTTTTAACAGGACTTAGCACGAACCTTTCATTTATTTATATCTGCTGACGTTTCGATGTAGTTACATCCACTGTGGTTGCGCAAGACTAGAAAAAAATATATAAATGAAAGGTTCGTGCTAAGTCCCGTTAAGACTAATAATTATCTGTTTAAAGTGCGATAGTTTAAAAAACTAAATACACACATCAAAAGTGTCTAGGGATCAAGCATTTTTATGCGGATTTCTTGAGATTGAGATGTGGCTTTGTAATAAATTTATGATTTTATAAATTTATATGGATCCTTTTTGGTGCATTTCATAATTTGAATCAGGAACTCTCAATCAAATTCGAGTAAAAGATGAAAATAAGCTGTCAATATTTTCCCTATAAAAACATACAACGCATTGAAGACATTATTAGTGCTACTGTTTCCCTACTACTGATTAAAACCAACGTTATTATGGAGCGGCGACGTCATTTAAGCAGGGAAGAAATGCTCAGAGCCGTGGGAATGATAGAAGCTGGTTCCCGGCAACGTACTGTGGCTTTAGCTCTGAATACAAGTCAGAGTGTTATCAGTCGACTTTGGACACGTTACCGAAGCACTGGTACCGTGGCTGAGCGCCATGGAGGACGGTATCGCTGCACCACACGGAGACAAGACCGATACATTCAAATCTTAACTCGAAGAGCTCCAACAATAACCGCCATGATGTTAGCCGTGAGGCTTCATCACTCTTCAGGGAACTTAATTAGCGACCAAACAGTCAGAAACCGCTTGCATGAAGTGAACCTTCATTCCCGAAGACCGCTACGGGTACCACCTATAGCAATGCACAATCGTAGGATTCGATATCAATGGGCTCTTGAACACAGAAATTGGGCAGAAGAACAATGGCGTTTCGTGTGCTTTTCTGATGAGTCTCGTTTTGGTATGAGACCGGATACAAGACGTATACGACACTGGAGAACCCCTGGACGCCAACAGCGATTAAAATCCTGCCAGGAAGTCCATTCTTATAGTGGTGGAACCATCATGGTATGGGCGGGTATTTGGATCGGCGGAAGAACTGAGTTGATTTGGATCAGAGGCAACCTCAACGCTCAAATTTATGCTGATACGATTGTATCAGACGTCATCGTTCCCCTACAAGTGCAAATCGGTCCCTTATTTCAGTTAATGCATGATAATGCACGACCGCACACCGCAAGAGTTGTAAGACAGACTCTCGCCGCAGCTAACATCAATGTCCTGCCCTGGCCTGCTCAGTCGCCAGACTTGAACCCGATTGAGCATGCATGGGATATGCTACAGAGAAGAGCTCTGCCGAATATGGAGGGTATCCAGTCGCAAGAAGACCTTTTTTTGTTGTTGCAACGAACATGGGCGGCCATTCCACAGCGTGATTTGGATGAACTCATTTTGAGTATGCCAAACCGATGTTCTTGTGTTGTTAGTGTTCGCGGTAGAAACACGGATTATTAATTGTTTAAGTTACCCAATAAAATTTTAAAGAAAACTGTTATTTCAGTCTTTTTTTCGAACTTTAATGTTAGTGGTTCAAATGTCAAAAATCCCTTTATTAGGAAAATGGCAAATTTCTTTATTAATGCAAAGGTGACTTGGTTTATCGTTACTGTGACAAACGAAAACACTTTATTTGATGAATCCTTAAAGAAAATTTTAATTAATATCAATCAGGAGAAAAGTTATTGCAAAAATATATGTTGATCCCTAGATACTTTTGATGTGTGTATTAATATCAACATTAAAAACACAACATACGATATTTTCACCGTAATGTCAGTCTAATCTACCTACATTGCACTCTGTTTGATTAGTCTATGACAAACAATACAATATGGCGCGTGGTAATTATTTAATTTGTAAAACAAGGAAATTAGTTTACTTACCGATGAAACGTAATTCCTTTGCACTTTGCCGTGTTCCTTGAATTATTAGTACAATATCTCAACACACACCAAGGCATTTTTCGTCGATTTTTTCTATGAATTAATTTATTATTGTCAGAAGTACTAGGCGCGAAAGAGAGCTAGAGAGCGACTGAGTGAGGTGCGGCGCGATCGCCGCAGTTGAACGAGACAAAGTAGGAATTTACGGTGTCTTCTCTAGTACGTTAGTACTTATATCTCGATGGTGTCTACGTACCTAATTAGATTTGGAGGTCGTTTAGTTTTTTAATGTTTCCCAAGAATTTTATGTTTAAGTAAACGGGCATCGTCGTCGGATTATAAAAAGTTTTTTATATGCAGACTCCTTATTCACTTCTGTGTTCCTATTCACCCCGTTTGGCTAGTTAGTTCTAATTTACGTCTATTAGCACTCATTAAAAGTGATATAAAAACCTCATTCTCAAATCACGAAGTAGAACACTAGAGCACACTAAGTATGTAGATACAACGTCATATCTACAATAAATGCAACAGTGATCCTGACGTCATCTGCGTCACGCGAACGAAATCGAAAGTGGAATGAAATCGAAAGTTTCACTCTCGATTGTCAGCTGTTACTACGTCATTCTGACGTACGCTTATAGTACGACTAGCATAAGGCCGCGGCTTCGCGCGCGTGGAGTTCGGTAATTGTCCAACGGAATCGTACTATCGGCATAAAAAGTGCTCTATGTACATCCGTGTTATAAACTATCTGTGTGCCAAGTTCGTCCAAATCCGTTCAGTAGTTTTTGTGTGAATGAGTAATAAACATCCATCCTCACTAACTTTCGCATTTATAATAGAAGGTTCACTTCTTCCTCCTTCTTCTCATAATTTTGACCCACTTTCATGAGTAGCTTTAGAAGAAAGAAAGAGAGAACATTGAGTTTATTGGCATAAGAAAAAAAAAATGCTAATTTTAGATACGCTATTAGATACATTTCTCTATATAACCAAGAATTGGAACATGAAATTTGCTATCTTAGTAGGTATAAGTACGTAAATAATTACTAATTCTCGGTTCACAAAGTAGAACACTACAGCACACTACGTAGCTATAACATCACGTTTACAACCAACGCAACAATGATTCTGACGTCATTTACGTCACGCGAACAAAATTGAAAGCGAAAATGAAATCGAAAGTTTCACTCTCGATTGTCAGCTGTCTCTACGTCATTTAAACGTATACTACGTCGGCCCGACGACGATCGCGTCATACGCTTTCAACTACACACCTTTCACAGTTGGTTTACGTCTAACAGCTTTAGTAACAACAACTTTATCACAATTCGAATAAAGATCACTGTTATTTGACAGACAGGTCAATGACAGCAAGCGAAGAGCAACCTTATTGAAACAGTCATAGAGGCCATTGTCATTGTGACAGTAATGCGCAATCAGAACTACTGTGTAAGAACAGTACGTAAATCGCGTCATCATATACGCTCTACAGACTCACGCGAGAAGTCTCAGCGAGCAGGCTCGCCGGGACTAGCGCGAGAACTGAGAAGGTCTTTACACTCATGCGACCTTCTCCCGAGACCCGAGAAACCCTTTGAAGCGGGCAAAAGACCGACACCGATCGGAGAACAGGCGAGCAACCAATCACATTCACGCTTCTTGGGGTTCTCGGCGTGAGTCTGTAGGGACCTTTACACTTTCGCGTTCAACTCTTGATTTCGTTCGCTGTGCCAAACTTTCGTCGCATACGTCAAAGTGACGTTTGGGAGTAGTAAAAGTGTCCGAGAGATTTTTGGCTGTCGAAAGTGAGTTTTCACTTTCGCTTTTTAAATACTTGCACTTTCGTTAGATGGAGCATGTTGGACAGGATGAACTATGACGTTTCTACTATTGCTTACACTTAATCTCTGATAAATCCCGAATGGCAATTCGTATTAACTTTGCTTGAGTAGTTTATGAGTTTACGTATTATTTCTTCATAAACTATGTTGATGACAACATGGTCCTTTAATGACAGGTACAATGTTGCAACCAAAAATGGAAAAATAAGAAAATACTTTAGCCCTTCTAATAGCTTAGCATGTAAATTGTATATTATACTAGCGACCCGCCCCGGCTTCGCACGGGTGCAATGTAGATACTAATGTTTTCTCTACTATAATATGTATGTACGTGGGACACTCAGAAAGTTTTGCGACACTAAAAAAAATTGTTCTACAGGTACATATATTTTTGTTAAATCTTTTCAAAGTACTCTCCACCAGCCTCTATACAAAGATTCATGCGTCTGAACCAGTTTTCAAAACACTTTTTCCAGTCCGCCGCAGACACCTCGTTTACAGCCTGCTCGAACGCAGCCAGCGCATCTTCCGGCGACGAAAATTGTATCCCCTTGAGCTGATTTTTTATTTTTGGAAATAAAAAGAAGTCACACGGTGCTAGATCAGGGCTGTAAGCAGGGTGACCCAGGAGTTTGACTGGTGTACTGTCCAGGAAGTCCCTCGTTTTGAGCGCGGTGTGTGCAGGCGCATTGTCGTGGTGGAGCAGTAGTCCGCGGAGCCCTGTGTTTGGTCGCTTGTTGCTCACAACAGAAAAAACTTCTGGTAAACATTTGGTAGTATACCATTCGGCGTTGATGCTTCTTTGATCTCGTAAGGGAATTGAGGCCAAGTGGCCAGTCAAATTAAAAAAGCTGGCGATCAAAATCTTCCCCCCGCTTCGAGATCGCTTCACTTTGGTAGGCGTTGGTTCATTTTGAAACACCCAAACTGTCGACTGGCGCTTGGTTTCTGGATCGTATTGATAAATCCAGGACTCATCACCTGTTACGATGTCGTAAACACGCCGAGACGAGCCTGCTTCAAATTTGTTCAGCATATCACGGCACCATTCCACCCGGGCCGTGAGCGTCGGTGAGGTAGTGCGGCACCCAGCGCGATACTATCCTTCTCACGCGAAGATGCCCGTGTAGAATCTCGTGAACGCTTCCCGATCCAATCTTTAATATGTGCTGAATCTCCTGATATGTAATTCGCCTATTATCTTGGATTAAATTTTTCACTGCTAGCACGTTTTCTTCCGTAAGAGCCGTCAAAGGGCGACCGCTTCTTTCTTCATCCCCCAAGGTTGGTCGACCGCGCCTAAATTCGTTATACCAACGATACACGGTTGCCTTGGAGGGGCCTTCATCCATAAATGCCATTTGAAGTCTATCGAACGATTCATCCGGTTTCAGGCGACACTTGAAATCGTAAAAAATCATAGCTCTAAAATGTTCCCGGCGCAGATCCATTTTTCAGTAAGACACGATACTTTGAATTGGCTCGCAAAAATAGTGGAGGGAAATTTTGAAAATGGAACACACATATTTTTACTTACAAGTAATCATATTTTCGAAATAGATTCTAACTGGCCAGTCTCCCATATATAAAAACTATTTATCGCAATACTTTCTGAGTGGCCTGGTATTATACATATAAATATAAAATACTTCCTCTTGAATCACTCTATCTATAAAAAAAAAACCGCATCAAAATCCGTTGCGTAGTTTTAAAGATCTAAGCATACAGGGACACACAGCGGGAAGCGACTTTGTTTTATACTATGTAGTGATAGTGATAAGGGCCTATCTACTAGCTAGCTAGGGTAGTAGTAGCATGTTCAGCTGACAATGAAATAAAAGCACACTAGGAGTTGTTTCCTAGTGATTTTATTTCATTTTGTATGATGTTTTCACCTCTACTTTCGATGACCTTGTTACAAACTTGTACTATATAAAAACTCGAGTTCCCAGTTTTGGAAACAAGCTGCCACTGATATGAAATGCGCTCGACATTTTTAAAACATCAGGTTAATAATGTTTCTGTCCTCTTCCAACAGTTGATAGAAGCACCGAGGAGTTTTACGATTCGTTCTGTTTGTTTGCAGGGATACGTTTAGCAATTTGTCTCCAGGACTAAAGACCAATCCGCTTTGTCATACTGGCAATCGTCTTTGATTTTTCCATAATAACCGCCATGAATCCTATCTTCATTCCAGAGACCTAATAACATCAACCATAAAACAGAACCGCGTGACAGTCATAGTTGGCGCGGCGGGCTGCGGTAAGTCAACGCGTGTGCCGGCCGCCATACTGCGTGACTGCGGCGCTGACACGACAGCGATAGTGTCGGAACCGCGCCGTGTGGCCGCTATGGGGTTGGCGGAGAGAGTGGCCAGTGAGCTGGGAGAAGAGGTGGGTCTTCAACATTATCATTCTCCTGGCCCTAATCCCAATTTATTTGGAGCCGGCGCAGCATGTCTGTAATCTTCCATACTCCTCTATTAAGAAGCAGTGATAGCCTAGTGGTGTGACCGTCGGGCTGCCAAGTCGTAGGTCTCGAGTTCAAACCCAAGACACGCACCTCTGATTTTTCATATTCACGTGCCTATTGTATAATTAGCACTTGCTTTGGAAAAAGAAAATATCATGAGGAATCCAGCATGTCTGAGAGATATTTCTCGACGGCATGTAAAGCCAAGTCAGAGGCCTATGGGCGGCATAAGAACTCGTCACAAAAAAAAGTGCACGTCAAGTGAATGCGTACGCCCGCGCCGGCGCTGACACTTCAGCGATAGTGTCGGAGCCGCGTCGTGTGGCCGCTACGGGGTTGGCGGAGAGACTGGCCAATGAGTTTTGGTAAGAGGTGGGTCTTTATTAACCAACTTCAAAAAAAGGAGGAGGTTCTCAATTCGGTTGTAATTTTTTTGTGTTTGAAAAAAATGCTCACCGTCCGAGGGGCGCCGTGTGGTTATGTGGGGCTCGCACCCACTAAAAACTTCGCTGACTTTGCCAACTTCCCGCTTCAAGGAGGGGCCCGAGTACTGCGTTCCCCCCACACGGAACTAATTTCTCGAGAAATTCCTAGTGTGGCAATGTTTGAAAAAAAATATAAATACATAATTAGGCGGCTTCTATCTTCTTCTTAGCGTGTCGATGGCAGTCTAAATTGCCTGGCCCAGAATTGAGCCACTAGTTTGGCGCCTTCAGTAGCGTCCATCAGTTCCTGTAGTGAACAAGCATCAGGACACGCAGGACACGATATTAAGTGCCCCATCGTTTGTGGAACAGAACCACATTTACAGTCCAGGGCAGAGTCATTAATGAATCTCCACCTGAACAGGTTTTCCTTGCTGCGACCAACCCACCAAAATGTTTCAAACTTTTTGTATTAGTAACTATTTACGGTTGAAAATCACTTATTACATTATTAGTGTACATTTGTGTACGAAGAGTGATTTAAAAGTTAGTGACTATTGTATTTTGTGTTTCAGGTAGGAGAATCAATAGGCTATCAAATAAGGTTACACTCAAAGCCGCCGAGGCCGCCCGGAGGATCCGTACTTTATTGTACGTCAGGAGTCTTATTAAGAAGACTACAGACCAATCCAGGTAATTATAAACCTTAAATCCGCACTGTAGAGAACAGTTTCCATTGCACCTCAACAAGCCCTTTCAAACGTTTTTAAAATTAACATAATGTTGGCTGAGATCTATTAGATCTTAGACTTTACTGAAGATAAGTTCAGTTGTGCGTCATATGAAAAAGAACCTCAGTAGCTTCATAGAATAAGGTTTATTTTCGTATGTAAACCGCTTCGTATGTACTTCGCTTCAATAAAGTAAAGGTTAGCTCGATAGATTTAAGCCCTAATTTTCAACGCAACCTAAATTATTTCGTACCACCGACGTCTGTTACTCAAAAATTAACTTTCTATCCACGAACGTAACATTCAGACTTAATTAACTTATGTTCCAGGCACAGATATAATAAATACAGGAGATATGATTTGTAAACAAATGTATTCGAGTTCAGATGTCGCCGTGTTCTCCCCACTTAATTCACTAACACAAAAGCAAAAACTATAAGAACGGCACACGAGCTCATATTTCTCCCGCACACAAAGAAACTTACAGCAACACTAATAAACTCACTAATAGAACACAGGCATACATGGGGCGGGGCTTCTACCTGTAGCTACGGACTCAGAATAAACACACATCGCAACTAGTGATGTGAAGAGGTAATCGTAGAAAAAATAGTATCGATGAAATTCAGTTACCTTTAATCTGCCCTTTTTATATATAAAAATATAGTACTATTTTTGCACCTGAATTCGAGGTGGCTCAAAGTGAGACGAACATATCGTGTTATTTTTTGTGGGAAACCAGTTTGGACCTTTTCCTGTCGCATTAATCCACTTTTCTTTTATTTTTGGATACTTCGGATAGCTAAAATGTTAAAATAAGTACCTCACATTAGTAAACAACAGCTATAAAGTTCCATGTAACAAAAATAGTCTAATTTTTTACCCTTGTGTAATCATTCGTACTAAGGGATCGTATAAAATATCGACAACCACAAAAGTGACATCACCTCTCTAATTATCTACCTAAAACACACCCGCTTCACGAAACTATCGTGTGAGTGAGAGTATCAGTAAAACACTTATCCATTGCACTATTAGACCAGCCGATTCATTGATCGATTTGTATTAAGCAAAGAATGGTTGTTGTTCCTAATGAAAATAATTGCTTTTGGTACTTTATCGTGTTTCTAGTATCACGAAGTAATGTTTTAATGAATTTAATAAGAAAAACAATCATATTTTAGTATTTACGTGAAATGAGATGCCATCTTTCGTATAATTCACAATAGAGGTGTTATTTTTGCAAACAACCTCTGTACAACGCGGCATTTTGTAAAAAATCACAAGCAGTGAAGACGTCGCAAGTTGACATTCGACTAATGGCCGAAACTGGCAACAAGTCTCTTTGCGGCTAGATGCGTTCGCAAGCGCCACGCCTCCTTGCCATATCTCCTGTATTTATTATATCTGTGGTTCCAGGTCTCGAAGGCTGCACCCACGTTATAATAGACGAGGCTCACGAACGTGACGTCAACACTGACGTCACGCTATTGTTACTAAAGAGGGCGCTGGATATCAATCCTGAACTCAAAATTGTTGTTATGAGCGCCACTTTAGATACTGGAGTTTTTACAAGGTATGTTTAGATTAGACTCGCTGACCGGCACAACTTCGTCTGCGTGACATTTTTTATTAATGCTCCGCTCCTATTGGTCGCAGCGTGATGTTTTATAGCCTATAGCCTTCCTCGATAAATGGTCTATCCAACAACAACAACAATAATTTTTCAATTCGAACCAGTAGTTCCTGAGATTAGCGCGTTCAACCAAACAAACAAACTATTCAGCTTTATAATATTAGTATAGATAAAGAATCAGGCGTTACTTTACTGAAATCATTGACAGTAAAATGTTATTCAAAAATATTAATCTACTTTTAACATAATATCATCACATAACATGACACCTGTAATCCCCGAAGGGTTAAGCAGAGGTGTACCTAATAATTCACCCCTATTTCGCCACTTATTTTCAAGTCCCATGTAGTGGGGGGCGAGCCTTTTGCCATCAACCGGGCACAAATCCAAACTCCTGGGCTGCTACTGAAACTGGAAAAACCCAATAACGATTTGCCCGACACGGGAATCGAACCCAGCCCTCATGCTCAACAGCCGCGATTGCGATAAAATCCAAACCAAGGTAAAGCTACTCGACACGTTTTTCAGTTTCCTTGTCAGGCTGTATGTTGCTGAATGTCAAAATATACGTCAATAATACGTCAAAATGATGTACAATTTCGGAGACATTGGGGCTTGTTTCGAAGTCTTTTCGGTCAATAATTGAATTAGGTCCATTTTTTTTTCTTTACAATAAAGGCAAAGCATATAACGTTGTGGCGGGCTGGTCTGCTACTAAGATAGTGATGATAATTATATCCGCTGTTATAATCAGTGTCTCTCTCTGTTTTACAGCTACTTCGACCAATGTCCAGTAATAGAGGTCCCTGGCAGAACGTTCCCAGTGGAAATCTCATACTTAGACGACATACAGAAGAAATTCGGTCTACGCATGTCTTATACTGCAGAAGCTTGCAACAAAATAGATGGGAGGCCTCAACTTAAATGTCAAGAGGTAAGCGTCGTGAAGAAATTGAACTTATGAATATACGGGGTGCAAGGGACACCGACGCGAAAACGGAAACCACATACTCAGTACATCATTCTGACCCCCCCCCCCCACATAGAAGGGGTGGAAGGGACACCGATGCGAATACGGAAACCACATACTCAGTACATCATTCTGAACCCCCTCCACATAGAAGGGGTGGAAGGGACACCGATGCGAATACGGAAACCACATACTCAGTACATCATTTCAGAATGACCGCCCCACATATGACTAAACCGATTTTAATAAAACTTCATACCCATAAGCAGGATACATTTGCCCTGCAGTGGGACAACACAGGTTTATAATAATTTAATAATATCCATGTTTCAGGTAGCGGACCTAATAAAAGCTATAGACAAAACTGAACAAGAAGGCGCCATACTCGTATTCCTCCCGGGTTGGTCTGACATCAAGCTGACTAAACAACTACTAGATGAACACTACGGACAGTCCGCTATGCATATGATATTGCCTGTACATTCTAGGTAGGTGATGAAGGAGCTTCGAATTTTTACTGCTGAATCTATACTTTATATCTTACTAGCGACCCGCCCCGGCTTCGCACGGGTTCAATGCTGATGCATGTATCATATTATTATACATATAAACCTTCCTCTTGAATCACTCTATCTATTAAAGATCTAAGCATACACAGGGACAGACAGCGGGAAGCGACTTTGTTTTATAGTACTATGTAGTGATTAGTCGTCTATTTTTGGGGTTCCGTTACCAAATGGCAAAAACGGAACCCTTATAGATTCGTCCCGTCCGTCTGTTTGTCCGTGTGTCTTCGCCATTTTACTCCGAGACTGTTCGCACCACAGTTGATATTTGGAGAGCAGGTGTCTTCCATTTACCGCTACACAAAGGTGATGTGAAATCACGAATTAAAAAAATATCTCAGTGGCTCTCCATACATATAACTGAAAGCCGAAAAAAAATCTACGTTTGGAACTGTGTGGAGTGTAACTTTGTTTTTCATTAGCATACTATGAAAAACAAATATAATTTTGCTGTTAAATGTCGACGACGGCGAAGATTTCCAAGTATAATGGAATTTCTCACAATAATTTTAATATTTTTTTTTTGTTTTTTTTTTCACAATTATTATAACAAGGAGAAATTGAATTATTGCAATTAATCTATTTCTAGTGTCTGAGAAATACGTGGACAAACATACATACCTACAGTTAAGAAATTTGGCACACGTGTTCAGAAGCCCACATAGACTAACATAACATAAGAAAATTGTGCATAAACAACAATATTACATACGACCGACGAAGGAATTAATCAATTTGACCCGTAAGGTCGAATTGACAACCTTTTTTTTAAGTCTATTTAAAAGTGCTATCGACTCGAAAGTGTTTAACAAGATATCTTGTGACTTCCCACAAACATTCTAATAAATACTATCTGTACATTATATTCTATTTCTTTACAGATTATCAACATCAGACCAAGTCAAGATGTTCTCCACCCCATCGCGAGGTATCCGCAAGATAGTTCTAGCAACAAACGTAGCAGAAACGTCTATAACTATACCCGATGTTGTCTATGTCATAGATAGTGGCGCTCATAAGGAGCACCGGATCAAAGAAGGCACCGGTTTGTACGTTTATACAATAAAATTGAATTAGCTAGCAAAACTTCAATAAAGTGAACCGACATTATCAAGAAATTACAGTTCATGCCGTGATTGACACCAAAAACGGTGACTGACACCAAAAAAAAAAGTTTTTTTTCTATGGCTTATCGTTTCAAAGGTGTACCTTACAGTTATGTTTAAGTTTCATGTAATAGGGGGCAAGCCTATTGCCACCAACCGGGCGCGGACAACGGGCTGCTATTGAGAAATTCCATTGATGATTGATGAAAATACTCGATAACATTTAGACCGATCTAGGAATCGAGACCAGGCCCTCATGCTCAGCAATAGCGCTTGCGGCCACTAGACCGACAAAGTGGATATTACTAGTTTATATAGTAGCTATTAAGTATTATATTTTATTATTATTTCCTTTATTTATGTTTAATTCTTATTTTTTTACATTTTTAAATATTCGCATAGGTATAAAATAATTAAAAAAAAAAACATTTAAAAATATAAAAAATAGTAGCCCACCGGTATCGGGAACAGGGTCCAAGCTACCGGCGGTCAGGGCTCCAGAGAGAGGAACCTCCTAACAATACGAGCCGTGTCCAGGAGAACCGCTTTCTTTTTATTATTATTTATTATTAGTAAGATAGTACTAGCAACGAATATAGCAGAAACATCTACAAGGTGTAGTTTTGCATCTTCGTCAAATTCAAGGAGGTAACTATGCTAATGATTCTCGACCCGAATCAATAATAAGATAGGTTGGTAATTTTTTTTTATTTTTTTTCTTAATATTGAAAATCGGTAAGTGTACACCACCCGTATTAAAACGCGGCCCGTATAATACTAGCCCTATAACCGCGCTTTCACACGCACAAACAAACGCAGACGTTTGTTCGAAAAACGGGTGATTCTCCTTTTTTGAAAATGGCTTCATTCTGAAATAGTGTCAAATTAAAACAACTAAAAAAAGCAACGTTTATTATTATTGACCAGGTACCGGAATTTATATTGATTATTTACGTCTTCTGTGACAACCTCCTGAATTTTGACGAGGATGCAAAACTACACCTTGTATTACTATACCAGATGTTGTATATGTCGTAGACAGTAGAGCACATAAGAAGAACCGGATTAAAGGTGGCTCTGGTATGTGTTTATATCCTGTTATTAGAGAGAAACAGTGCTGAGTTTTTGTAACTGGTCAAATAATCGAATGGAAACGGCAAAACATATCGCGATATCTCGCTGCAGTGTTTTCGGCAAAGAACTCTTTTTCGAATCACTATCTCGGGTCCAGTTGAAAACCAGCGTCGGGCACTAGTTGCCGGCATTCTGCTGAACAATGATCTGTTAGTGCAGGAATGTTTTAGGACTATTCAGAGAGTGGGAAAGTGAGAGTGCTAGACAGCTGCCTAGCGCCATCTCTTACCCACTCTCGGAATAATACTAAAACATTCTTGCACTAACAGATCATGGTAACCCACCTGGGCCAATTTGGCGCAGCCGTAAGACTCAAAAAATATTTTTTTGTTTAATGCTGTGTGCACTTGTGATACGTGCCAAATAAACCTATTACCTTTCTTTCTTCTGTGGCATGATTCCCCTGCCCTTATCCCAATTCATTTGGGGTCGGCGCAGCATAGAATAGAATATACTTTATTGTAAACCAAAATTAAAACAGAACGGTTTTAAAAAATTGTTGATTTTATGGTTACAATGGCGGTTTTATCAGCATGTCTTCTTCTTCTTCCACACTTCTCTATTACTCGTCATCTCAGCAGTCACCTTTCTTGCCATATCGTTTCTTTGGTCTTCCTCTTCCATCTTACTTTCTTCTGTGGCAGCTGAATAATAATGTGTCTGTCGGTCGGTTTTATTCTCCGTTGGTGGAATCAAATCTGTGATTGAACTGGAATCACTAAGGTGGTGGCAGCTACAGCAGACTGCTTGAACAGTTGTCTTGTTTTTAGTAGTTTTTTTTTTAGTAACGTTGTAACATTCTCATGATTACAGGTACAGCAAGTTTAGAAACAGTTTGGGTGTCCCAGGCCAGTGCTAAGCAGAGAACGGGCCGAGCGGGGAGAGTACAACCAGGTATACATATTTTCATATGAATTAAGAGCATGTACGCCGTACGGCATTTCATGCAAATTTCCAAGTCCTTGTTTTTGGATATGACTGAACCGATTTTAATAAAACTTCATACCCATAAGCACGATACATAGGTCTAAAAAGTTAGCAGAAAACATTTTCGCAAAATTGTATCACACTTAAATTAGACCGATTTTAAATTTTCCATAGAAACAGAAATTTCCAATTATCTTTTTTAAATAAGACATTTCAAAAATGTTCTCCTGCTTATGTGTGTGAAGTTTCATTAAAATCGGTTCAGTCGTTTCGAAAAATAAGGACTTGATAATTTGTATGAAATGCCGTACGGCGTACACGCTCTTAAGGTGGCTGCGCCAGAGTAGCCCGCGAAATTCAATTTTTCTTACGTTTTTTTTTGCAATTTGCCGGTCAGTATCAGGCTCTATGTTGAACAAAATATGATTCGCGGCCGTAACACGTTTGTAGATACAGAATTTTAACAATGAAAATCATCAAGATAACCCTCGAAGTTCATTTAGTCCCGATCAATGACTATTTCATGAAAATGACATTCAATGGGGTTAAATAAACCCTTTTTACCGCTTGGCGAAATATCAATTGCCGTGCCCCTAGCGCGCGACTACAAATCGATAAAATATATAATACCTACAATAAATAAGCATTTTCAAAACTTAGAGCTAGGACACATAATTTTAAATAATTGTTGTAAATAATATCTCTATTAAATAATGGGTTTAGTTGTACCACGTAGTTAATAGGACGAAAATAGGACGAAAAAATGCATGTTCTCTGTCACAAAAATACAACACAAGCGGTAGGGGCACGGAAATATGTGGCGCATAAATGCTACACAAGCGGTCAAAAGGTTAAGAGGGTTTTTATTGATTGTTTTAATTATTACAACTCTTTAAAGCCATATTTGTTACGTCCGCGAATCATATTTTAATCAACGTACAACCTGACACTGACCTGCGAATTGCAACAAACGTTAGGAAATTTGAATTTCGCGGGCTACTCTGGCGCTTTCACCTTAATGGCATTTAATTTTAAGCAAAACACACACCATATAGGTTCAGTTGAAAACCAGCGTCGGGCACTAGTTGTCCGGCATTTTACTGAACTGGGCCTATTTGGCGCAGCCGTGAGTCACACAATATTTCTTGGTTAGTTTTAAATTTTATTATATATTTGCTTTTTTATATTTTTGTATTGTGTACTTGTGGCGTGTGCCAATAAACGTTTTTTCTTTCTTTCTTTCTTTCAAAATATTTAGTGATCATTCAGAAAAAAGATCCAGGCTTGGATGCAGGACGCAGCACCCCCCGTAAAAATATGCACATGCAGGAAAAGCAATAATAATGAGCATGCCATGCACCCACACCTATACTCGACACGTGTGTGCGCCTCCTCCACCAGCCATCCTCAGGAAGTGCCGACTGTGGACAGGAGGTTGCTGCGGCATCCTACATCCAAGCTTGGATCTATTTCGCGGAATTACTTGAATTAATAGTAACGCAAAATTATAGTGATCTGCAAAAGAGAATACTGCTAAAATTCAAGCTATCAAGTAATACAAGACATTTTAAATGAAAGCGATGAAACCCTTGTAGAAAAATCAAAATGGTTGTATGGTCACTATTTATTCTAGCTTCCGTAGAATAAATATCGAAAATAATGCTATTAAAATTAGTTTTTGATTGTTTTCAGGCCACTGCTATAGAATGTACACCAGAGAAAAGGAAGCTGAATTTGTCCCGCACACAACACCTGAAATATTGAGGTAAAGACGAATGATTTCAGTAGTCATAAGCATTTGATAATAAATTCATTTATTTCAGGTAAATAACTCCCATTGCCACACATACATTGATATAAGTTTAAGACTGAGAATATGATCCAATAAAATTAAATATAAACAAAATAAAATAGAATCAAATAAAATCAAACAGAATCACAATAAAATCAAATAAAATAAAATGCAATAAAAACAGACTAAATCAAATTGCATCAATTTAAACAAAATAAAACAAATTAAACAAACATCCTAAAAACTGATTGATACGCTATATATATATTGTATATATACATATATAATGCTATGGTAATGCTGTCTTGTTGGTCGAGTGCTCACAAGAGCGACTTCTAAACATGAGGTCCTGGGTCCGATTCCCGGATCGGGCAAAGTGTTATTGGGTTTTTCTATCAGGAATTTCTCAACCATGGAGCCTTAATTTATGCCCGGTTGATGGCAATAGGCTTGGACCGTTTTACATGGGACTTAAACATAACTGGCGAAATGGGGGTGTGCCATTAGGTACACCTCTGCCTAACCCTTCGGGGATTACAGGCGTGATGTTATGTATGTACTTTATTCACCAACATTCCTGAATATCGTTACTTTAGGCCATCTCGAGATCTTTAGAACAATTATATCTGTTAGTCTGTCAAAAGCGACTTTCAAACAGTGCATTATCAGAGACAGATAGAGAGGTTGCGATGGTCACCTCTGCCTAACCCTTCAGGAATTACAGGCGTTATGTTATGTTATTGTACTTACCTATTTTTTAACCGACTTCAAAAAAAGGAGGAGGTTCTCAATTCGGTTGTATGTTTTTTTTTGTGTTTGTTACCTCATATCTTCGTCATTTATGAACCGATTTGAAAAATTCTTCTTTTATCTGAATGGATCTGCTTCCCGATTGGTCCCATAGAAATTTCATCAAAATCGGTTCAGCAGTTTGGTTTTTAAATCAAAATAGCTGTTGAAAATATATCATCCAAGTAAAAGAAATTGCGAAATTGATACTTGACAAGGATTTATGTGTGATGCGATAGCTAAAAAGGGTAAAATAAAAATGTTGACTATCGTTTGTTTTATTGACTTTTTTGGCACCGACTTCCGAAAGTAAAGTTATTTTCCACTTTTTTTTTGTGTTTTTTTTGGAAGTCGGTTTTTTTTTTGCAAAAACGTTTTTTAACTATAAAAGTGATGTTATTTTTTCAGGATACCTCTCGTTCAAACAGTATTAGAATGCAAGTCGTATGCACCTAACCAGAAGATAGCGAACTTTCTCTCTGAACTACCAGAACCACCTAGCAAAAAATCAATCGATTTTGCCATTAACGACCTTATAGAATTAGGTAAGCCAACCGATAATAATCCTTATTTTCAGTTACACAAAGATGCACTTAAATGCCATCATCTGCCTAGCCTTTTCCCAACTATGTTGGGGTCGGCTTCCAGTCTAACCGGATGCAGCTGAATACATATCAATATATTTTACACGGAAGGACTGCCTATCTGACCTCCACAACCCAGTTAGTACTGGGCAATACGATACGCCTTGATAAGACTGGTTGTCAGACGTTCGGGCCACTGACTACCTGTAACGACTGTCAAAGATCTACAAATGACAGCCGGGACCAACGGCTTAACGTGCTTTCCGAGGCACGGAGGAAACTCGGTATGTAATGGGCGATCACCCATCCTCACACCAACCTAGGCAAGCACGACTTAACCTACAGACCGACCCGAATGGCTGTAATTATTTAGACACGAGCTGCACTTAGTGTAATGCCCACTAAGCATTGCCTAAGGGCTTTGAAATTGACAGCTACAGTACATTCACTAGTCATTATGCCTTGTGACTGGGACTGTAGCTTCGATTTTTTGTTTCTTCACGTTCAAAAGTACCTGTAACGATCTAATTGAAATAAATGCTTTGAATTTTGTGCCTTAGGAGTCAACGAGAGTAGACTTACTTCATTTTCTTCTTCCCCAGGCGCCCTATCACCCCAAGAGCAGTTAACCCGCCTCGGGACCCTCCTAGCTACATTAACCCTGCACCCGCGCATCGCGTGCAGCGTGCTGCGGTCGGCGGTAGTCGGGAACGTGGTCGCGGTCAGCAATATGGCGGCGCATTGCACTTCTAACACTGAGCTGTTTGCTAATGCTGCTGAACGAAGAGATGGTACGTAACTGTAGCAGAAGTGACAGAAAAAGAGAGACTGTTTTAAGCTTTCACGATTAATAACTAAACTTCACTTACGGGGTATGTTCTGTGATTTTTAATTATTGTGAGCTTCCTGTATATCGATGCTATTGCAAGCGCCATGATATTTATCCCGCGATCATGACGCTCCCAACAGCGTCGAAATAGAAAAATAGAGCTTTGACTTTAGTTTACCGTAGGTTTGACAAGGGCGTTCCCGCTATAAAACCGCAGCGGATACGCGACGTCCGCGCAAAATCGTGTAATTTTATTCAAGCGTCCATGCAACGTTGACAAAACTCCTAATCGACGTATATCCGATACAATTTCAAGGGTTTTAACTTTTTGCACGGAACCCTAATCCTTTATCTATAATAAAAATCAACACATCAACTATCTAGCAGTGAAAGTCTCGTCAAAATCGGTCCAGCCGTTTCGGTGATTAGCCGGAATAAACAGACTGGCAAAATATTTTTTAATTAAAAGAAGTATTTTTGTAAAAAGTAATTTTTAAATAACAAAGAGACACTTTAATTTTATTTATTTGTATAGATAAAATATTATGTTTTTCCGTTTTAAATGTGTTGGAAATCGTGGTTGGATGAGCTTGAATTTTTTTTATTGCCATTGCACCTTTAGCTACTTTTTCTCCCATGGAAAAAAGACGTGAGTCTATGTGTATGTAAATTATCATTCGAACTGATGGACGCTACTGAAAGTGCCAAAGTCTTCGCCAAATTTTGGACTGACTCAATTTAGATATCCATCGACACCCGACGAACAAGATTAATATTGTTACAGAAATCCGCGAAATCAAACGCAAGTACAGTCCCACATCGGACTACGCGGCCCTCTATTGGATACAGGACGAGTTCGACAGGCTGGCGCAGGAGGGTGGCAGGACAGCTTCTGACAGATACTGTGAAAAACATGGCCTGAGGGGAGATCGACTTGGATTTGTTCGATGTGAGTTTCTATTCTACACGTAAACGGGGCGTAGACAGCCCTCCGCAGACTGATGGGGTGAATTCAGGATAATATATTAAGATATCATGCGGCCCGTGGGCGGAATAAATACTCTGACACCAGGTTAGGCACTAACCACACGATAAACAAGAGACTAACAGCCGTATCTATAGCCAAGTTAAAGTAAATGCTTGTGCATTTTTTTTAAGCAATAGACATGAATTTAAACGGAGTAAGAACCGTCACAGAAAGCAAAACTAAGAATTCTAACTTTTCCAGTTCTAACTTGAAGCATTTATTAAACTACATAATAAAAATCGTATATTAAATAATGACATTTACTCAAGTAAAAACTTTGACTTGTTTATAGATACGCGTGTAAGATGACCGGTACAAGAAATTATACCAGGAACATTATGGGAATCCAATAAACCTGATTTGTTTTATTTCCTCATACGTAATGTATCGTTACCGCTTGATTTCACGCGTCGCTCGTTAGAGTATTTCAACATCTATTGCTGGTTTTATTTTTTTTATTTTTGCTGTATGGATGAATGGAGTGCAAACTGCCAAGGTGCATTCAGCTCCTTATTTTAAATCATAAAATTACATTCTCAGTACGCATACTGAGAATGTAATTTTACAGTGAAATAAAGGAATAGTTACTGAAAAAACGAAAATTCGGGTGGAATATGATTCTAAATAAGGAGCTGAATGCACCATGTCAGTTCGCGGAGGGCTGTCTCTTACACCCTGTATGCTGAGCTATTGACAAATGCATACAGTAACAGGTCTACACAAATGTGTGTGGTACTCCCTGTAAATGAAGTGCTAACAGTGTGTAGTGTGTATAGTGTGTAGTGACGCTAATATGCATGGTCCTCATATAAATTGACCAAGATTATGGCTAGACTTATTTACTTACTAGCTTATGCCCGCGACTTCGCCCGCGTGGAGTTCGGTCGTTGTCCCAGGGGATCGTACTACCGGGATAAAAAGTAGCCTATATGTTAATCCAGGTTATGAACTATCTGCATGCCAAGTTTCATCCAAATCCGTTCGGTAGTTTTTGCGTGAAAGAGTAAAAAACATCCATACATACAAACATTCGCGTTTATAATATTAGTAAGGATTATATATTTTTACCTGTATTTGCCTTAACATTACATTTCTTCTTCTTCTTAACATTATAAATATATGTTTTAATTAATCTTTCTTTATCGTGTGGTTAGTGCCTAACCTGGTGTCAGAGTTTTATGCCGCCCATGGGCCTCTGACTTGGCCTTACATGCCGTTGAGAAATATCACACAGGCATGCTGGTTTCCTACGATATCTTCCTTCACCGAAGCAAGTGATAAATTATACAATACGCACATGATTCCGAAAAATCAGGAGTGCATGTCTCGGGTTCGAACTCGAGACATGCACTTGTCAGTCCAACAGTCACACCACTAGGCTATCACTGCTTATCATGTAAGTTAGTGATGACCAGAGAACGCACATAATAGAGAGGTATTGAAGGAGAAAGAGGAGGCCTTTGCCCAGCATCACGCCATCATTCTCTTGCCCGTATCCCAATTTATTTGCGGTCGGCACAGCATGTCTTCTTCTTCCATACTTCTCTATTACTCGTCATCTCAGCAGTCATCTCCTTTCTAGCCATATCATCCTTCACACAGTCCATCCATCGTTTCTTTGGTCTTCCTCTACTCTTATAGCCATCTACATTCATACACAAAACTTTCCTCACGACGTCTTTTTTAGCTTGATAGATATTACTGTCTTTTCTTGCTAGACGTTTTTTTTTGCGCGATAGACATTTTCGTGCTGATATGTTATTCCTCTCCGCCAGCTCTCTCTTCGCTCCATTTGGAACAGCTCCTCAAGTGCAGCATGATAGCGCCCACAACTGAAGCCGACGAGCTGAACCGGTTCTCTGACATCGAGGAGTTGATGTGTGGAGTGTTGATATCTGGCGCTGACTCCTTACTGATGACGAGGAAAAAGGTCAAGACCAAGGGGAAGTTGAAGACTGTTGTTGATGTTGTGACTAGGTGAGGATTAACTTTTTTAGACTTCTGTTAACTATCAATATATAATATATAAAATACAAAAAATATTTCTACATATTATGTCTGTTATAGACTTTGAAATCATTCGGTTTCATTAGAAAGACCACTGGTTTTAGGCCACTAAAATAATTCATGAGGCACTATAGCGTAGTAGCACACGCCGGGTATCCGCTAATATTACCTTTATTTCGTCACACATACAGAATGGCAATCGTGTTATTTTTACAATTTACATAAACATAACATGACGCCTGTAATCCCAGAAGGATTAGGCAGAGGTGTATGTAATAGTACACCTACATACATTTCGCCAGTTATGTTTAAGTCCCATGTAATAGGGGGCGAGCCTATTGCCATGAACCGGGCACATATCCAGGCTCCGTGGCTGGTACCGAGAGATTCCTGATGGAAAACCCAATAACACTTTGCCCGACCTGGGAGTCGAAGCCAGGACCTCATGCTCAGCAGTCGTGCTTGCGACCACAAGACCAACTTGCCAGCCTTAATTATTTATTTGGTACAAAATATTCATTTGTGAATTATCATCGTATTCATTAGCCTAAATTCTAGTTTAACCGTATTAACTAATATTAATACGTACGCATAAAGACTAATTTTCCCGTTCACTGGGTCATACTTAAAATTTAAAGAGAAGTAAAAATTTCGCGCTTCACGATGGACCCCTAAAAGTTCTCGACCTTCTTTCGTGCCGATGGTACGACTTTTTCAATTTCTTGAGCGCAGTATGTGGCCACGTTAATCGCACCGTCCGTGGAGTCTTAGGTTCTCTAAAGTGCAGGTGTTGGGTCACTTCAAACACTCCATCATGTGTGTTGGAAGGATTTTTAATTCCCCATTTTGCCAAATTGTGTTATAGCGTCCTACTTGGGTGCGCAATCGGTTAAGTGCTTTGCGAACAGGCTGCAGATTATGTTCCGGATGTGTTTAACGAAATCGTTAAGTGGTGGGTGTTTCTGTTCCCACAGTTTGTGTCTCACCTTTGATTTGGTTTTCTCAATAAAAATGTGTATTCTATCATACAATACTTAGTTAAATATTTTCGTCCACAGCACCGGCGACCGCGCCCACATAGGCACAGAAAGCGTCAACAAGGACATCACAAAACATCACACCAAGCCTTCTCTGCTATGTTACTTCGGCGGACATCAGTCCAGCGAGAGGCGCGCTCTGGTCGTGTACAAGACTTGTGAAGTGCCGCCGCATACGCCGCTGTGCTTCTCTATAGGAGACCTTACAAAGGTATAATACACACACACTATAATGATCGCTGTACTGGTTATGATGCTATTGGATTGTTACTGTGAAGTGCCGCCGCATACACACCTGTGCTTTTCTATATGAGAACTTACAAAGCACAGATAACCTCCTCTAGATTCCGTATCATAAACATTTTGTTCGAATTCACCAAATGTAGCGGTAGGTACGCGGTGCGCGGGGAGTGACAAGTGCAATCCGATTGGCTATTTTAAGGTGACGTCACCGGCCGTAGTGATGGGACAATGAATCATCTGCATAGCCTTCTCCCAATTATGCTGTGAAAAGCCGAAAGACTTCATTTAGGTGGCATTCGATCTGACGTGACAAACGCGGTTATAGGGCTAGTATTAGACAGGCCGCGTTTTAATACGGGTGGTGTACACTTATTGATTTCCGATATTAAGAAAAAAATATAAAAAATTACCTACCCATTTTATTATTGATTCGGGTCGAGAATCATTAGCACAGTTACCTCCTTGAATTTGACGAGGATGCAAAGCAACAGCTTGTAGAGAAGTATAGAAGAAGAACTCATGCTGCGCCGGCCCCAAATGAATTGGAATAAAGGCAGGAGAATGGTGATGATGAGTTACAATTTCTCATTTTCGACTTTTATTAATTTTAATTAATTTCTATAATCGAACCTCATTAACGCGACTGTATAATATGTATACCTACTTGGAACACAAAACATAAAATTTTAACTATCAGTGCATTACAAATAAGTATGATGAAATTATTTCAAACATTATAATATCGAGAATGGGATTTTCCCTCTTTGACCACATTCCTTATAGATACATATGTATATTTATAAGTATCCTCAGCTCACAATAAAGTTTCCAATCATGTAAATAAAAATATGTTTTTTGGAAAATTAACTTAAATTCCTAAGACCTAAAGTTCAATTTGCGCTACAAGCTACAAATTCGAAAATTCTTTGTATGACTTTTTCTATCGATCAGTAGACCACATGTCAGTGGTACTGTGTTTCACTCTTGGTGGTCAACTGTTTGAGCGGACCTTCCGTAGTAAGGAGTATCAATGGAAAGAGAGGCCAGCTTGTACTGGTTTTTTTTTCACTTACTATTCTAGTAATTCTAAAATCAACTTAATCGACACTGAAATAAAGTTGATATTTGTTTAATTGGAAATCTTGTGTTTAAAAGTTACGTAATGCACTGAGCTTATTTGTAAATGTTTTTGTTCAAAAACAAATCATTTTACACAGAATTGCGGTATCGATTTATATTATGACGAATTATTTAGACCATACTTCTGGAATAAAATGCACCTGTTTGTTTAAAATGTGGCTAAGTAATCATAGCTGTACGGGTCGATGTACAAGGTTAAGCAACGTTTGCCGATTTCGGTCTGTGGATGGTTGACCATCTCTTACATACTGAGAATTATCTGTGCCTCGGGAGGCACGTATAACCGTTGGTCCTGACTGTCATTTGTAGATCTTTGACAATCGTCACGGGTATTACAGTCAAAATCTATTTTAACAACATCGAAGGGACCACTCATATTTGATCGTAAAAACCAAAAGTCGTAACAACCGGTGATGTTTTCGAGGTACAAAGTAATTTGTACCTATGATTTTGGTCAATATAACCAGTATGTTGGTCTAAATGATGTCGTCGCAAACGGTTTTAACTGTATTATTATTTTATAAGCCTGTGTTGTCCCACTGCAGGGCAAAGGCCTCGGTTGCGGATTTGTTCGAAAGAGTTACCGTGGCCCTTGGCCTTGGTACCTTGGCACAGGCAAGTGAAGGAACACGGGTGGGTTTTAGTCACTAAGAGTCTGACACGCCCTCCCGCTCCACCCAGAGCGGGAGAGGTCATTTGATGATTTCCAAGCCCAAAAAAAAAACAGGGCAAATGCCTCCATTGCCTTCTTCACTTCTCGCGACCTAGCGCGATTGCAGGCCAATCCATTGAGAAAGAGTCCAACTCATCCCGCCATCTCCTCGGCCTGCCGCGTTGTCTTTTCTTGCTGTTTGGTGTCCATTAAATGATTATTTTTGCCCATTGCTCCTCCGACATGCGGCAGATGTGATGTGTCACGAGTATTGAGAAGTCTACAAAAAAATTGATAACCAGTCTTACAAAGGGGTATCCCGGTATAAGGGTATCCCGGTATAAGGGTAAGGGGTATGTAGGGGTAAAGGGGTATCGTACTACCCAGTTATTGGGTTGTGGAGGACAGTTTAGACAATCTTTCGTCATAATGACCTCTTGGAACTTAACTAACTTAACTTGGAAGATTATCGTGCGAACAATTTTTAAGATCGGCGACGGATCGCCAATTGGGTGCCTCGATGTGAAAACCCACTAAGTCCCACTTAAGGAACCTATAGAACACCCACATTTCGCCAGTTATGTTTAAGTCCCGTGTAATAGGGCGCGAGCTTATTGCCAGCAACCGTGCACAAATCCAGTCCCCGCAGCTACTACTGAGAAATTCTTGATGAAAAGATCCAATAACAATTTTGCCCGACCCGGGTATCGAACCCAGGACCACTTGTTCAGCAGTTGCGCTAGCGACCGCTAGATCAACAAGGCAGGGGACACAGAAATCAGAAAGCTTAAAAACCGGTTCAATCTTAGAAGAGCATCGGTTTTCCTCATTAATTTTGTTGTGGAGGTCAGATCGCAGACGTTCGAGGCAACAAAAAAAATTGATTACATTGAATCATGTCATAAAAAATGAAATAAACTAATAAGATTAAATTTTGAATGACGTCTTAAGATCCAGAGGAAAAACCCCCGTCACTTGCCTAAAAAATTATGTCATAAAGGTCTTATTTTACCTTCTCACGTCGTCGTCAAAAAAAGTGACGTAAATGCTTTTGACATACCCAGGTTAGAAGCGGCTTAAAATTACATATCTCCTAGACTCACAAAGTGACGCCACGTCTTTGTAACTTCTTACTTTAGCACCTGGCATTGCCCGTACATGCACACAAACACACATAAACACACACGTGGAGGGTCCACGGGAAAAGGCGTGTGTTATGTATACAACATTAGTTTTAGTATATGCGAAACCTGAAACACGTGTCTAGTAGTTTTATGTAAAGAATCTATGTACAAAATTTCAAAACTGTATCATGAAAAATCACAAAGTTATAAGCTTGTTATGTTAGCTGGTTGTCCGTACAAAAACATACTCACCACGCGGCGCCCCACTGTGCGCCCGCGCCTAATGCCTGTGTTCACAGATATAATAAATACAGGAGATATGGCAAGGAGGCGTGGCGCTTGCGAACGCATCTAGCCGCAAAAAGACTTGTTGCCAGTTTCGGCCATTAGTCGAATGTCAACTTGCGACGTTTTCACTGCTTGTGATTTTTTACAAAATGCCGCTTTGTACAGTGGTTGTTTGCAAAAATAACACCTCTATTGTGAATTATACGAAAGATGGCATCTCATTTCACACGTTAGTACTAAAATATGATTGTTTTTCATATTAAATTCATTAAAACATTACTTCGTGATACTAGGAACACGATAAAGTACCAAAAGCAATTATTTTCATTAGGAACAACAACCATTGTTTGCTTAATACACATCGATCAATGAATCGGCTGGTCTAATAGTGCAATGGATAAGTGTTTTACTGATACTCTCACTCACACGATAGTTTCGTGAAGCGGGTGTGTTTTAGGTAGATAATTAGAGAGGTGATATCACTTTTGTGGTTGTCGATATTTTATACGATCCCTTAGTACGAATGATTACACAAGGGTAAAAAATTAGACTATATTTGTTACATGGAACTTTATAGCTGTTGTTTACTAATGTGAGGTACTTAATGATAAAATTTATATAATTAATTACTGAAAAATACAATTCATTACTATTTCTTGATTACTCGACTTATCTTTTATTGAATCAAGTACGGGTTTTTAATTTATTGCGGTACTCTTACACATGTATCATTAATATCATCATCACAATTCACACCTTGGTTTTATTTTAACATTTTAGCTATCCGAAGTATCCAAAAATAAAAGAAAAGTGGATAAATGCGACAGGAAAAGTTCCAAACTGGTTTCCCACAAAAAATAACACGATATTATGTTCGTCTCACTTTTAGCCTAAGTGCTTTCAACCATTGAAGAAAGACTATATACCAACACCTCGAATTCAGATACAAAAATAGTACTGTATTTTTATATATAAAAAGGGCAGATTAAAGGTAACTGAATTTCATCGATACTATTTTTTACGATTACCTCTTCACATCACTAGTGGCGATGTGTGTTTATTCTGAGTCCGTAGCTACAGGTAGAAGCCCCATGCACCATACCCCATGCGCCATCATGCATGATGCCCCATGTATGCCTGTGTTCTATTAGTGAGTTTATTAGTGTTGCTGTAAGTTTCTTTGTGTGCGGGAGAAATATGAGCTCGTGTGCCGTTCTTATAGTTTTTGCTTTTGTGTTAGTGAATTAAGTGGGGAGAACACGGCGACATCTGAACACGAATACATTTGTTTACAAATCATATCTCCTGTATTTATTATATCTGTGCCTGTGTTGTGCGCGTATGATTGCGGATAGGTACTAAGTGTCGCTCGGTGTCCAACTCGTAACCTTTTTTAAATATTTTTGGGACAAAATATAACATGATATAAAAATTATTGGAATCGATTCAGTTACTTATTCTCAACAAACTATATTCCTATTATCCTGGTACGATCCTTATGTTTGTAATAAATATTGTAATATTTTTACTACCTATAGCTACCTCCACCCAACGCCTTTGGATGGGGCAGTCCGGTCTGCCAACAATCACTTTCAGAATGCCATTACGAGTAATGCGCAAGCGTTGCAATAGGTTATGAAACTTATCATTCTATTTTATTTGTTCCAGGAGGTAGATGGAGACAACACAATACTCACCCTACCAAAGCATCGGTTGCAAATCAACGTACCTACCAGGTAACCGTTTTAATCTACACTAAAAATTATAAAGAAGTTAAATGTGTAAGTTTGGATGTAGGGCGTAATCTTCGGAACTACTGATCCGATTCCGATTTTTTTTCACTAGTGGGAAGCTACACGAACCGAGTGTCTCTTAACCCGAGTGTCATGTAGGTATCGGATATTCGGATGCATATTTACCCAAGTTCGTTTTTTCCCGCCAAACACTTACTTATTTGGTGTAAACGGATCCTTCACGAAGCCGCCAACCAACCATTCTGTACGTCAAACTAAGTAAGACTCCACAAAAACCGAACATTCGGCTACGGATTCAGCTAATTCCGGCCAAAAAAACCACCTTTGGTCAAGCCTTCGGCTTCGGCCAAAACGCCGAAGTTTTGGGCGAAACTGGAGATTCGGTAGAGCACGATGGAAGAGTCAACGCGCGGGGGCCAAGGGTCACACATTTTGACAAGTTGCAAGGTAATTTTAATCATCTCGACAAGTTGTTTGCCAAGGTCGGTCCGTGGATGGGTGACATACCGAGTTTCCTCCGTGTCTCGAAAATCACATTAAGCCGTTGGTCCCGGCTGTCATTTGTACATCTTTGACATCCTGAAGTCTAACAACGAGTCTAATGTAGGGGTAGGTATCGAATTACCCAGCACTAACTGTGTTGTGGAAGTCAGATAGGCAGTCGCTCCATGTAAAATACTGTTATTCAACAGCGTCCGGTTAGACAGCCGACCCCAATATAGTTTTGAAAAGGCACGCAGATGATTATATCTCTCAACCTGTTCTAGCAAATTTCTGAATGAAAGGGATCCCCAAATTCCCGCCACTGTCGGTCTCAAATTCAAAGGAAAAAAAAACTCCAAGAAAAAATCAACATCTTCGGGGGAAAACGAAAAAAATAAATTGAAAATACAAAATCTCCCGGAACCAAATGGGTTTTTCATAAATTCCCAATGACTACGCCACCATTCATTAATGATGTTCATTTAATGAGAAAAAAAATATTGTGACGTCAAGAATTTTCCCGATACTCGATTGTGTATTGTTACTAGGTGAAACGGTTTTAATTAGGTAGGAGCTTTATTTTTTACTAGCTTATGCCCGCGGCTTCGCCTGCGTGGGCTTCGGTTTTTGTTCCTCGGGATCGTACCACCGCGATAGAAAGTAGCCTATGTGTGCATATGTGTATTAGTGTGTATTAATCCACGTTATGAACTATCTGTATGCCAAGTTTCATCCAAATCTGTGCGATAGTTTTTGCGTGAAAGAGTAACAAACATCCACACATCCATACATGCAAACTTTCGCGTTTACAATATTAGTAAGGATTTGCGCACAAAAAAAAACCTACACAAACACACAGTGAATAAATGTTGTACAGTGAACTTATCATCATCATCTGCCTTTTCCCAACTATGTTGGGGTCGGCTTCCAGTCTAACCGGATGCAGCTGAATACCAGTATTTTACATGGAGCGACTGCCTATCTGACCTCTGAGTTAGTACTGGGTAATACGATACCCCTTGTTAGACTGGCTGTCAGACTTTCGGGTCACTGACTACCTGTAACGACTGTCAAAGATCTACAAATGACAGCCGGCACCAACGGCTTAACGTGCTTTCCGAGGTACGGAGGAAACTCGGTATGTAATGGGTGGTCACCTATCCACGGACCAACCCAGGCAAGTGCGGCTTAACCTGACGATCGACCCGAGCGGCTGTTATTATTTAGCCACTGTACAGTGAACTTATAATAGGTGTAAATAGACCCTTAATGAAGCGGAAAGGCGCTTGCTATCCACAACATTGCGATTTCTTTTTGTTCTAGACCATACCTGGGAAACTTCTAGTTACGGAGATATTGGAGATCAGTTCCAACTTTTCCACAAGTTTTTTATTTTATTTTATATGTTTACTTTAAATACCTCCACGATCTCTGTACTTTTCAATGCATACATCAGCACAATGTTTTGAGTGCGATACATTGATAAACCGTGACGTTTCACGCCAGAAAAATAACGTCCTTTCCCAGCAATAGTTATTGCGTAGTTACTTAATTTGATGTACTTACAGAATGCTTGGTTGAAGGCTTCGTGAAGGGTCCGTTTACACCTTGTATAAAAAGTGTGACGGAAAAATTATGCTGAGTCAACCCCAAGTGAATTGATATGACGACGTAAGGAAAAAATTGATGCTTTAAGGTTTCTATCATATCAGTAGGCACTACCACCTCTACATTTTGCGACTAAGTTCCATAATTTTTCCTGATTAAAAAACTTTGTTTTTGGAATAAGGAAAAAAACTCAACTTATCGGTGTCACCATTTCTGAATTACCAAGCAGATTTTGAAACCCAATGTTACACTTACACCTACCTAACCTGTAAATTTTCCTCGTTCCAAAATACCACCATCATTATTTCCTTATCTCAATTTGTTTGTGGTCAGCATATCAACTTTGTTCAGCCATTAGTGGCCGACTGAAGGTCGATTTCCGGCCGAAGCCGAAGATGGTTAATCGGCTACCGCCACAACCTTCGGCCGAAGCTGAAGGTTTAATTAATAACCCTATGAAATTCTGTTCCAGATTGACTAAAAGTTAATATCTTATTTTACCTATAATTAAAAGTTTATGTCGACAACTTAACGACATTAATACAATTATTACTTTACAACTGGTAGCTTGCAAGACACACACACTTGCACTTACACTTCGAAATGTGTGACCCACGCGTCGCCACTTCCATCGCGCTTCCTAACAGTTCGTCCAATTTCGGCGCTGGCGCGGCAAAGCCTTGGCCGAAACCTTCGGCTGCGGCCAAGACTTTGTCCCAGTACGGCCGTCTTGGCCCATTTTGACCGAAGCCGAAGGTTCGGTCGATGGTGGCCGAAGCCGAAGCTTCGATCGGACAGTATATTTCATACTTCTCTATCTATTCGTTATCTCAATTAGTCATTCATTTCTGGTCATATCATATTTCACACTGATTTTTCCTTATAGTAGACTATAGTATGGGTGTCACCATTTCGGCATAACTAAGCAGATTGTGAAACCAAGTTTTACACCTACCTTATGAATTTTGCTCATTACGAAATAACGTTGTAATACTCCTGTCCTTATCCCAAACATACTCAAAAGATTATTTCAACTAGAGCATTACAGGCACTTTTGCGTAATAACTGTGAAAGTAACAATGTGTGTGTGTAGTAGTACTGTGTGTTATCACTTGCTTCGGTGAAGGAAAACATCGTGAGGTAACCAGCATACCTGAGAGATATTTCTCGACGGTATGTAAAGCCAAGTCAGAGGCCCATAAGCGGCATAAAAACTCTGACACCAGGTTAGGCACTAACCACACGATAAAGAAGAAGACTGTGAAAGTACTGTAGTACTTGCCCATTCCAAAGCGTAGATCTCTATGGAGAAGAATGGGCAACTCTTTTAAATCATCTTTATTTATAGCCTGCTCTGTCTCACTCCTGAATAAAGGCCTCCCTCCTCTTTTTATCTCTCGCAAACCCGCGCGTCCTCCTTCCAGTTCTGACGGAACCTGTCCAGTTCGGACGGAACCTGTCCAGTTCTGACGTAACCTGTCCAGTTCTAATGGAACCTGTCCAGTTCGTCCCGCCATCTCATTCGTGGCCTACCGCGGCCCCGTCTCACTGTGTCAGGAAATGTAAATATTGTTACAAAAATCTGTTTGTGATCGGCAAAGCTCTTCATCTTCCACATTTTTATATCAGTCCGCCCCTTTATAGCCATATCATCTTTCACACAGTCCAACCACTATTTCTTTGTTATTCCTCTACTATAGTTATAATGTATTGCAACCTTAATATAACGGACCTCAATATAACGACTTCCTCGAGTTACCAAATTCTTCGTAATCACCTTGAATTGTCCATAAGAGTCAATGTAAAATATACCTTTACATTGGAAACATTTTTTGCGAACAACCTCTTTATAACGAATTTTCAAGTATCAAGAAAAAGTTTGTATAACTTTCCCACCAATGTATCACCCTTAATTCCAATTCCCATAGTAGTATTCATGTGGCGACAGGTCTCGACACGCTTTTTTTCGTAAAACAATCATCGTTGTTTGATGGAAAGTAATTTAAACACTGCTGCAATAAACTCAAACTCAAAGCATTTATTTCAATTAGACCATTACAGGCACTTTTGAATGTCAAAACACAAAAACTAAACTAAGCTACAGTCCTAGTCACAGGGCATAATAACTTGTGAAAGTTCTGTAGTTGCCCATTCGAAAGCGTAGATCCTATGGAGAAGAATGGACAAAAAACTCCATGGACACTCTTTTAAATCAATATGTTTTTACAAAATCTTGGTTACATCATTCATGTCAAGATTATACATATATGTGAGAACGATGGAGAAAGACGTGCGAGTAAGAGCGTCCAGAGTACAAAGATCAAATCAACAATTCAAAAACACAATAATCCATGGCAGCTGCGAGATGACCAGTCCCAGCTACTGACAGCGCCCGTTCACGAACATGACGTATGGATCAGCCATCATTCAACTCAACCATTTTGAAGGGAACTAAACGACCCGACACACGCGCCACCATCAGCGAGACATTTTAGTGAGCATGACATTCTCTCAACCACCAGGGAAAATGCGAGTCAATAAAAGATGTAAATGGTAGCTTTATCGTACATAGTACTCACACATATGCTAAGCAATTATACAATACTAAAAGATTGAATCTATCCAATGCAAATATATATTGTGTTTACGATCTTCTGCAGCTTCCACAATAACTTCCCATGGTAACCAATAAGTTTGCCTCTATGGTTGTGGAGCAGGACCAGCATTGAGCTAAACATTTTTATCATAAATGTAATCTCCCAACTTTATAGTATGCTTGCCTACATATAGTGTGCGTTTTATACAAGATTTAAATTTCGTCTCATTCAGTTGTAGAATGCCGGGATGTATTTTATTGTAACCTTTTAAACAGTACCCCATGAAAGATGAGTCTACTTTAGCTAGCCTGAAACCTGGCTGAACTAGATGGTCCGTGGTTCTAGTATTATAGTGGTGTCTGTCGCCTCTTTTACTAAATAAATGCAGATTTTTTCTAACGTACACATGATGTTTTCATATATGTATTGGCAAGGTGATGTTAATTTCCTTAAACAGTTCTCTTAGAGAATCGCGCCTACATAGATTATATATGGCCCTGATGGCCAATAGAAAATACATACAGTAATTTGATAAAAATGTGTTATCATTTATTAGTAGAAGTTCTTTATAACGAAATGAGTACCTACGTAATTTTGAGGCGAATAAAACAATTTTTTTACCTCTTTATAACAAATTTTAGACCAACCTAACCTCAACATAACAAACCTCAGTTTAACGAATTACTTGATATAACAAATATATACTTGTTCCTTTCCGATTTGATATATCGAGGTTGACTGTAGTAACATTCACACACAACTATTTCCTTATTCATCCGCATCACATGCCCATACATGACAACCGATAACCGACTTAATTTCAAAATTCCCTTGTACAAAATTGATTACGAAACAGAAAAAGTCCCCTGTAACACGAAAAGATTTCTAGACATTAGGTACGTAAATAAATCATATGTTTCTTTCCTATGTAACACGGATCTCCCCGGAACCAAAACTAAATATTTATCTAAATGCTTACGTCAGTTTAATGTAAACATTTACTTCGCATGTGTTATGTGACTTTTCGCACGTATGTTCGGGTGAATTCGGCTGAATTCGGAATCTCTACGAGGTGGTGACACAAAGGCGTATGGGCAGAAGGTCAACTGTATGAAAAGGGCGATCGCATTCATAAACTGCGTTCAAAATAGCACATTTTGATATAAGTGAGAGAGAGTTTGTTATTGCAGCTGAAGTGGAATACAAACACGAGCCGCGAGGCGAGGGTGTTATGGAGCCGTGAACTGCAGTAACAAATGCCCACGTGTATCAAACGACGGTTTTCAATACACTTTCGAAGAAATATAATAACATAACGAAAAGTATTTTTGTGATGAACTATTAGGAAATTAAAAGATTTGCTTTTTTCCCCGCGCTTTGCTTTCGCCAGGTTGAAGGAGAGGCAAAGGTATCAAGTCGCTAAACAGCCTACTATGAAAAATAGAAAATATAAATACTTTTTAATTTGAAACACCAGTAAATGTTAATTTGTAAAAAGCAAATTATTTTATAAATAATAATGTTTATTTACGATATTCTGTTCATAAACACAATTTAAATTTTCATTAAATTTGAAGGCCTTAAAACATGCGCCTCTTTGCTGTGAAAAAAAAAATATCATCGCTGACTCTAAGGAACTGAACAGTTGTTTAATGTTATCTGTGGCAAAATCAGGAAAAATAAAACCCTCATGTGTGATAAATGAAAAAAATCCACGAGTGTGAAATACATTGCATATTGAACCTAATCGTAGTGCGATAAGGGCCAATTTTCGAGGAAGTGTATTGAAAAGAAAATGACAAATGGTATGGAGCAATGGTGCCTTTTTGTTTTTTCGCGGGCACTAACGAAACTATAGAAGTTGGAAGGGACACCGTTGCTTAGAAGGTTACCATAGAATTTTCTCTTGAATAAATAAATTAAAAAAACAGATGTTCCATACTTTTTGACCTACACGGTCAAAAAGTATGGAACATCTGTTTTTTTGTTGCAGTTTTGTAGGCTATTTCTTTTAATAACCGACGAAAAATTTTCATGTTGGGGTTCAAAATGATGTAAGTACTGAAAGCGTGGTAACCTTTTTAGCGTTGGTGTCCCTTCCACCTTGTATACATATAGGAGAAAATAGCATAACAAACAGATACTTGTATGGTGGCAAAGCTGACTCAAATAATATCCGACCAGTATGTAGCCACCAGCTGGATTCAAACTCTTTTGTTGGTTTGGAAACAAGGGTTGTAATACTTCTCTACTGCAATCGAAATCAAAATCATAGCATTTATTTCAAGTAAGTAGGCCAATTACAGGCACTTTTGAACTGTCGAAACAAAGACAGCAATAAAAAATGAAGCTACAGTCCCAGTCACTAGACATAATAACTGTGAAAGTACTGTAGTTGCCCATTCCAAAGCGTAGATCTCTATGGAGAAGAATAGGCAAGAAACTCCATGGACACTCCTTTAAATCATAATGTTTTTACAAAAATCTTGGATACATCATTTGATCTTTTGATTTGATTTGATCCGAGTCAAACTCAATCAAACGTCGGTCGCGAGTTCGCTTGCACTCGCTGTGCGTTTATGTATGTGTGTTTTAGGCCAGCCTGCTGACCTTCTCCCTGCCATCATCATCATCTGCCTAGCATATTCCCAACTATGTTGGGGTCGGCTTCCAGTCTAACCAAATGCAGTTGAATACCAGTATTTTACATGGAGCGACTGCCTATCTGACCTCCACAACACATGTTAGTTCTGGGTAATACGATACCCCTTGGTAGGACTAGTTGTCGGACTTTCGGGCCACTGACTACCTGTAACGACTGTCAAAGATCTACAAATGACAGCCGGGACCACCGGCTTAACGTGCTTTCCGAGGCACGGAGAAAACTCGGTGTGTAATGGGCAGTCACCCATCCACGGACCAACCTAGGCAAGCATAGCTTAACCAGAAGACTACTCAACGGCCTTCACCTGTCATTTTCGAAAAAAAAAAACAATTGATTATCAAACAGCACGGTGATGTCAAACAAATGCCAGTCGCGACGCGAGTGCCCTTGCACTCGCTGTGCGCGTCTCTGTGTGTTTTAGCTTAGTGTGCCAACCTTCTGGCCGTTACTATTTTGTTATTGCCACCCGTAATTTCGAGGAATTCGGTTATCCCCCGATGTTATCCTCAAATGAATTCTAGATAGACGATTTAAAGTTCATAGTAGTGAACCTTTTAACTTGTGAATGTAAACTACTCATTACTAGAAATTGTGACTGTTGCGGTCGGTTTCCAGATACACCGGTGCGGTGGCTGGTAAATACCAGTATTTTACACGGACCGATTATCGATCTGGACTCCACATCACAGTAACTGGGTATTACGATACCCCTTAGTAAGACTGGTAAGTAGTCAGACTTTTGGGTATCTGGCTACCCGTAATTAATTAGTAATTAGTATCATAGATAAAGATTAAGATAGTTATTTAGGATTAAGGGTGATACATTGGTGGGAATGATAAAAAGGTTTTGGGTTGTCAAAATTCGTTAATTAGAGGTATTTAAACTTTTTCTTGATAGTTGAAAATTCGTTATAAAGAGATTGTTCGCAAAAAATGTTCGCAATGTAAAGGTATATTTTACATTGACTTATGGAGAAGGGGATTACGAAGAATTTGTTAACTCGAGGAAGTCGTTATATTGAGGTACGTTATATTAAGGTTGCACTGTTTTATAACAATAGTAAAGGAATACCAAATAAATGGTGGACGGACTGTGTGAAAGATGATATGGCTTTAAAGGGGCGGACTGATATACATATATATAAATGTGGATGATGAAGAGCTTTGCCGATCACAGACAGATTTTTGTAACAATATTTACATTTCCTGACACAGTGAGACAGGGCCGCGGTAGGCCACGAATGAGATGACGGGACGAACTGAACAGGTTCCGTCAGAACTGGACAGGTTCCGTCAGAACTGGACAGGTTCCGTCAGAACTGGAAGGAGGACGCGCGGGTTTGCGAGAAATAAAAAGAGGAGGGAGGCCTTTGTTCAGGAGTGGGACAGAGCAGGCTATAAATAAAAATGATTGTCCGTGGAGTTACTTGCCCATTCTTCTCCAAAGAGATCTACGCTTTGGAATAGACAACTACTACAGTACTTTCACAGTTATTACCACGGAGTAAATACAAAGAGGAGATGTTCTAATGAGATTTCCTTGGGAAACAACGCGTGACACTTTGCGGGGTGAGGGGGTGCTAGATCCCGCCCACTTCTCTATTTTCCATCTACCGGTCAATAGCAAAACTATTCGCTCGTTCTGTCGATTTTGTTTTGTAGTTACGTAACTATCTCACACTAGATGTCACCAAGTGCAGGATGCAAAAGGGTCGTACTCAGAATTTTCGTACCGGGGAGTAGTTTTATTTTAAATTAATTTTGCGAACCATCTTGATGCGTATTTTTTTAATTTAAATTGTGATTTTATTATGAAAAAAAAAAAGGTTTCTGATGAATGACGAATGAAGATTATTAGACTTTCTCTTATACAACATTATTTTTTGTTTACACCAAACCCGAAAAGGGGTCATTGTACTCATCATTTTGACAACTTTTTCTATGGGACCAACGTTGAAATCGCGAAAAAAAAAATCAGCTTTTCCCTACATTTATTTTCGCATAACTCGTCAAAATGTAGGGAACAGCTGATTTTTTTTTCGCGATTTCAAATTTGGTCCCGTAGAAAAAGTTGTTCAAAAAGATGAGAACAATGACCCCTTTTCAGGTTTAGTGTAAATCAAGAATAATGTTGTATATTTAAATGACTTATTTTGTTAAAAAGACTTATCAAGATGGTTTACAAAGGTATGGTATGGTTTACAATAAATAAAATAATTGTAGATAGAATATTTAATTATGTCCAGCGTATTTAATGTTTTAAGTACTTTCCATTTATGAGACAGCCGCAGCCGCGGGACGTTCAGTAAAATAATTGATTTCTAATTACGGCCCTGTCTTTTTGTTGTTTAAAATGTTTGTTGTTCATAGTTGACGATAGATGGCGGCCTGTTTACAAAATGATATGAAAACTACAAAAATAACATTTTGGCCATTAAAGGGGCTTTAGGAATTAATGTTGAACAAATTTCAGCATTAATGTTATTAAAATATGTTAGTTCTGAGCTCTACATACCTAAATATTTTCCATGACACCAAGTGTCGCCATCTAGTGTCGGGTAGAATTATGTTTGGAAACGCCGACGCTAGGAGATTTTTCTAGAACTATTTTAATAAATTACGCATAAAATTACTTACAAATGAAATGTGATGCCATCCATAGCGTCAGAACGTCTATCCGAGTGATTTTTACAAGACAAAACACAACACTTCATTCTTTTTATCGTCTAGCGCGAACAATGCTGTAAAATGGGAACGTTCACAAAATTGTGCACAGGACGAACGCCAACAATACACTGACTAAGGCCACGCCCACATGATGACGTTAGGGCCTAGTTGAGAATCACAGTGCACAGTTGCTTAGGCCATCTCCTCTTTGTATTTACTCCGTGGTTATTACGCAAAAGTGCCTGTAATGGTCTAGTTGAAATAAATCTTTTGAGTATGATTAGGCAGGTACCCAAATAAACACAAACATTAGATTAGGTTTGCTCTATACAATATGTAGTTTTAGATACATATCATACATATATACAACCGGAACAGTTGTATTAGCTCAATGGATATCCCCGGTTTTTATTTTGCCTCATTACATACATGGCAAAAACATTGGGTTTACTTGATTTCATTCAATTGAATACTTGCTAGTTATCACGTATGGTTCCTGTTGGTTTTTATTATTTCACTGGTTTTGCAAAACGACCCTAGTTCGCGTCATTGATGATATGATTGAATTACTTATATGTGCCATGTTTATAGAGCCTGACTGTTCTCAGCTACGGGCATCTTTCAACTGCCCATGTTGGGGTCTTTTATATTGTACATAGAATGACTACCACATCTGACCTCCACAACCCAGTTCTTCTTTATCGTGTGGTTAGTGCCTAACCTGTTGTCAGAGTTTTTATGCCGCCCATGGGCCTCTGACTTGGCTTTACATGCCGTCGAGAAATATCTCAGGCATGCTGGTTTCCTCACGATGTTTTAATTCACCGAAGCAAGTGATAATTATACAATACGCACAATTCCGAAATATCAGAGGTGCGTGTCTTGGGTTCGAACTCGAGACCTATGAATTGGCAATCCGATCCAATGGTCACATCAATAGGCTATCAGTGCTTAAATAACAAATCAGTTATAGGGTAACACGATATGTACCCCTTAGCAGGACTGGCTGTCTGATTCTCTGGCTTCTGACTAGCCTTAACGACTGTCTAAGGTCTACGAATGACTCCCGGGGACCAACTACTTATAAATAACTAAAATTGAAGTGTCTGTTTGTAATTTCAAACTAACATCTGTTTTACTGAGAGCATATGAAAGTATGTACGGTACTTATAACAAACAATTTTTTATTTCTGTCTGCCTTTTTGTTCCGGCTAATCTCCGAAACGGCTGGACCGATTCTGACGGGAGTTACTTACTTTACTGGAATTCCCAGCAATAATTTTTGCGCAGTTTTTTTTTCTCTTTATTTATTATAAGGGACTTTTATACAAATTTATATGCCAGTCCCATCGGACCTTATAACGTAAAACGTAGTAATACAAACTTAATTAAACTATATGCAGCTACGGAGCTAGGTGTCGACAAAATATGATGGAACATACAAACATCGTACATATTTATTTTGAGCTCTCTAAGAAGATCCTCTCTTGCAGATTGAAATCTATCACACTCCGTCAATAAATGCATAACATCTTCCGGTGTGCCACACACCTCACAATTAGGTGAATCAATTTGTTTCATTAAAAATCCAAATTTATTGAGCGGCATGTGTCCAGATCTCAGTCTGTGAGCTGTAACTATAAGTTTTCTGCTAAGCCTAGTGTTACAAAACCACGGTACATGAGGAGGCTCCGAAACTATAGACCTATATATACCATATCCCTTTTTCTTTAGATCTTTGATTAAAATATTCTTTCCAAAATTCATGACATTTATTTTTATATCTAGGCAATATTTCTATGTAATTAGTTTCAATGTTTTTTTCTCTTCCACTAACAATACCCAACTTTGCTAAACGATCAGCCTCCTCATTACCCCTTATACCTATATGTGAAGGAAGCCATTGCAACTTCAGATCTATATCTCTTTTAGATAGATTGTGTATTTTAGAAAGAATTTCATAAGCTATCGGTGCACCTCTGTATCCAGAGGCGCATCGAGCTATATGTTGTAGTGCACTTTTGCTATCTACACAAATTAATATCTTTCTGTTATTTTCAATGGATGCAATATAAGTAAGTGCTTCTGAAATTGCAAAAAGCTCCAAAGACATAATTGACACAAAATTATTTATTTTAAAGCAGGTATTTGTGTTATCCGAATTCAAAGGATCATAGTAAGCCGCGCCATTACCACTAGCGCTCTTAGACCCATCAGTATAAATTTTATAATACTCCTGATACTTATCCGACATTTCTCTCAAAGTTTCTGTTTTAATTGAATCAACATCATACGTCTTCTTAGGGTTTTTAATTGAGTCCAAATTAATCTTTATTATATTTTGAATGTTAATTCTAGTTACCCATATATCTAATGAGAACGCAGTTTTACTTAGTTTGATGTACAGAATGCTTGGTTGAAGGCTTCGTGAAGGGTCCGTTTACACCTTGTATACGTTACCCGCCACCGGAAACACCGACTTTGATCACACCAAAATTACAAGTCATTTATCAGCAATAATTTTTGCTCAATGTAACTTGGTTTGATGTACAGAATGCTTGGATGACGGCCACATCTTGTAAAACCTGTATCTTGTATTTCTGGTTTTTTAAATGACGCAGTCCGCGTCATAAATGGCACGATTAAAGATAACTCGCCATTTTACCTTGTTTGGTTACGTCCGACTGCTTATATGCCAAAATCATTGTTCACCTTATCTACGCCAATGTGAGCCTTGTTGGGCAATAGATGCTTATGCCATTGTGTATACAACACTGAACTGCAAATTGCAAAAATCGTAAAAGAAATTAATTTCGCCGGCTATCTTGGCGCTTCCACCATAAGTCCTACGTTATACGGTCTATTATCAAACGGGCACAAATTTAGACCCCGCACTAACAGCTACTAAGCAATTCCTAATTTTTGCTCGATAGTCTCAACTTCACTGAAGTTTCAATCTATTCAGAGTTTTGTCGACTGTTTTATTCATAATAATAGCGTTCAGATGTCAACTCGTCATAACCTATCAACATTACGTCACACAGTAAAAAATAGAAGTCATCGCTTCAAAAAATACCTACACAATTTACTGCACACGCAGTGTAATCGATTCGCTATCGAATAGTTCATGACTAACAGATGATCTGAGAAAACCAACTGGGAAATACCAGTATTAAAGCAACCCTAATAAGGTGGTATTACGACCGGTTTTGAAGGCGCCATCTTTGAGGAAAAGTTGTTTGCGCATCAGCTGTTTAGCCATCTACACCTTTTAATCTTTTAATTGATACGAGCCGCAAGCCGATGGGGTTTTCCATCGGTTAAGTTTATGAACTTTCATATAAAACTTTAATTGGCTGTGTAATCCCGGGACTTCTTCTCGCAGCCTTTGGTCTACCTGGCGAACTTGTGGACTAACAAAATACTAGGTGTAAAGGAACTCTTCACGAAGCCGTCAACCGAGCATTCTGTACATCAAACCAACTAACTGCGCAAAAAATTTTTGCTGGTTTTTTTGGCGCGAAGAATGTCGTTTTACGGTAGCGCTCAATGTAACACAATCAAAACATTGTGCTAGTATTTATGCATTGAATAGTACGGGGGTCGTGGAGGTATTTAAAGCACCATTACATTAAAACACACAAAAACACATGTAACATTTTTTTTTAAGTATTTATGCACCAAAATCTAAAACTTCTGACCTTCAACATTTCTGTAACTAGAAGGTTCCCAGTCAAGGACCAGAATAAAAAAAAAAATATCGCAATGACGGGAAAACAAGTGTCTCTCGGCTTAGTTAAGACAGTTTTAACACCCTTTCTAAGATAGGTAATGCCGCATAGGTACGGTCAGGCCTCTTCAGTGAGCTTTTACAGGTGTTCCCATTCTACGGCCTTTGTTGGAAACCTAGGTGCTCTTGCGGATGAAACTCTTCCGAAAAATACATTAACAGTCGCAAATGAGCAATGATTTTAAGGGTTAGTCCCTGAGTACCCCGATCCCCGAGGCACCCGTACCGGAGTACCCCGATTTATTTTTATCTTGAGAAAGTCAATCAAAAGTCAGTTTAGCTTAAAAGTACCGTCAGCAGATGAAATGTTAAATAAAATTTTATTACGTAAGTCTTGCTTGGTTAAGGTAAATATTATTGTAGTGTATAGACATTCATAGTTGTGAGTAACTCTGTCGTCTCGAGCAACGCACGCGCGGAGTCGCGGGGCGGGGGGGGCACTGCCCGACCGACCGCCGCGGAGAGAAGACGCGTACGCTTGCTGCGAGCCGATACCAGTATAATCCAGTGTAGCTTGCTTGTCCCTTAATAATATTAACCCCTAACACCTAGTGTACATTACAATTATAATTAGAGAATACAATATAGTCTCGTAGAGCAATCACAGGTTTTAATTATTATCACAATAGTTGCATTTTCAATACCGAAAATCAAAATGACTACCCTCCATGGAACATTAATATGTTCCAATATTAACATAATTTAAAAAATACGCAAAAACAGAAGTGCCGCATTATAGGTCCCACTGTAGGTGCCCGACCTAATTCTCGAAAATGGCAATTTAACACTGTATTGGGATCAATCCATCATCACTGACAGGACTATTGTAGCTAATAAGCCTGATATAGTGGTGATAGATTAATCAGAGCGGCGCGCAGTGATTGCTGACATAACAGTCCCGCATGACGAGAACCTGGTGAAAGCCAAGATAGATAAGCAATAATTAAATATGTTGATTTGGCTCGCGAGGTTGTCGACATGGGTGGGATGTGAACTCAGTGATCATTGCCAATGGCTTAATTTCCAAGAGCCTCGACCAATACTTGAGGAGGCTCTCGTTAGACAGCTGGATCAAGGGCTTGATTATGAAAGCGGTAGGTTAGGAGGTTCCGCTCTCCAAAAAAAAGGTTACGTTCGTACTTTACATTTTTGATAACAGCAGGTAATAATTCATTTATTAACATGATTATTCAGTAACATGAAACACGTTACGAATCGAAAAAGAGGCTGACTTAGAATCAAAGAACTCTTGGGCTTCCAAAAATAGGAGGAGTCTTACCGCAAATGGCTTAGATTTGATGGGACGTCACTATTTTTACGTTTTGATGTTGCAAATGACTTCGTTTAGATGTTCAGCTTAAGCAAAATATTAGTTTTTTTTTCTTTTTTTACTTTGTGCAGCTTAGTAAAAAAAAAGATATTATATGGAAAGAAAAGCCCCGTGATTTTTTCATATAATGTACATACTTTCATTGAAGAACGCTTTTGAAATTAAAAGTGCCCCAAAATTCCGATCTTCTTTCAAATAAATTACTTTCTTCTTATTTGTTTCAAACACATACATTTAAGCACTTTTTATGTCGACCGTACAAGTTGAAAACAATAGAAAAAACAAAAGAAAGAAATGTAATCATATTTATCAAATTCGGGGTACTCCGGTACGGGTGCCTCAGGGATCGGGGTACTCAGGGACTAACCCGATTTTGGGTTAGTCCCTGAGTACCCCGATCCCCGAGGCACCCGTACCGGAGTACCCCGATTTATTTTTATCTTGAGAAAGTCAATCAAAAGTCAGTTTAGCTTAAAAGTACCGTCAGCAGATGAAATGTTAAATAAAATTTTATTACGTAAGTCTTGCTTGGTTAAGGTAAATATTATTGTAGTGTATAGACATTCATAGTTGTGAGTAACTCTGTCGTCTCGAGCAACGCACGCGCGGAGTCGCGGGGCGGGGGGGGCACTGCCCGACCGACCGCCGCGGAGAGAAGACGCGTACGCTTGCTGCGAGCCGATACCAGTATAATCCAGTGTAGCTTGCTTGTCCCTTAATAATATTAACCCCTAACACCTAGTGTACATTACAATTATAATTAGAGAATACAATATAGTCTCGTAGAGCAATCACAGGTTTTAATTATTATCACAATAGTTGCATTTTCAATACCGAAAATCAAAATGACTACCCTCCATGGAACATTAATATGTTCCAATATTAACATAATTTAAAAAATACGCAAAAACAGAAGTGCCGCATTATAGGTCCCACTGTAGGTGCCCGACCTAATTCTCGAAAATGGCAATTTAACACTGTATTGGGATCAATCCATCATCACTGACAGGACTATTGTAGCTAATAAGCCTGATATAGTGGTGATAGATTAATCAGAGCGGCGCGCAGTGATTGCTGACATAACAGTCCCGCATGACGAGAACCTGGTGAAAGCCAAGATAGATAAGCAATAATTAAATATGTTGATTTGGCTCGCGAGGTTGTCGACATGGGTGGGATGTGAACTCAGTGATCATTGCCAATGGCTTAATTTCCAAGAGCCTCGACCAATACTTGAGGAGGCTCTCGTTAGACAGCTGGATCAAGGGCTTGATTATGAAAGCGGTAGGTTAGGAGGTTCCGCTCTCCAAAAAAAAGGTTACGTTCGTACTTTACATTTTTGATAACAGCAGGTAATAATTCATTTATTAACATGATTATTCAGTAACATGAAACACGTTACGAATCGAAAAAGAGGCTGACTTAGAATCAAAGAACTCTTGGGCTTCCAAAAATAGGAGGAGTCTTACCGCAAATGGCTTAGATTTGATGGGACGTCACTATTTTTACGTTTTGATGTTGCAAATGACTTCGTTTAGATGTTCAGCTTAAGCAAAATATTAGTTTTTTTTTCTTTTTTTACTTTGTGCAGCTTAGTAAAAAAAAAGATATTATATGGAAAGAAAAGCCCCGTGATTTTTTCATATAATGTACATACTTTCATTGAAGAACGCTTTTGAAATTAAAAGTGCCCCAAAATTCCGATCTTCTTTCAAATAAATTACTTTCTTCTTATTTGTTTCAAACACATACATTTAAGCACTTTTTATGTCGACCGTACAAGTTGAAAACAATAGAAAAAACAAAAGAAAGAAATGTAATCATATTTATCAAATTCGGGGTACTCCGGTACGGGTGCCTCAGGGATCGGGGTACTCAGGGACTAACCCGATTTTAATGCTACTACTTTTCTTTTGTTTCAGCCAAGCTGACAGCATATTGAAAGTACGAGAAATGCTGTGGAAGACTTTCGAATATTATACCGAGAGGGATGTGAAAAATCTAGACTATGATGATAACAAGCAGGTGTCTAGGTTCAAAGTCAGGTTAATCAAAGCTATTGGAAGAATATTAGTAGAAGGTCACAGGGAATATGTGGAAGGAAAATCTAGGATGGATGATGTTGAAGAGTTGAGATGATTAAAAGACTAGTTTGTGATTTTTTTTTTTGTTTCATTTCTGCCCGTTTTTAGGGTTCCGTGCCTCGAAAGGGAAAAACGGAACCCTTATAGGATCACTTTGTTGTCCGTCCGTCCGTCTGTCTGTCTGTCAAGACCCTTTTTCTCAGGAACGCGTGGAGGTATCAAGCTGGAATTCATAAAATACTCAGGTCTACTGTCCCTTGGAGCAGTGAAAAAATCAAACTTCTAAGCCAACGCAATCAAAAGATACAGCCGTTTATGCCGCAAATTTCCACAAATTTTCGACACTCTCAAGGGAATCAAAACCTACAGGGTACTTCCCGTGAACTCAGAATCTTGGTACGAAGCAACGTCTTATAGTACAGATAAAGGAAAAATTGCGAAAACCGTAAATTTTTAGTTGATTGTCGTGATGAGTGACTTTTACTTATATACCTACAGGTTTGTACGAAACCCTCGGTGCGCGAGTCCGACTCGCACTTGGCCGGTTTTTTTTACCCAATGACGGCTCTTCGGCCGTATTTAGAGGTGGCATTGTCAATAGTTTCAATTATATTATAGTCTTTCTGACCGTTTTCTGGCCAATCCTAGCGAAAATAAGCCACCGGCAGCGCGGCGCGGGAGATATTATAGCACAAGTGTGAGCGCAGACGCAGGTGCGCTCTCTGTTCCTTTACACTCATAGTCCGATGGGACGGCAGTCGGCGCAGTACCAACAACACAAATGATCCGACACACACTTGGCCGATTTTTTTTAACATAACGTCACGCATGTAGTGTACCTACAGTGTGGAAGGGACACCTACGCACAAACGGTTACCACATACTCAGTACATCTTTCTGAAACTCCCCACATAGAAGTTTTTGTCGGTTTTTAAAAAAAAAAACGGCTGTCCCATATATTACTTTGACCGTGTGCCTAATTAACAACAGTTTTTTTTTTTATTAGCGATGAAATGTTTTTGTAAGGAGGGTTTAGAATGTTGCGCTAAATACATGGTAAGCATTTATGCTTCAGTGTCCCTTCCCTTCGTATAACTTTTATACTAACATAAATAAAGTCAAAACAAACTTGTGTTAATAAATAAAACATGTCCGCGGAAACGTCGGAACAACACATCCTGCGGCCAATGGTCTTCCACCGTCACAAGGGGCAGATAACAATTTTAAACTCGCACCACAAAATACCTTGAAGTTGTTGCGGTGCGACTCCGCTAGTCGTATGTTTAAAAATAAAATAGCCTTTATTAACTCTGACCTTCTCAATACATAAACCAGTAGTAAGATTAGCATTAAAACTAATAACATTTTCTAATAGTTGTTAACCCTTAATTGCCATTAATCACACAATATTTCTTGGTTAGTTTTTGTGTACTTGTGGCGTGTGCCAATAAACGTTTTTTCTTACTTTCTTTAATCAGCTCTGCTACTAGGTCAGGCTGTCTTGCGACATAAGCCCCACTCTATTTCCCTCCACTTATTCCTATCCAGAGCAGTTCTTCGCCAAATTTTTGTCAGATATGTTTATGTGTCCGAGTAGTAGGAGCGAGCCTGTCGGTATCACGCGGGCACGAATCAAGCTTCTAGAGCGCTATTGAGTCCTGACCCGCCACGCAGGTATTTTAATGCATCCAGCTGTTGAAGACTTTTTTGTTTCTCAAGTTGCTACGAGCAACAAAATTTCATTGTAATTTTTTTCTCAATTAAAGAACCTGTTACGCTGGTTAAGAAAATCCCAAAACGTAAGTAACCACTACTCTGAAACATGAACGAAGTATTTTTAATAAAAGAACTAGTCAAGTTTTTATAAAGTCGCTCGCAGTTATTATCTCAGAAGAGCCGAGCTGTGGATTATTATTTTAATTAAACCGTTATTATTACTAATTCCGTTATTATTATTATTGCCAAACCGGTCTTTTGACGCGCTCGAATCTTATCATCATTTTAGCCAGAAGACGTCTAATGCTGGTCAAAGTCTTAGTAGACCCCTTTTTTTCGGTGCGGATCTTTCGTTCATCCCAGACGGAGGAATCCAACAAAATAAACATCATGCTGAAACTAAGTAGGTACGTGGCGAGAGTGCAGCTGCTGGTGTCGCGTCACCACGTCAGCTTTAGTGCGTTTGTGGTATGAAAACCAACGTGTTTTGCTACACCTCGTCTTGAAAACTACTAACACAGATAGTTTATAATCTGGATTAACACAGATACGTTTTATCTCGGTAGTGCTATCCTAATCAATTATCGATCTCCACGCGGGCGAAACCGCTGGAATGAGCATGTATTCATCTTTCCACTACACTGCTACACTGCTTAAGATAATGAATATTAATTCATTCAAGAGTGAACTAAAAAATTTGTTAATTATTAAGGGCAATTATAATGTTACAGAGTTTTTGAATGACGAATTTTGAATCTAGATAATTTAATAATGTATTTTAGTTTTATTGTTTTAATTATTTTTTTTTTAATATTTTTGTGTGGACTGTAATTATGTATTTGAATTGATTGAAGTTTGACTATAATTTAACTATTTCCTGATTTATAATTTCAAATTAAGTATTATATACTATTTTGTACGCTGAATGAGGCAAAACATGTTGAAACACCATTATGAAACTCATTTCCATCCATGTATACACATGTTTATACAAATAAATGAATCTTTATCTGCTAAATGCCAATATTCAGTTTTATTGTAACATAGTAACACTATAGTTCAGTCTGCAATATAAAACTACGGAATATCATGAACTGCCCCGTTTGTCCAGTGGTCGCATGCTCCACTTCAGAGCTTGAGGTCCTGGGTCCAATTCCCGGGCCGGGCAAAGTGTTATTGGGTTTTTCCATCAGGAATTTCTCAGTACCAGCGACGGAGGCTGGCTTTCCGCCCGGTGATGGCAACAGGCTCGCCCCCTATTACATGAGACTTAAACATAACTGGCGAAATGTGGGTGTACCTAACTCTTCAGGGGGTACAGGCGTGATGTTACGTTGTGTGGAGTATCATGGACAGTGCTTTGTTTTAAATGAATTAATCTAATAATACTTCAATTAACGTTTCAAGGAAAAGGATACAGAAATCCATGGACAGACATAATAATCTGGCGTACCTACCTAGGCACTTCGTATTTCTCATAACAATCTGTTATAGGTACCTACTTAGTTGTATTTCTTTTTCCATCGAACTATGGTAATTTACGTATTTCTGCACAAGTACCTACCTATATCGGAATAAATTGACGTCATACCCTTTGGCAAAGATTGAATTTACTACCATAATTATCTTGGTACTTTACTGTCTGACAACCAGTCTTCTCAAATGGCTTTGTGTTTCATAGTAACATGGTTCTAGAGGTCAGAATAGGCTTCGCGGTAGACTGAGCTAACTCCTACATAGGTAGTTGAGAAAAGGTTTGACAGATGGATGTTCCGTCGATTCGATGAAGAGACCTAAGGATTGCACCTCAGGGTTGGGCGGCTTAAAAGCAGTCGCCGATGCGTTCGGCAGCACGATCTGTTTCTCGATCTAGCAAATGATGGTTCTGAGCGACACAAAAGGATAGGAGCATAGAAAAATGCGATTCCGTGCGCATCCCGCCCGACCCTTGATCAACGCGAGCCAGCCTGCGCCGCTGAGCAGGCCTTACCAGCTGCTCCCCCCTCTCCCCTCAATGACGTCCTAAACCTAGGTCCGAACCCCACAGGTGCCCTAAGCGAGCGGTCATTGAACTTTGTATCTAACTTAGTTTGTAAGCCCTGGCTGGAGGCCTTAAATTCATTTGAAATTACCACAGACAAGTCCGTTTGAGCAGTCGAAGTTGCAACCTTATCGAGCTGAAGTGACTCGCAGTTCAGCTCACACATGAAAAAAAAAAAACATTCCGTGTGCAAATGCAAATGTCGCGCAACCCTATATTCATCAGTGGACTTCCATAGGCTGATAATGTTATCAAAAGTATATCCTAACTCTCCGGATTTTCCTACAATTCTCTAATAAACTACTCAGAATAACACTCCTGTTTTGGGCAATCGTGTAAAAAGGAACCTTCCAAGGAAAATTACCAAGAGTTCGGTTTTTTTATCTTTGTCTGTCATACCTAAAGTAGGAAAATATGATACTAATAAAATTTGATTAGCTAATCGTTTCACCCATTACATTTAGTTACTTTGATATTTTAGTGCGTGGCGTGGCGTCGGAACAAATCGGCCATCTTGTTTTTTTTACCCGACTGCGCCAGAAGGAGTGTTATGTTTCTCGAGAGTATGTATGTATGTATAATTGTTTGGCACGCTCTGCGGCCTGAACAGCTCGATGGATTTTAGCTTGAGAGGTGTCATGTAAATTTTGAATCAGAACATAACATAAGCTGGGAGTACCTCCACGCGGTGAAAGAGGTAAAAATTTGTTCGGCTAATCGTCTGCGAAATCTTTCACATTTGTAAACTAAAAAGCTAGAAAAAAAGTTTTTAAAAAAACTAAAAAACCCGACTGCTGTAAAAAACTTATCTAAGTTAAAAAAAACTCAAAAGCTAATAACAAGCACATTTTAAATTTAAAAAAGTTGGAAGCAGGCGGGACCATTTAAGTTCGAAAATATGAAAATGGAATGGCTTAATGATAGAATGGCTTTTTTAACTTAAGTTTTTTATCGCAGTCGGGTTTTTTTTGTTTTTTTTTTTATTTCAATTCCATCTTCATGAAACATTTTCAGAGAAATGTTTTTCTATTTCTTCTGGTTAGGTACGTCTTTGCTCCAAAACATCCCCGTAGCGCCTTTTACCTATTACGTCATCTGATTCCTAATTTAAAATTCCCAGTTTGAACGCAACGTCACGCAAAGTTAACATTTTGGCAGATTGGACTACCTATAATATTTTCGGAAGGAATCCATTGACTGTTTATTATGATGATGGATGGAGAGGGACAGGAAGGTTAAAGAAAAGAAAGATGGATTGTGTGAGGCATGATCTGAAAGAAAAAACTTTTTTACAAAAAAATAACCGACTTCCAAAAAAAAGTTTTTATTTTACCCTTTTTTAGTTATCGTATCACACACAAATCCTTGTCAAGTATCAATTTCGCAATTTATTTTACTTTGATGACATATTTTTTCAAACTACTGAACCGATTGTGATGAAATTTCTATGGGACCAATCGGGAAGTATTCCTTTCAGATAAAAGAAGAATTTTTCAAATCGGTTCATAAATAACCAAGATATGAGGTAACAAACACAAAAAAAAAAAACAACCGAATTGAGAACTTCTTTTTTTTAAAGTCTGTTAGAAACGGAATAAATGATGGCGTGACGTCATTCAGAAGAAAATGTAATAAAAAATAGTGTTGCGCTGACCCCATATGGGACACGGGTGGAAAGATAATGATTTACTGTTATGATGACTAACACTATAATTTAGATAATTCGTCTGTATTCATTAGCAGTATTAGTGATAATTGTTTACGAATTAATTATTCCTGGAACATTTAAACAAAACGTGAAACCGGTATTGCTAGTTCTATTTTCCCTTATTGATGGGGAAAATATTTAACTAAGATAATTTTATAAGGTATAGGTATTGACCCTATCCAGCCTTATTGGTCATCTTTCATGGATGTTTATTCTCTCGTCAACCATGCCCCAGATATTTTAGGAGTAAACACTGAGGTTTTTTAAAATGTATGTACGATAAGTATCCAAAATATGTTTTGAAATCTTATCGCATGTCCTTTACAAAACTGTCATAACTCAAAAGTATTAGATTTTTGGTTATTACCCCTATCATCTTCAATAATTCTGCTTGCCTATAACTGAAAAAAAAACCGCCATAAGTGTAATACGAAAATAAGTCATCGAATAGCAAAGTGAAAGTTTTTACGCAAACCATCGGTAAGTACACAAAAAACTTGAATTTTCGTATAGCTATCCCAAAACTGCTATTATTATTATTAATTGATTTAATTCAGATAATTATTGTAATCCATATATAACCAATACCTTACAAACAAATTGTGTTACAAAGTACCCAGAAGTGTTATTCGAAGGGGGGTGCGCGTGCCTCAACTGTTTCATACAGACATATGCAGGACTAACGCTGAAGAACGTGCCCCTCTTCGTCGCCTTGTTGATTCTTACAACACGCATTTTGTGGAACTGGATATATTCTGTTTATCTAAGCAATTATTTAAAAAAATGGCTCTGGATATTTTGTCTAAAGAGTAATTTATTTAATTAAGCTAAGTAGCACAACAATATTGTGGCAGCGACAGTTGTTTTATTTTTCTTTTATTTTTAATACTTGTCTTCAGCACTTGTTTTAACCTTTAGTTAAAACGTGGACAATGGTGTGGGTTACATGTTTGTTAAATCTTAGATTAAGTATCTCTCTGTATTTTGTAGCATGTAACTGTTTTTTGTCCCTAACAATAAATAAATAAATACATTAAATGATTAATTAAAATATAATTGTACAATCACAGGACACATAGTGTTAGTAACAATGTAGTTACAAACTATGTTAGTAACACACTAACAAAGACGGAAACAGAAAACAGATTGTGAAGTCATTGCTGCAAGGTAACAGGCCCAGCCGAAACCTTGCAGCAGTGGTTCACAAACTGACAATCAAGCCTGGCTGCTATCATAGATAGGATGCTGTTGGCGCTGCCCCGTACCCTATGGACCAAGCATGCGCACCGTTTCCACATCACCGTGTAAAAACAGTTCACGTGAGCTTCACCAAACATGAAGCGCTGCAGTATCGGGGCAACCCCATCAGCACCCTGAATGCGTTATTGTATTGGACGCGAAGGGCGCCGTATGATTAATGCTATTGATTCCGTTTGACGCTGTCTGTGTTACGACGTTTTTTGAAGGAGATGCGTTATTTTCTCTTGCAACATTTCATACATAACACATATATATTTCATATATAGTCACAGATGTAACAAAGCATTAAACAAGCAATAAACAAGCCTTTATATAATAATAATAATGAGATACACTTGCTAAATCCAATAATACCTACGATTTAACGAGGCAGAAATCTCTGTATCCCTTTCGCATGCAAACCTTTTTTCTGGCCCCAGTTTTTAACCAACAACTGAGCCACAACAAACAGCTGTCACGCTACGAATTCTTTGGAAAGTTTTAACCGGCTATATTAGATAGTAAATACCAGTCGACAGTGTTCTTCTTCTTCGTCGGGTCGACGATTCCCATAGTTATTCAATTAAATTAGTTACCAGCATAACTCAGCCACGTCGACGGTGTTGGTAGTGGCTTCGGATAGGTCCATTAAAGTGACTGGTAAAGACTCGTAATCTCAGTTATTGCAGTTTTGAATGGAACAGCAGAACAGCAGAATTCTTTAATAAGTGAAAGTTTTCAGTCCGTGTAGGTTTAGAATCATGTACTGAATCCACGGTATGCTAATGCATATGCATAATCAACTCTCTGCTGGTACACGAGCCTCATCTCTGTGAGAGGGAGTGGGCTGTGATCCACCACGCTGGCCCAGTACGTGTTGGTAGTGTCACAACATGTCTTCGAAATTTTTGGTTCTAGAACGTTTCTTTACGATGTTTTCTTTCACCGTTTTTCTTATATTACACAAAGTAAAGGGCCTACCTGGGTTCGAACACACGACCCAGAAGTCGTAAGTCATGGCCACCAATACTCTCGTGTCATGATTTTTTAAACTATGCTTATTAACTTCTTATCTACGATACGAAGCGGCGCGGCGTTTGGCCACAAAAATCCATTGAATGACGTTTCTGATTCACAGGTAAGTACAAACGCTATCGTCATAGGTAATTTATAAACTCTAGGTACAATTCGTAATACCTATCCGAATTTTCCCTGTGGACAACACCAATAGAAAAAACATAAATTAATAAATAACCTAGATAAGAAATTTTAAATAATATTATATGTATACTGCGTATCCAATTAAGGTAAACTAGCGTTAAACACTTAATTTAGATCAACACGTCATTATGACGTACCTATAACATGGGGAGACGCAGGAAATGATAAACTGAAGTCGAGCAAAAGTGACGTATTTTAAAAAGAGGCTTATTTGTCACGTTAATAACTCGACGTGATTTCAGGGAGCTCAATATTATGTATTAAAAAATTTTGGAGACTGCGTCTTTGGCCCAGTGGTCTCTTGGTCAAAAGCGCTAATGATAAGAATGAGGTGTTGGGTTTGACACTCAGGTGGGGCAAATCATTTTTAGATTTTTCCATCAGAAAATCTTACTAGCAGCCACGAAGTCTCATTTGCGCTCGGATAATGGCAATAGGCTAAAAACGAATTATGAGTAGGTACTATTACGTACACCTGTGTCTAACCCTTCGAAGATTAAAGGCGTGATGTTATGTTTTGTAACTCGAAGTAATTTGAGACTAAACAATATTGGCCCGGGTCTTGATAAGCCACACGAAGTCAAAAAAGTTCAGTTGTAAAGTGTCGTTTTTGTTACTTCGCTTACGTGACTGCCTGCGACAAAAACGCCTTTGCTATTTCAACGGCTGCGACCTATGTTCAGGAAAATTGGTACTTTATACATACCTAGGAACACTATTACACTAATATACGCGGACAAATACCGCAAAGAAATCTTTGTCACGCTATTTTCAACCACATTATATTTGCAATTTAGTTTAATAAAAACAGTTCAAGCGGTGATCTGTCTAACTGAACTGAGTTGAACTTATAGGTCATTTCGATATCGAAAAATATTTTCATCGAAATAGTCAACAAAATCTTGAGTTCATGCATTGCTAACAGACAACGGACACTGTCTAAACCGCTGAGTCTAGCTAGTAACAACGGAACAAGATTTGTGTGATCACCAGAGATCGGACTAAGTAGAGTATATGTATTTGCCTAAACTTCAAGGAAGTTAGTAACATGTAGATAATACAACCCTCTAATTAACTCCAAGGGGGCATTTGTGTGGCCATTAACCGGGCATACATACTCAGGGTGGTACTGAGAATTTCGTATTATGAAAACCAGGAACTCTTGGCCAACCCTAAGGCTGGTAAAATGTAAGTTCTCTATGTCATCATCATCTGCCTAGCCTTTTCCTAACCATGTTGGGGTCGGCTTCCCTAGCTTTATTTCAAAACTTTAATGTCATTCCGGGATTTTATACGGAGTTGTTATCCACATGTTACGTACTTCCTCGGAGTTTAGGCAAATATACTCTACCTATTCCGATCTTTTATGATCACTAAGGAACGGTTTTTGTCAATTCATCCCCAAAAGATACAAAATAGAGGATGTCTGTTGTTTGTATAAAAGATCATTATTTTTGCTCAATATGAAATCCCATCGAGCACACGGCTGGTCTAACAGTAATACCCTTCATGTAGGAATTATTTTATTGCTTAGATAAACAAAAGGCACAATTTACAGCCTTTGTTAGTTGCTAATTGGAATTTTCCTACGAAAAGCGTAAGCCACTAATGAGTTAGTTTTAATACCGTACACAAAGAGTAATACATTGCTGGGTTAAGTTTTGAATTAAATTATATTTGCCTGTCTTTGTTTCAAAAGTAGGAAAGTCAGGCTAATTAAAAAAATATGCTTGCAACCCTAGTCAGCAGCCCCACTTCCGTAAACAAAACAAAAAACGAATCTATGTCAATTTAAAAAGAATGACAGTAGGTAGACAATTTTTTCGAGTTTAAAATTAGGAAAACAAATGAATTAAAATTTAAAATATCCAACAATAAAGGATCTAAGCCTGAGCAGGTACTTTGAGTCGCTTCTCTGACCAAGTCTTGTTTCAAACTACATAGTATTGTAAACATTCGTTATACGATAAATAAACCGGCTTTAGAAGGCCGCTATATATAATACGAAGCGCTAATGTGTTTGCCGGTCAGTCTGTAGTTTTCCTTGTTTCGAGTGACTAGCGTCGGCAGTGCGCGTGTATAGGCATTATTAAAACAAAAATGCCAAGCGTGTGCTAAAATTGTGTTCATAAAATCCAAGCGAGACTGTTTTTTGCTCATTCATCATTAGAACAATCACAACAGTGTGAAGATAAACAAAAACATGTTTGGAATAGTGTATATGGTGTTGTGTGTGGCGTTGTGTTACGGACAAAATGTTAAACCGGCAGTGCCAGCCGTAGTAAATGCTACGGAGCTCCATAGTGGATTGTCAGAGAGGATAGGAAACTTTTCAATTGAAACTCTTGTCCATACTTCGAAGACATTGCAAGAGGGAGAGAATTTTATCATGTCTCCCATCACTGTCTGGAGTGTGTTAGCTGTAATAGCGGAAGGTGCAACGGGAACAACGCGAAACGAGATTAATCACGCTCTACGACTCTCAGTACGAAACCGGGATGCGACAAGAACAGGTTTCAGAAACATCACTCACTGGCTACAAGTCAACACAAATACGGTCAAGTTAGCTAAAATCAACTCCATTTTCGTCGACAAAGACCGCCTACCGAACCAAGAATTTGCGGAAATCTCGAAAGATTACTATCAGACAGAAATGATAACCTTAGACTTTAAAGACAGTGTACGATCAGCAACTGTTCTAAACCAGTATATCTCAAACTTCACGCACGGGAAGATTCCTAACTTGGTTGATCCTAGCTACTTTGAAGGCACACAGATGGTGCTGACCAGTGCTCTGTACTTTAAAGGACAATGGTCGGTACCATTCAATGTATCACAAACAACGAAAATGCCTTTCTATGACTCGAACGGACAAAAGACTGGAGACGTTAACATGATGTACAACAGATTCACCTACCCGTTCTCCCACATAAGAGATTTACAAGCAAGAGTAATCGAATTGTCATATGGTAATGAAAAAAGGCTTTCAATGCTCATTTTGTTACCGAACCCAGGAGTTTCCGTAGAAGACATGTTTGCGAACTTCTTGAAAGTAAATCTGGACACCTTCTTTGAAGAATTAAGAGTGTCCAAAGAAGAATATTCTGATGATGAAGTGGACTGCTTCATTCCTCGTTTTAAGATTAAATCGGATATCGAACTCACAAACGTACTGAAGAACGGTTTTGGTATTAAAGACTTGTTTGACCCGTCAAGAGCTCAGTTGCCACATATGTCAAGAACTCCAATGTATGTATCAAAAGTAGTACATAAGGCTGAGATAGAAGTAACAGAAGATGGTACGGAAGCAGCTGCAGTGACAGCTGCAGAGTTCAGCAACAGAATAGGAGTTGTACAGTTCCAAGCGAACAGACCATTCACATATCTAATTATTGAAAAGGTCACAAATTCTATTGTATTTGGTGGTTTCTACAAAACACCATCCTTATATTGAATATAGAAATTATGAAAAAGGAATGAATGAAAACGAGTCTGCATTTAAACATACACACTTATAAAAATACAAAAAAAAAGAGTTGTATAAATTTTTATTTAAAAAAACTTTTTAAAAACAAGAAAATAATTACTGTGAGATCTCATGGTTAATTCCAAAGCTCATTAAGGAAGTCCGCTTGCATACTTCAATAAATGCCTGCAAAATATAAATTATCCATATTATTGTGGTCATAATTAAACACTTCGGTAGCTGGAATCACACGTTCTTGAAATCTTGAATGTCACAAGTCAAATCGGTATGACCTTAAGAATGTCTGATTATTATTTTCTTTACGATTGTGGCCATATACAAAAGTACCTATAATGAATAAGATATCAATATTTCTTATTATTTAATTATTCAATATTTATTGTCTTACTACTTTGTGTTAAATGTTACATGAGAAATGCAAGACCATTTAGTTACACTTAACTGCATTTGAAACCCGTGTAATGTTTTTAATAACCTATGTCCAGTCAATTTTGCTGTTGAAAAAAGTACTCAATGTTTATTGTAATAAGGTTGTTTATTGTTTAGCAGAATGCTCTCTAATTGACCTATGTAGAACAGTTGTTTTGTCATTTCAAAATGGTCTGGAACGAAACATTTTAGGGAAAAATGTGTTATTTTCCTCAATGACTAGCAAGCAGACAGCAATTATAGGAAGAATTAATTTGTTTTTATAACTAAAAGCATTGGACTGCCCTCATGTGGGATTTTACAACTTGTGTCCTTATTTAATAAAACCTTGGGGTGTTCCGATTTGTAAAACGTTGATAAACCTCTAATGAATTGTGGTTGTAATTTATGTAAATAATTATTTCTCTTGCTATTAGAATTATTGCTTTGAAGAAGTAGATATTTTTTTCTACCAATTCTTTATTATAGATAGCTAATAATCATTTAAAAAAAAAACATTCTGTATATGCTACATCCAATAAGAAAGGATTCTTGGTTCGGTAAAACTGGTTGTTGAACAAGTTGCCATGCATAAATTATGCCAAAGTATTCAACTTTATGAGAAATAACTGATAATACGGAATAATCCTTTAAAAAGAACTGGTACACATTTATTTTGGATATTGGACTGCACTATTATCAGCCAGTCTTTTGGTTAATTTTATAAAGCTGCAACTGGCTTGCCTTTTTTACGGATGACCACACTTCGCACGCAGAATCGGCTTAGGCCGATCACGTATGTCTCATTTAATTCGGCACGGTGGCGAGTCCGAACCGTAATGTAGGCGAAAAAAGACTTTCGCCTCTCAATTTATGGGCATAAAGCTCATTTCCGCTTCGATAAGTGTGGTCACTCCATTAGACACTCAAAGGTAGAAGTAAAAAAATTGGTATAATGCACACAATGGCCTAAATAAGTGTATCAACACAGCATATTTAAATGCATGGGAATATCAGTTACAGAATAAAATCTTTGAGCAAAAAGATTCAAACTCTCTTGTACTGAAATTTAAGTTTATTTTTAAGTGACAATGATCTCCATGAAGGCAGTCTAAAACTATTATAAATACTTCACAAAATATTGTGATTGTGATAGATCTGAAATTATTCTTAGCATAAGAAAAAATAAATTTTGATTAAAAACTTTTTTTGGTACACATCTGCATTTTTTTATTGTTCAGGAAAAATTGCAAAAATGGCAAACTTCTTAATGAACTTTCATCCCCAATTTTCCCTTCTAAAGAGAAAGAATTTTCAAAAAAACAATCTGTTGTAAAAGGAACTCATCATCTGCCTAGCCTTTTCCTAACCATGTTGGTGTAGGCTTCCAGTCTAACCGGATGCAGCTGAATACCAGTATTTACATGGAGCGACTGCCTATCTGACCTCCACAACCCATTACTGGGTTATACGATACCCCTTGGTAAGACTGGTTTTAAAGTAACTCTGGTGCAAAATTTCACGCTTGTAGACGAGGGCTGCCATACGTCCCAGTACACCACGATATGTCCCGGTTGGGCTCCAGTCAGTACGTCAGTTGTCCCGGTACTTTTGGTTGGCCCAACAAAACAGCATCGTAAAGTTTCGTTAGTGTTAAACACACTGCCTCCGAGACATTTCTCGATACACATACTGTCTCGAGAAATGTCTTCATCAATTTTAAGCGTAATTGAAAACGTTGCTGTTTTGCTAGCTAACTATCTCCAGGCTGGTATTGTTTACTGCCCCAGCCCCCATCCCCCAACTACAAATGGCTACACCCCTGCTATGTAGATAATAAATTGACTTATGAATAACCCAGAAACCCTCGAAAAATACGGGGTGGAATGACATCGACACGAAAATGTAATTAAAAATAAAATCAGCTATTCCATACATTTTGACAGTGTAGGTATTGCACTTTTGTAGGAAACAGCTGTTTTTTTTTATAACCGACGAAAAATTACTATGTGGGGGGTTCACAATGATGTAATTAGAGATGTGCCGTTGCCGGCAATATTGCTCAAAGTGGGAATATTGGTGGCAATATTGCCGGTAGTGGAAATATTTGGGAATATTGCTTAATTATAAGTCAAATTAAGTACGGAAACTATGTACAACACTTAAAATTTGCATTTACAGACCATAATCTACATTATATGCAATAAAATATAGTTTTGGGTAAAATTGCCAATAATGCCAGCATTTTTGGCAATATTCCCGGTATTTTACCGGCAATATTGCCAATGTTGCCGCACACGATAGTGATTATAAGAAATGACACATAAATATTAAGATAAGAATTGACGATCATTGTGTATTGAATAAAAGGCATAAATTCGAATAATTTCCTTGAATGTTGTACTTGTTTTTCATACAAAATCACTTAACAAAAACAACGAGTATAAGTATATAATATGGAAATAACAAAGTGTAAATCTTTACAAATCTCTATCAAAACTACAAATAATCAATAAAAATAACATTATTTTAATATTTTAATGCACTTGTTTCGGTAGGTAATCCTTACATAATCAGTAAATCACCGTTTAGAGTAACAACTTAGTAGTTTTTATAATCATTTTAAAATCAAAGCTCTTGTTAATACTTATATTTCTATCTTATTAATAATCAGTCATTGATAATCACAGCGTTTTGTTTATAATTTATACATAAAATAAAATTAACTAATTAATTTCTTAATGAATCCACAGACAATGGATCTTCGTGTAATTCTGGTCTGAAATAGCTCAGTGGTTCATCACATGTTTCGTCGACAAAATCGAATTCCACATCGTCGGCACATTCTTCATCGGGTAAATCTTCAGGCGTTGGCTGTTGACTGTTAGATGCGTGTTTTGGTTTAGGAGTTTCCAATTATGTGCTATGAAGCATATTTTGCCGGCCCTTTCCGTTGTGAGTTTATTTCTTTTAGGCGTATGAATATTTGAAAATGTAGAAAAACTACTTTCCACAAAAGCAGAAGTCGAAGGAATAGATAAAATTTTCACCGCAGTTTTCCCTAAACTCGTGTTTGGAAAAAATAGCTGCCACCAATTATGATACCAATACAATTTGACAGGCAACATTGGCAATATTGCCAATGCTGCTGGGAATATTGGTATTTTACCGGCAGTGGAAACATTGGGAATATTGCCGGCAGTGGCAATATTGCCACCAGGCACATCACTAGATGTAATTGAGTAGGCAGGCTAAAAGTCATGACGTCGAAAGTGCGTTGAGCTCACAACTTCTTTGCTGTCGAAGACGTCAGGTCTTATACGTCATTAATGCCGTGTGTAAACGATGACATGCTATGCTTGGTTTGAATGGAAACTTGACAAAGCTTGTAGCAGCAGCCGTCGAGGTGTATCCGTACTCAGCCTACTAGATATAACGACTCAAAAATGAGGCCTATGTCGAAAATGTAAATTCCTGGATTAAATTCCTGTGGAATTTAATGCCTGCTTCTCTGTTCCCCGATCATTCTGCCCTCGTAACAGTAAACGCAGTACTTGCAAAATGGCGGTTTTGAGAAAAACGCGTTTATGAGTGCATTTTAAATCTCTATTTTGACTGATAAGTTAAAGTGGAGATTTAAAATAAACACTGCATTTACTCTTATGAGAGGGCAGCATTTTAATCTGGATCTATTCAAGATTCGAGTGAATCGTTTTTTCTAGGCAAGCATGCTCCACCCTAGGCCGCATCATCGCTTCACATCAGGCGAGTTGCGCCTAAACACAAGCTATTTAGTTTAAAAAAAAAACGTAGACGAAGCAAATGGAGTACGTAAGGATAGCAGCAGCTGCAGGTGGCGTTCTGTTGTTTCTGCTAAACACCATGAGAAGAAGACGTGAGTTTATGCTCTACGCATGACGAAAGATCTAGTTATACAAACCCAGTTCATGCGGATCTCTCATTGTACGGCAAAACCAATACAAAGCGAGGCCATGTTATACTGGAATAGTATGGCTTGTTGTGTCGCCGCGTGTCTACCGAGTTCACTGACGGTCGACCCATTTTTCACTCTTTTAACCTGAGGTATAAGGTTGAAAACTGATCGACTGTCACTGGTACATGTTTTCTCCGGGTACTTTAACCGCTTCTTGGCGTCAAAGCAAATTATATATAGGTAGGTACAAGAAGTGAACTCGCGAAGTCGTGAGAGACTGTATCATGAACTGGTTTTCTATAAATATTTTTTTCTTTAAATCAAACAAGTCAGGAAAACCCCTCGTGGCTAGGGTTGCCTCAGCAAAAAAATAGGTAGGTAGGTACTTGGTTTAATATTTATACTGTGGTAAGGTCTTTACTGCCTTGTTGGTAGAGAGGCCGCAAGCGCGACAGCTGGGCGTGAGGTCCCAGGTCGGGCAAAGTGTTATTGGGGTGTTCAATTGTTGATCAGGGATTTCCCAGTACCAGCCGCGGAGTCTGGATTTGTGCTCGGTTGATGGAAATAGGGTCGTCCCGTATTACATGAGGTTTAGGTACTACCATGTTATGTTAAGTTCTTTCCAATGCCAGCATCACCATCAATAATCGTAAAATAAGATGGTAGGCGAAATAGGATGACGCTAGTAGAAAAAATAATTAGGCCAAAAATTTATATTCGTTAGCAAGTTATCTTCTATTCTTTACCTATTTACTCCGCTACAAACACAAGGTTTGTATTAGCTTAAAACAATATTGGTCCGAAAACAACCACTCCCAAATATCTATGACGAACAAAAACGTACCTATTTAAGCAAACAATGGTCACGTGCAAGACAACTCTAAGTAGCTCCTTAAAGAACTACGAAGGCCATTCGACAAACCGTACCCGGAAAAACCAAAACCGACTCTCAATAAGTAGGTGCGCAGGGTTTTACGATTCGTGCATGATTCCAAAAATTTAAAAAGTTAGATGTGCCCTTGCCTGCCGTACTTAGGCCCGATTTCCACCGAAGCAGCGTGGTTTAGCGTGGCAGATTATGGGCCATCCACAAATTACGTCATACGAATTTCATGACCGCCCCCGTCCTTGTCACAGCTGGTCACATTTGTGAGACTCCCCCTCCCTAGTGTGACGTCACATGATTTGCAATTTTGCTTGTTCATACAGATGGTGTTGGAAATATTTAGTTAAAAGTTCAAATTTAGTTTTTTAATACTTAGAGTTTTTAAATGTGAAGTCACGAAATTTAGGACCCACCTACCCCTTGTCACATACTGTCACACTTCGTCGACCCCCTCCGTCCCCTTAACGTGTGACGTAATTTATGGATGGCCCCTTAGTCCAATCACAGGTTAGACGGGACTGGAAGACGCGATGGGGATTTCAAACAATGTGATTGTTGGATTCTCGTACGTCTCAATCTCTACGCTTTTAGAAGCGGGGCCTTATGTCGCACTGAGTTCCATGGTAGATAAGATTTTCAGTAGAGTGAGAGGGAAGTATGGTAATATGGTGTAAATCAGTTGCGAATATTTTCATAAAAATTTTTAATCCCGAACATTTTCGATTTTGACACGCGAACGAATGCTACCCGACAAGTGGACGTATGGCACTAGCTAGAACGATTTGTTACTAAATAGTAATCGCTCGTAAATATTTGAATGTCTTTAAAGTAATTCTGTTTGTGTGTTTTTGAAAAGTCTACCTACTACTAGTAACCCTTTTCATGACTAAACAGCTAATCGGTGCGTTATGAAATTTGACGAAGAGTTAGATTATACTGGGAAAGGACATAGACTATCTTTTTTTTTCTCACGCGCGCATGAAGTCGCGGGCAACAAAAATAGTCACGTTTATTAAATACCAGCTGTATTTAATAAACGTGAATATTTTTTGTCGCTAATCCATCGATTTAAATCTTTGCAAGATCTTGACGTGACGCAAGTGATTGATTAGGTATTTTCTTCACAGTTAACGTGAATCGAATTTAGTTTACGATAACAGTAAATCACGGTAAAATTATTGTAATTTCTAGCTAACTCCGAAACGAAAGGGGATTTATTGATTGGATTAGTTGAAAAATTGTTGAGAATACGATTTTTAATTAAAACTAAGAGGTTACTACTGTTTTGTACAGTGTTCACGGGTAACAACAAAGTCTTATCTGCCACTCTTAAGGAAACATTAAAAGACACCGTAAACGGTTCGGTTACTTTGATCAATAGTTTAGTAAAGTTCAGTAAGTGTTTTTAGGTCTGATCTGACTGACCAAGTTCCACGGACGCTATACATTATAAAACAAGCCCAGGCAATCGTCTTCGCGATCAGGCAAAGACACTCAAATATTTACGAGCGATAGACAGGACAAGAAAAGCCCGTTAGGCCGTAGGATCGGCTGTCATTTGTAGATCTGTGACAGTCGTTACAGGTAGTTTTAGTAAAGGGTTAGTCCCTGAGTACCCCGATCCCTGAGGCACACGGGTGCCTCAGGGATCGGGGTACTCGGATCGTATTTATCGAATTCGGGGTTCTCCGGGACGGCCCGCAGAACCCCGAATTCGATAAATACGATTACATTTTTTTTTTGTTTGTTCTATTATTTTCAACTTGTAGATACGGTTGACATAAAAAGTGCTTACATGTACCTATGTGTTTGAAATACATAAGACGAAAGTAATTTATCTGAAAGAAGATCGGAATTTTGGGGCACTTTTAATTTCAGAAGCATTTACTACCCAGTACTAACTGGGTTGTGGAAAATGTAAAGTTCTCGTATTCAGCTGCAGGCGGTTAGACTGAAAGCCGACCCCAACATACATACAACATTGGAAAAGGCTAGGTAGATGATGATGAGACGAGACAAGACGAAGAAAATCGTAATACATCTAGTCTAGTGGTCCGCTAGTATCATTCGTGTGTCAAAGTCGAAAATGTTCGGAAACAAAATTTTTGAAAAAAAAAATGTCGTGCGTGAACGGGATCAGGCAATACATACAAAGAAACAAAATTCCATACCAAGTGGTACTTTTCGTAAGTAATTGAAAAGTCTTTTATATCTCTGTTTAATTTCCTGTTTGAAAAATAAAATGGAGAAAAAAGTTGCAGATTCAATAAGGGGAAAATACAAAAACTCGATGTGGCAACCCTGGTGTGCGCACCAGAGCCTGCAGCCGATCAGCTGTTGTGATGACTTGCCGCCATTACCACTACAGATAAAAAAAGTTTTGGGAATTATTTTGGACTTGACTATTTGCAAAAAACAATTATTTTTAATGTTGTAACTATTTTTGAACTGTTTAATTTATACTATTGTTTCGTTTTATTTCACATAATATTACTATTAAGTTTCGTAATTTAATTATTTTGTTCATCGACGGCAACTAAAACCTACGAAGCGAAAACTCTTTGGTAAAAGTTTTCATGTTATTTTCTGGTTCCAAATTCAAATCACATTACATTATTGACCAGCTGGCGATAATGAAATTCAGTACAATCTATTTGCCCTCTTACAGCCTGGGACAACAATGATTTGCTTTACTATAATATGTTTGCATGATATCTAATTTGACATTTACGAGCAAGTGGTGTGAATAAAATGTTTTCCTTCTGATCATCATGATACAGAACGGAGGCTGATGATCCATCCTGATTCTAATTCGTCAATTTTCCTTTCGCAAATTAGGTGGTAAGCGTGTCATGCCAACGTCACTGATCAAATATCTTTATCCATTAAGAATTTCACCAAAGCAATTGGAAACTTAAATGCAACAATTGGGAGAAGCCTTCTGGTGGAAGTATTCTGGTTCGATCCTGAATAAGTAGGTATATAGCATCTTACCTTCTAAAGTTTAAGTGTTCGCTAGTTTAGTACATGGGTGAGTAAGCCTAAAGATTGTCATCAACGTGAGCAAACATTAATGTGCATCCGTATCTTAGTACAAAGGTGCAAAACACTTAGTCATAATTTAATAAGGCGTGCGTGTATGACAAGATGTATGAACGTTGACGAGGCAAAAGGAGTACCTATGTAAGGATCATAGCAGGTGGTTTTGCACTGTGGTTTCTGCCTACCGCCATAGAAAACAAGCGTGAGTTTATGTACTATGTATAATTTAAGAAAAAGCCTAGATAACTACTTCCCATAAGCTTGAAAATCCAGAACAAAGAAGGATATTCTAGAAAGACGCACAGTCATACAATATTATTGAACAAACAATTACATCATACAAAAACAAGTAGTTTGACAACCCTAGGTCATTAAACGTCGCCGTGCCTCGGAAGGAGAACTGGGAAAACCCAATGCCAACACGATTACGCAACTGTAAGCCTTATTGCTGCAACTTATGATTCATTTTTCCTTGTATTTGTTATGGTCAGCGTCAACAAGATCGATAATTTTATTTGTATTAATTATTATTGGTACCTACTTTCTGCTGTGGCGTATTGGCTTTATCGGAGTTTGTTGACGGGCAAATTAATCTGTTTACTGTTAATAGGGTAATATAATAATATGACGTGTTTAGGTACCTAGATTATTAATTTAATTGATATTTCCATTAACATTGAATCATGATTTTATTTTTGTAACGTTTGCTTATCAACGTGTAGCATCATCTGTTGGCAGGATAGGAAAGTTTGTGAGTACAGTTCATAACTTGATTAGTTTCAAGTGTTACTCATAGATGGCGCTTTTTATTTGAAAACGTTCGATCGTTGACTTCTAGTACTTCATTGGTCCAGTGGTCGTAAGCACGACTGCTGAGCTCATGTCCAGCGGTCCTGGGGACCTGGGTTCGATACCCAGGTCGGGCAAAGCACTATAGAGTTGTTCCATCAGGAATTTTCCAGTAGCAGCCATGCTTTTATGCGGGTTGGGCCGATCGACAAACTCGGTTCGGTCCCTACAATCGCCGTGTCGATGTCGGTTCAGTACAATTTTAACTAGCGGCACGGTTTTTTCCCAAAATGATATAAAAATATTCGATTTTCACAGACAGTAATCCTGACTAGGTCAGTGAGGTCCTTGGATCGGACTAAAGAGGCTTTGGGCCGGAGCTTCCTTGTTAAATTAAGTTTATTTTTAGTCGGATTTTTTTGCTAAATAATAATTGGCCAATTAGGGAGATATAGGTATGTTAGGTATGTGATTTGTACTAATACTACTTTTCTTTGTACACACAAACTAAAACAGCGATTTATGTAGGACTGCAGAGATTTAAGTGTGAATCTGCAAATATGAAGTGAAACTGCAGAGTGGTCCGAAATCCGAATGAAATGTGTCTTATTAGTTGCTTTTTACGATATCTGCGAGTTGATTTATTATTTTCTGGGAACCATGCAGTTTACCTACTATTTAAAACGAATTGAGACGAAGCATAAATATCCTACCTTTTTAGGGTTCCGTACCTCAAATAAAAAAATGAACCCTTATAGGATCACTTTGTTGTCCGTCTGTCTGTGTAAAGGTATGAAGTTGAAATTTATATAAACTTTTAGGTCTATAGTCTCTTTCAGTCGTGTAAAAATCAAACTTGTAAGTCAACACGATCAAAAGATGTGACCGTTTGTCGCATATTTTACCATTCACAAGGGAATCAAAACCTATAAGGTACTTTCCGCTGACCAAGAATCATGAAGGCACGAAGCATTTGTCTTACAGCAGATGTAAATGAAAAATCTGAAAACCGTAAAAATCAAGTTTAATAACAAAATACCTATTATACAAGTGTGTGCGGAACCTTCAACGCAGCCAACTCGCATTTGGCCGGATTTTTTTACTACTGGACTGCCAGTGGTACTACAGAATGCCAACCATCAGCTCTGCCAGCGTCTGTGTTGGCTTCCACCTGTAACCCCTCGGCTTCCAAAGCGTCAATAGTGAACAGGCATCATTTTGACATACTCGTCCCATCGTGGACCTTCTCCACCGCTTGCGAAGCGAAATCGAGGTTAAAGAAAAGGCAATAAAAACCGATTCGATTATTTTGGACATCACATTTATTGTTTCCTATTTATAATACATTTTTGGCAACACAGGTTACAATTTGGCAGTTTTTATAATAATAACATTAATAACACATACAGTTAGTTATCTACAAGCGTTTTTATTTACAATCCTATCCTATATATGTCGCAAAACTATTTATCAAGCGGTTACTCCACATTAGAATTTAATCGACTTTGCGAAGAGATGGGGTATTTACACTGAATTTGTTTCTGAATCCATCTGCGAAGTGTGACCGAGTTGAGACTACAAATGCAAAATCGCGAAAAAAACAGCTGTTCCCAACATTTTGACAATTTTACAAATATGCAGGTGCGATGTTCCTACCACCGCCGTTTGTATTGTATGGAGAAAGCAATTTTTCTTTCGGTTTCACCCCAAGGTAAAATTGATTCATTATGATGAGTTTAAGACGCCTTGCTAGATTCTTAGTTATTTCAATTTTATTCCTCAAATAAACACGGAATGTACTTTCTACTCATTCAAATGAACTCACTACGAAGATTCACCGTTTTATGCGTACGTATGAATGATGACATTGTCATGACATAATATGTCATCACCTGTGACTTGACGAATTGGTGACATAATGATGACGAAGTTTAAAATGTATAGGAATATAAACTTTTTAAATTCCTTAAAGTAAGTGTCACCCTTTCCACGTATGAATAGCCATTATTCATGAAAAACTACGTATTAATGATGACATTAAAGGTGTTCATCTGACTCTTGACGAATTAATGATGACATAATAAAATAAAAAGTTAAAATTCGTTTCTAATATTCCCTATACTTGGTAAGTACAATGAACTGATTTTAAATAGGTACGTATAATCATTAATATATTGTTTACGTATGTTATATTACGTCATTTTTGAATTAATTGGTCATTTGTTTTATATTTATTGCACAATGACATTAATTGGTATGATGCGTCATCACCAACAGCTTATGTTTGAGTGATAACGAAAATATCGTTTTGGTTTTTTTTCGATGGTGTAGTAATTTGCCACTGTTATGTAATGGAATCATTATGTATTTTAAGGAAATTAAAACATTTCCCATATGATAAACAATGACGTGTTTTTTATTAGTTGGGTAGGTCAATAGAATATTCCTATCGCGTCACCCATTAAATTATTTGTTTTTGTCTATCGTTTCATAGTTTTTTTTTTAAATCACCTTGAATACAATATAACAAATACAATACAATATAACTAATATACACGGTGTAAAGGAGGGGAATCGATCACTTTTCCGATTTTTTTTGTTCGAAATTCATTTTACCTAAAATTATTGACCGACGTCTTTTTTGCTATCATGTGTCATAGGTATTATTTTACCGAACCATATTTCGCCGATTTACAAAATAACTTTTTGCTATTGGCCGAAGCCTCTTTTGATTTTTTTCTCATTTGCCAAATGATTTATTTGCCATATTTTCACCACAGCGAAACAACATTCTACGGAAAATTTTTTGGTCACAAATATATAGCCAGTTACTTGGTAGCATTTTCAATATTAAATTAAAAGAGTGTCATAAAAGTCACTATGTTGTACTACAAAATTTAGTGACAGAAACGAATCGCTGCATAACCGACTTCACACAGTCTTGTTAGCCATACCCCTAGAGTGTAATTAAAGCCCGGGCACGGAGGGGTGGGGCGGCCCGCGAGCTGGTGGTTTGAAGGCCTGCCGTCGCGGCTGAGGCTGCAGCAAGCCGATGCTGCGGTGGTGAGCGTCAAACCATCTGCGACGATAAGCTCGCGTGAGACCGCCCAAACCCCGTAGCGCCGAAGCCGTGACAGAAACAATTCTTGCTGCATGTTGCATACCTGCTTGCATGTTGCCTGCTTATGCGCTGCATGCTTGAAGCAAGCATCCTTGTAATGAAATAGTGTGCACAAACTTTCTAGGCGTTTGGTGAAATGAAAATATGGTAATTAAAACAGTGGTATAATGAATGTTCGGAAACATAATACATCGAACAATTGTTATTTCGGCTAAGTGTAACTTCGGTAAAAAGTTTTTCGACCAAATGAAACAACGAAAAAAATCGGATTGATAAATAGGTCAACTGATGTCCCTGAACTTATATGTACCTATATCGATAGGTAACCGTAAAGGAGACTGGTCCGAAAACTGTTATCATGTTTAGCACATGATTCTAGACTATTAAAAGACTATTGATAGCTGTTATTCCATACATTTAGACTGTTTAGGTAATAGCAATTTTGTTTGAAATTGCATTTTTGACATAAAACTTTTTTTTATATGAAATAGGTTTGTGTTTTGCCGCAACTCGCCTGATGCGAAGCGAGGACGCGGCCCAAGGTGGAGCACATGTGCCTAGAAGAAACCGATTCACTTGAACCTTGAAGAGATCCAGATTATAATAATCAGGGAACAGCGAAGCCGGTGCGTGGGTTAAAACTCACGTACTGAACTCATGGTAACAGTTTGTGTATCGATGCCTATTACATACAGTATAATGTGAGTCTATTTTAATATCAATATAGTTTATTTTAAAACTATTACATTCAAAATTTACAAAGCTATAACAATTTCTTAAATATAAGTAAGTACTACGTATCTCAGATTTTTTAAACCAAGGCCTTTGCTATTCGTTTAAAATTATAACAGACTATTATTTACACTGCATAGACTATTAGTTAATATTAAACAAAATATTTTTTAAATACGAGATTTGGCCTTTTAGCACAGAATACATATTAGTACAACTTTTACTAACACCCAAAAATCTAAACTTAATGTTTGTCAATCATCTATAATTATGTATGCGCTAGTAATAATTACTATTACAATCTATTCTTGAAAAAATTTACACATGTATTTTAATTCTTTGGAGCTTTATCTTTATATGGGTGAAAGTGCAGAGTTTATTTTAAATTGCAGAGTTGTTCAGATTCGATTTGCAGACTCCACTTAAGTAATATTTACAGATCTGACTTAATAGGTAGATTAGGAATGTAGAAATGGTTTCTTAAATAAGTACTTGGAATGTTATCGTATAGACTTAAATAAAATCTAAAAGCGACATTGCATTTGCATCTAAATTTGTTTATTTTCAGACATCTTGAAACTTATACTTAAAGCAACATTGCTAATATTTATATTACATTGCAAAACCACTAATATGAATCCGAAGAAAGCTTATTTACACAGCTTGAATGACACAATTTTTCATTCGGTCCAAATCCTCAAAATCTATCCATTCCATTTAGCTCTAAATAAAGCTGAGTACAAAAGTTAGACTTCGGTTGAACTATACAACTTGTATATGCATGTCAAACTACTTTTCATTGCATGTACGAAAATTGCATATTACAAACTCAAACCAAATGCATTAAATGTTTAATTTGACATTGCAAACTCAACTCAGCATATAATTCAACCTTCAGAGGCTGCAGTTTTTAAATCCATAACGTAAACTGCAGATTTCTTCAATTCTTATACATGTCAGCTAACACTTTCTCCATCGGCGTCTGCCCGATGGTCTTCGCGAAAAATTCACGCTCTAACTGTTGGGGGGTGACTAGACGTAATAGTGGTAGTAATAGAAGGAGTCTGCCAAACCTTGCAGGGGCGGTACCGTGGGCAGTTCGAGCGTGAGTCATGAGCATCACTTGAGCTTGGTCCTGAAGGTTTTCGATTTGAAGAGGGTCTTTTAGGCCTCGGGTTTCTGTAAGGATAGATATTGTTGTTAGAAAATACGGAATGGAATGGACACTGACGCGAAAACGGAAACCACATACTCAGTACGTCATTTTGAACCCCCCACAGAAATTTTTCGTTGGTTATTAAAAAAACACCTGTTCCATACATTTTGACCGTGTAGGTATTGGACTTTTGTAGGAAACAGCTGTTTTTTTTTAATAACCGACGAAAAATTTCTATGTAGGGCGGTTCGGAATGATGTAGGTACTGAGTATATGGTTTCCATTTTTGCGTCAGTGTCACCTTCACCCTGTTTAAATCGTATATTACTTTAGAGTGAATTAATATTAACAACTATATCTTAATTATGACAAGGAGGAAAAATTGCATCAACTTAGTACCTATTCCCCAAAAAAGGCGAAGCTGTCAAATTATTATAGGTAGTTTATAGAGCATCGAAACCATGTTTTACTATGGGAAGGAAACCGGATTTCTCATGTCCTAGTAATATAGAAGTCCATCTCCGCTTTGCAGAAGGTTTAATTAAAAATATGTTGGGTATCCTACACATAAATCATTTTCAAAAAAATCAAAAATAAAAATCTCAAAATTCATCAAGTATTTTATCAAAGACAAAAAAAAACTTCGTGGTAGTTTTATGCTATTTTTGCCAAAGATTCACATGGTTCAATTTCGTTTTTGTGTTAAGGCAGGTCAAACTTCGCAAATTATTGGAGAAACTTTCTATATTCCAAAGTGGCGATGGCAACTATTTTATTGCTTATGAATATTGTAAGTACTGGTATCTCTAGATGCTGCCTGGCGCGGGGATTCTGTACGTCAAGTAATACAGGAGTATGTTTGATTTCGAAATAACACTTACCAGATTTAAAAAGCACGATAGCTTTCATGCAAGCAAACTCAGCAGGATCGACGAGTACAGTCCTGTATCTTGCAAGCACTTCACGCAGACGACGGAGAGTCGCCGAATCTACGCCATTCTCTGCAAAACCATTTATAGTGATGCAATGTAGACGTAGAAGAATTCTTTCTGTGTACAAAATTAAAGGTAACAAAATTAAGTTGAACTGCAGAGTTTATTTTGAACTGCAGAGTTGGTTGTGTTCATTGATTGATGTGATTTTTAGACATAGAAAGGAGGCATACAATTTTGTCATTTAGTGTCATTATGCATTAATAAATATAAAAAAAACAACAGAAAACTGCCTATAAGTAATTATTTAATGACAATAAGCATATCTGCATTGGAAGGTCTCACAAGAAGGACCGATCGAGACCTTTGGCTTTTTGTCAGTGAAGTTCGCAGAATTCCGCTAGAAGTGAGATGCAGGACCAGTCTATGTGCCGACGCTTGAGGAAAAAGCTTACGTCTACCAGCAACCAGTCTTTTAGCAGAAATGGTGATGATGATGACGAAGATTACCTTGATCAATCTGATCGCTGCCAAACAGCGCGGCGCAAGCTGCGTCGAGCGGTAAGCACCATTGTATAGCGTTCAGTAGGAACAATTCCGACCAGGCTTCTTCTAGAAGAATTACCTGGAAATTATTTAAAAAACGAATTAAGATTTCAAAAGACTTTTGTATCACCCTACTTATTTATTGATTTGTCTTTGTAAATAAATTATTTTAACAAGTAGCGACCCGCCCCGGCTTCGCAGGGGGGCAATGCTGATGCATGTATTATATTATTATTCATATAAACCTTCCTAATGACTCTATGTATTAAAAACAACCGCATCGATATCCGTTGTGTAGTTTTAAAGATCTAAGCATACATAGGGACAGACAGACAGCGGAAAGCGACTTTGTTTTATACTATGTAGTGATAGGTACACGGTCGACCGTCCATTAGGTCTACTGCTACCTAGAATGTGCCTCATTATCTTGGTGTAAACATGTAAGTAAGTAGGAGTCACAGACAGCCCACTGTGCCGAGCCTGCATGGAGGAAGACGAGACAGCAGCCCACGTGCTTCTACACTGCTCAGAGATTACCTCATACAGGGTAAAGTACTTCTGTTACTCTTCGCGAGATTGTCAGTAACCCAAAGGCTTTGCTTGCTTTCCTCGGGGAGCTAGGTTGGATCGAATGGTTTTCCTACTCGTACGCAAAATGTTACGAGCTTTGGACGTGGAGTAGCGGACACCAGCCCGTTATATACAGTAGGTAGGTACAAACTATTACGTAGATATACAATGAAAAATACACAAATAAACGGAAGACATCTGCCAAGATTTATTTAATACCTGCAATATAATTTTATTAGAATAATAAAACAAATCGAGAACTCAATATTTTTCTGTAAATAATCTGCAACGGTCGTGCACCAATCAGGAGTAGTCCTTGGGTACGATTGCAAAGTGCAAACAGGAATAAATGTCGGTTGGTGTCTCACATCCTCTGCAAGTTGGTTTTGAACCCTCGTACATAATTCATAGTTCCTCATGGACCCCATGGTCTCGACTTCCGTATGATGTAAACAAATAACATTTTAATTACCTGATCTCTAAAAGCGAGGCTTGCAAACGAGGGCAGGTTCTTCGCCCACTTGACTGCCATGAAGAGCAATCGTGCTGCGGACTCTGCTGCGCTTTCCACACCCAATGGCCTTTAAAAGATGAGATATATATTAAGTAACAATAACTGATGAAAATATGCTTGAAGGTGTTGCTTTGCATCCTCGTCAAATTCAAGGAAGTAACTATGCTAATGATTCTCGACCCGAATCAATAATAAAATGGGTAGGTAATTTTTTATTTTTTTTCTTTCTCCACCCGTATTAAAACGCGGCCCCCGTCTAATACTAGCCCTATAACCGCGCTTTCACACACACAAACAGACGTTTATTCAATAAACGGTGATTCTCCTCTTTTGAAAAGGGCTTCATTCTGAAATAGTGTCAAATTAAAACAAGTAAAGAAAGCAGCGCTTATTATTATTGACCAGGTACCGTAATTTATATTGATTATTTACGTCTTCTATGACAACCTCCTGAATTTTGACGAGGATGCAAAACTACACCTTGTAATTAGTAGACGTCCGCTAAGAACGGATTTTGCGTCAGGGCCAGATTAAGGAGGTCTAAGGGCTCTCGCAAGTTTGTATGAAAGTCCTTCATTTTTTGTGCTACAAACTTGAACATAACGCGTACCTACGAAGTCGCGGGTAATAGCTAGTAACTTATACATATGCCACAGTAATCCAAAACGACCAATCGTGTAAAAAGTAAAAAAAAGAAAAGTTAAATCGTCTACGAAATCTTTCACATTGCTAAACTAAAAACTGGAAACAAAAAAGTCGTTATTTTTTTACTTTTTTTCTCCATAATCAGTGTCGCAAATTCGCAACAAACGTCGTTTGTGAGTGTAGGCCAAGAGATAAACCTTTTAGAGTTAGGTTGTTTTCTAGAATATTCTTACCTGTAAGAAGCGCAGTTCTGTTGGTAGTTCATTGCGGCTGGTGGTGAGTACGATGTGGAGTCTTCCTCGTTGGTGACGTCAATGCTGTCATCTGTTGTAATAAAGCTTTGATTTAGTATTTATACGCACTTTGGTAGTGACCCTAGAGAATTTAGGCAATTTGGGACTTTATTCCTTGTGTAATGTGTACACGATGTAATTAGTGATTCGTGACCATAGAATACCGAAGAATTTCACCTTTGTCATATTTATGATCGTGGTACCTACAGTACAGACCATCAAACTGACCAACTTTCTCCAATGGACCAACATCGTAACGTGAAAAATAATGAGCTTTCCCATACATTTTGGTCGAGTAGGCAATGCAATTTTGTATGCGACATCTGAGGATACTTTCACGATTGCGATGATGGTCTCATGAAGAAGTTTTCTGCTTCCACACCTTTCTGCTACACCTGTAGAATATGTATTACCGCACTCACTGATGGTCAATTGCTTTTCTCCTTTATGCCCTGAGAAATAAGGTGGAAAAGTGGTCGCGACCGTCAATGAGCGCGGTAGAACATAATCCTTTGTAAAAGTTTATATCACGATGTCCTTTGCACCGTGTGAGTATATAATATCACAAAGCAACCTGTGCTTTTTAATTCAGATTTCTAGGTATGCTCAAGTACTTGGGCTGGGCGTTGATATGTCAGGTAGTCAGTGGTGCTGGTGATTTTCTTAATACAATAATAAATAAATACGACGCAATAGAAATGGATATTATAAGTGGAAATTCACAACCAATTATTTAAGAAGTCCCCTCACCGTCACTATCGGTATGCACATGCCCCTCCTCATGATGGTCATGTGAGGAGTCCGGCTGAGCTTGCTGCGTCGGCTGCGGGGGTGGGAGTGGCGCGTAGTGTGGAGACAGCAGTGGATAGCGCGCCGGCGATAGTGCCATGGCTAGCGAGACCGGTGGCCTGTGGACAATGGCAACATTTTAGTAGTTAGTAAGGACATACGGGATGTTGATTTTATCGGGGCAGTGCAGCCGCTCTGGTCGATCCGAGGTTTGCAGAGGTTAGCCTGGAAAGGGGTTCATGCACCCATTACATACCAATTTCCTACCGTACCTCGGAAAGCATGACAAGTCATTTGGACTTGGCTGTCGTTTTGTACATCTTAACGGACGCTGCGAGTAGACGGAGGCGGGGTAGACATATGCCCGAATGTCTGACAGGCTTACCTCTAAGATTATTGTTACCCAATAACTACTCAATAATTGAGCTGAGCAAGTCATACAGGCAGTCATCATCATCTACATAGTCATTACCCAACTGTGTTGGTGTCGGCTTCCAGTCTAACCGGATGCAACTGAATACCAGTATCTTTCATGGATCGACTGCCTATCTGACCTACACAACCCAGTTAGTACTGGGTAATAAGGTTCGCTTTGGTGAGCTGGCTGTCAGACTTTTGGGCTACTTGGTACGTAACGACTGTCAAAGATCTACAAATGACAACCAGGACCAACGGCTTAACGTGCTTTCCGAAGCACGGAGGAAACTCGGTATGTAATTGATGGCCACCAATCCACGGACCGTCCTTGGCAAGCGCGGCTTAATCTGAAGATCGAACCATGCAGCTGTTACTATTTAGCAGTCGCCACAAGTTAAACATTGATCGATTTGGTTGGACTGGAAGCCGAAGAAATCATCAACGCGAATCATATTTTTTTTTTTGCTTAATATGCAACCTTAAAGTGAAAGCACAATGGTAGGTCCCGAAATTAAAATTTTCTTGGATTATTTGCAATTCGCAGGACAGTTGATGATTGTATGTTGATTAAGATATGATTCGCGCACGTAGCAAATAATATGTTTTTTTAAATGGGTTTACCGCATTGTAATCATTAAAATCATCAATACAATCCTCTAAGTTCATTTTACCCTATTGAATGACTTTTCCATGAAAAAGTGATTGATGGTTAAATGAACTTCGAGTGTTGTATTGATGATTTTAATTATTAGGGGTTAATAAAGTATGAAATTGCCGATTTATAGTTTGCCATTGCATTTTTCGGTTACGGTTAACGTAAAGAATCCACTTTTCGTCACATGTCACAATTTATTCGATCCAATATTCCTTCATTTCTGTACCGATTCAACAAGCCAGCGCTTTCAACACGCGTTTCTTTCTGCAGATCAGTCATTTCATTTCTTTTAAATCTTATTGTTTTCATGCAAATGAATCAATATTGTAGGTAAGGTAACGTTAAACCATGCTGCTAATTCCTGGCTAGTTTGACTCGTATCGGCTTCCAAAATCTCCTTCAATTCAGCGTTATTCCACGTGGTTGGTTCTTCAAGTCGAAGTTTCCATTACGAAAGCGTTTAAACCAAATACGCACGGTGCGTTCATTAGCTGTCTCCTCTCCAAACGCAGCATTGACATTGCGAGCCGTTTCTGCAACGTTGGTGCCGAGTCGGAACTCGTGTTCAAAAATTACTCGGATTTTCGAAGTATCCATCTTTTCCGTCTAAGCTGATTAAAAAAAACAATAATTGAAATTCGAAAATCGAATTCTGCACATTTTTTAAAGGAAAAATCTTTATATATAACGTAAAAAAAGTTTTACTCGAATTTCTCACACCATGAAGGTTTAATGTCAATTCAAAGTATCAATTACTATAAAACGGCAATTTAATACTTTAACCCCTATTAGTATATTATAATTCTGTACCTACATACGAGAAGCTCGTGGCTAAATAATAACAGCCGCTCGGGTCGATCGTTAGGTTAAGCCGCGCTTGCCTGGGTTGGTCCGTAGACAGGTGACCACATACAGAGTTTCCTCCATGCCTCGGAAAGCACGTTAAGCCGTTGGTCCCGGCTGCCAATTGTAGATCTTTGACAGTCGTTACAGACTACCTAGTCAGTGACCCGAAAGTCTGACAACCAATCTTACCAAGGGGTATCGTATTACCCAGTACTAACTGGGTTGTGGAGGTCAGATAAGCAGTCGCATCTGGCTAGACTGGAAGCCGACCCTAACATAGTTGGGAAAAGGCTAGGCAGATGATGATGTAACTATGTACATACGTGTTACGTTATACTGATACTGTCCTACAAATCGCAAAAAAAAAACTAAAGAATTTGAATTTCACGGCCCACCCTGACGCTTCTCCCATACTACTGACATGCATTTTGCAAAATTGAATTTTGAAGCTACTTTGGAACTTTCGTCTTAAGATTGATCCTTCGGTCCTCAACCTTTGAAACACAAAATAACCTTTGACAATGCCTCCGATATAACAAGAGGGACCTATTTTCGGAACTTACGTCTTTGCGTAGGTACTCTCTAACCTGTCTATGTTTATAAATTATTGTATCAAACTATAAATAACTTGTGGCAGATTGACGTCAAGTCTTTTATTATTATGTAACAATGGTATCTATTATTAATAGTAGGTAACTGTTCAGGTATATGCTATTAAAAAGAATATGCGTCAAATATTGTGGTTATTCCATTTTCATAATAGTGCGAAAAATGGCGCAAAGCCCGCTGTTTATTTTTAACTAGCTTTTACCCGCGGCTTCGCTAGCCTTATGAGCCATAATTATCACACAGAAACGTTTTAAATATAGCCTGTGACATTCAGAAATATTAAAGCTTCCTATTAGTGAAAGAATTTTCGGAATCGGATCAGCAGTTCCTAAGATTATCCCCTACATCCAAACTTACAAACAAGTATGGATTACTGAAGTTCTTTTCGACTCGATTGTACTTTTATTTTATTAATTGGTGCAATCATATCTACGGGGTGCACTCAAGGCACTTTAACTTTTATAGTATGACGTATAAAGGAAAATCATCTACGAATCATAGATGACTCTGCCCTGGAGTGTAAATGTGGTGTTGCCTCACAAACGACAGAACACTTGATATCGTGTCCTGCATGTCCTCTTGTTTGCACATCACAGGAGCTGATGGACGCTACTGAAAGTGCCAAACTCGTCGGCAAAGTTTGGGCTGACTCAATTTAAAGAAGAATAAGAAGAGGAAAATCATAGGTATTGAGTAATATGTAAGGTTGTTATTTATTGCGCCGTGCCCTATCTTGAGGAAAATAGGTGTTTTCCCAAAGTTGGGATAACCCAGTAAATGTGGCGACGCTTGGGGGAGGCCTATGTCCAGCAGAGGACGTTTTTCGGCCTAAATGATGATGAAGTTAACGGAAAATCCTGGAAGCTTAATAGGAAAAGACCCCTAAGCAAAAGATCATACTTATTTCACAATATTTATTCTTAAGTTGCATCAACATCTTCCTATGATTTTCGCGTCTATGGAGTTATTCAGTTTAATGGTCTGAGACACCACACGAGAGGTCTTGTTTTTATTATGTTTCACCCTGTGAGGCTGTACAACATCCTCATGCCCATTTTCAGACAGGGCGACCAATCTCAGCGGTGATTAGTCATTGACACGACAGATATTATAGTGCACAAATTTAGTGTATGCGCAGGCATAGTTACACTGTCTGTTCCTTTACTCTCATGGTCCGATGCCAGCAATCTCTGCCAGTGATCTCTGGTCTTGGTGGCTTGCCACCAAGACCAGAGAGATCAGGCGCAGGACCAACGGCTTTTCATGCTTTCCGAGGCACAGAAATACCTTGAATACGAATTTTTTGGAACGCAAACAAATGAATATGGACCCTCTGCTTATTTCACAGTCCAAAAAACGTAAGAATACGTTGGTTGCTTTGGGACCCTCGTCACGTAAACCTCTTTCGTAGACGCATTACATTTTTGACCTTACCATCAGTAAGGTTCTAAGTATGACTGTTCAAAGAACTTTAATATGCGCTAAAGGTTATCTTGAAATTTTCAAGAAGACCGCTTTTAGCGATAAGCCCGCCCGTTGTGTCACCCTATGTGAAATATTTTGTGTTATGAACGTTACTTGTAGGTACGGTGTACTTACATAATATTCTATTAAAATCTATGCGCTTGGCTTTAGTTGGACTAACTCCACCATGTCGTTGTTCAATGTATTTCAATTTAATAATTAAATGCCCTATCACCTGCGCACTTGATGATCTGTTTTCAGATCTGTTTTGACAATGTTCTCTTACCCCCGTATCTATAAACAAGTCAAAGTTTTTACTTGAGTAATAATTTCATTAATTAAGATACGATTTTTATTATGTAGTTTAATTAATAATTGCTTGAAGTTAGAACTGTAAAAAGATAGAATTCAAACCTCCGCTTTCTTTGATGGTTCTTACTTCGTTTAAATTCATGTCTATTGCATAAAAGTAATTATTTAAGCCCAAGTAATTACTTTAACTTGAACATAGATACGAGTGTAAGTCAACCTGTCTAGAAATAGATTACGTATTACATTTCAATTATACATTCTTTAAACTACAATCAGCAAGACACGTTACAAACCAATCAGCGAACCAGAAACGTTTCAACAAAATGGCGGATCATTCATGGGACGAACATCAAGCGCTAACCACTGACCAGTGAGGTTGAACCTTTGATCAAAGCCGGCGTGATCGGCACGGCTCGGCGGGTTGACGTCAGCGTCACATACTTATTTATAGGTTAGGTTCTTGATCCTGTAACGGTCGACTTACAAAAACCCTTAGCCTACATAAAACTTTTTATCATTAATCTAATAAGAATAAGGTGGGTGTACCATGGAAGGCCACTCTAATAAATAAACAGTTATTATTCGTTCATATACTGGATAAATGAAACGAACGAATATTTAAGTAATACTTTGTTTTATTCCGTAAAATATAAACCACTTTTTTAAATTTCAGATTTGATCAATATTGATTAAACTTAAGTTTCATTGAACTCTTAAAAATGGCCTTGCTAGGAACAAGGCTCCTTAGAAGGCCATTATAATAAATCAGTCATTTAACACTAAAGGTTAATAAATAGCCATTAAATCTACAATAAAAAGAAGTGGTTTATATATTACGTAATAAAACAAAGTATTACTTAAATATTTGTTAGTTTCATTTATCCAGTAAATAAACGAATAATAACTATTTATTTGTTAGAGTGGCCTTCTATGGTACACCCACCTTATTTTAACGTCGCCGATTTCCGATATCAATGAAGCAAGGGACCGTACTGCCAAAATAGTGGCGCGAGCGATTCACCGCCGCGTCTGTGATTTCTAGTTCGATGGATGTTTATGTAGATAGAAGGAATTTGTCATCACATGGCAATAACTACGAAATTTTAATAATTGGCCTTCGAAGGAGCATGGCCTTCCATGGTCCACCCACCTTATAATAAAAGTTGTAAACGGAACCTTCACGAAACTGTCAACCTAGTATTCTGTACATCAAAGTAAGTAAGTCTACGCAAAAATTATTGCTTGAAAACGACAAAAATCTGCAATTGACAGTCGGGACCAACTGCTTAACGTGCTTATCGAGGCATGGAGGAAACTCGATATGTAATGTAACCCATCCACAAACCAACCAAGGTAAGCGTGGCATAACCTGTGTGTGTTTATTCTGCGATAGCTACCCCAATTGAGAACCGATTTTGATGATTCTTTTTTTGTTTGGAATAGTATTATGTCGTTTAAATTTGGTGAAGATCTATACGTCCATTGTATAATCAGTCATAGTGCATACAAAAACGCACATTTAAGAAACTATCGCAATAGGTACCTCCAAGAAAGAACCCTCTTACCAGCAAAACAAAGGATATCCCATAAATCAATATTCATAACACCATCAAATAAAAAATACTATCATACTAACAAAACTGTACCTTTAATATTCAGCCAATAAAAACGGAATCTAACATTCAAATAGCCAATCAGGATAGTGCGTTGCCATGTTCGAAAAACAAGTCAACAGCATCTTATATTACTCTCATGGTTATGGTAAATAAATGGGGTTTTTATGGCTTAGAGGGTAGGACAGACGAAGGTGAAAGTTTCAAAATATGTATTTAGTTTGAGTGGAGAAAGTTGTCTGCATTTGTGGAATAAAGCTTAGGTGGTCGATTTTTGAGAAAAAAACATACATCACACCTGTAAACCCCGAAGGGTTAGCCAGAGGTGTACCTAATAGTACACGCATTTCGCCAGTTATGTCACAGTCCCATGTAATAGGGGGCGAGTCTATTGCCATGAACCGGGCACAGATCCAGAATTCGTGGCTGCTACCGAGAAATTCCTGATGGAAAAACCCAATTACGCTTTGCCCGATCCAGGAATCGAAGTCCGGACCCTTTGTTTAGCCGTCGACTAGACGAACAAGGCAGTTATCTAAACATTAATGAAAAATATGTCGGCATAGCATTTTACATTTTAGCACAGCAATGCAAATTGCAGTCGGTGAGTATGAATGTGGATGGGTATAAGAGTAGAGGAAGACCAAAGAAACCATGGATGGACTGTGTGAAGGATGCTATGACAAAAAAAGAGGTGTCTGATGAGATGACGAGTAATAGAGAAGCATGGAAGAAGAAGACATGCTGCGCTAACCCCAAATAAATTGGGATAAGGGCCGGAGAATGATGAATCAATTGCAAGAAACACAGATCAAGGCAATGATGTCATGTCTTCGAATTTTTGGTTTTAAGACATGTCGGTTTCCTCACGATATTTTTTACCGATTTGAAAACAATTTTGATGATCTAAATTGCTAGCCTAAGTTCAAACTAACAAGGACCTAAAACTGCAGCGGTAAGCCCTCCTAACCGCAAAGAGAGAGCATAACGACATTATTAGTTCTTATGTAACTCTACGAAACCGCTTCCGTTGTTGGCGACATTGCCGCTTGCTGCTGCGGTCAAAAGGTGACTGCAGACTGCATACCAGCAGCACAGGCAGCGGCTTCCACTAATAGAGCGACGTGGTTTTTTGTTTGACAAATGACTATTGTGAAACTGCAGACGAAAAGTAGTGCCGTTGTCAATGTGACGTTGCGTACAGAATAAAAACTACAGTGGAACTTCTTCTTTATCGTGTGGTTAGAGCCTGTAAACCTGGTGTCAGAGTTTTTATGCCGCACATAGGCCTTTAACTTGGCTTTACATGCCGTCGAGAAATATCTCTCAGGCATGCTGGTTTCCACACGCGATGCTTTCCATCACCGAAACAAGCGATAATTATACAATACGCATATGAATCCGAAAAATCAGAGGTGCGTGTCCTGGGTTCGAACTCGAGACCTATGACTTGGCTGTCCGAGTCACACCACTATCACTGCTTAGCGGAACTGTCACTTATCTTTATTGTTAACTGCAAAGCGTAGGTGCTAGCAAAAGTACAAAACGTATCCTCAAACCTATAACACACAGCTTTAATGAAAAATTCTTCGAATAGAAAACAAAGCTCTCTCCACATCGTTGCCATTCGTGGCTCAACGCCCACAGTTTCCAAGAGATAAGTCAAAGACTCCACCAGTGCGTTCGAAAACGGTTTGAAAAGTGATGTTCGTTTGTTTTCGTTTTGAATTCAGTAGCTCGCACTCTCGAGCAATGAAACGAGTGTGCCACTTTCAAGTCGGTAATTATTTAAAAGACAGCCATTGAATCGAAAGAAACAAGATACTTGAAGGTACTTAAATTACCGAACGTTATGCAGACGGTTTCGGTACCAACGGGTCTCTCAATCCATAGTGTGGTTTGCGTGGACTGCTAAGAAAGCGTTATTGTAGTGTGTAGGTGTGTTTTAAGGAAGATTTACTTGCATAAATCCCTCTTTAACTTAGCGATAGCCTAGTAGTGTGACCGTTAGACTACTAAGTCATAGGTCTCGAGTTCGAACCACAACACGCTCTGATATTTCGGATTCATGTGCGTATTATATAATTATCACTCGCTTCGGTGAAGGAAAACATCGTGAAGAAACAAAACCAGCATGCCTGAGAGATATTTCTCGACCACATGTAAATCCAAGTCAGAGACCCATGGGCGGCATAACCACACGAAAAATAAGAAGAACTTCGACCGTGGCAACCATACGAGCAGGCGCAAGTTGCTCTTTAATAAATGAATGATGCCTCACCCAAACACTCCGACGGCGACTGCAGCCTCCCGCAGGGCTCGTTCTTGGTCCATGTCTCTCAGTGCTTCAGGGCGGATGGTGGCCGTGTTCCGCGGCTGGCGCTCGTTTTGTACGGCTGGGGAAGAAGGATTGATTTAGTGTGCAGAACAGGGTAGTCATATTAAACATTACTTGACCCAAAGTCATCTAACTGCTAAGTAACTGAATTAAGACAAATTTTACGGTATTCAGAATGTTAAGCAACAATTTTATTCAAAAGAAAACGTTCGCTTTTTTATTTTTGTTGTTACGTCGGCCAAAAAACCATAGTGTTGTGTAAAAATTATGTCATTAAATACCATATTTTGCTGGTTCCAGGCAACGGGTAGACATGTGTAAATCTACTCAGCGTCTAAAAGCTTTACGTCCGTATCGATCGCACTTAAATCAGCAAAAAGATTCAGTGATTAATTCAGTGTAGCGTGGTTAGAAGTTATTATTTTATTATTCCTACAAAGACGAGTAAATTCGAAGTAGCAATTCGAAGATGACTTAATTCAGTTTGGATAATAATCAGGAACTTGGATATTACTTAAAAAAATATCTGTAAAGTCATAATATCAGCTATTTTTGCCTTTAGTAGGTTTTGTTTGAATAACTTCACTGTACGCATTAGATTGCAATTTACATCCGCATTAAATCTTGGTAGCTACGCGCCAAAGCTGCATACAGTAAAAAACTTGCTACGCGCGTAGCTACACACGTCACGTAGCTACACGACTACGGCGTAGCCGCCGTAAGCGAAATGGGTATCGTGAAAGCATTTTACTGTACCGCGTGAAAAAGAAAAATTTATATAAAAATTAAATCACGAAAGTATAATTATGTATTTTCAAGTTACTGGCGGTACTTTCAGACAAGCTTGACTTGCCCTTATAATCAACTACTCCTCACGGCTCTGCTTTTTTTCTAATACAAGTACTCCATGACCCCTGTACTGTTCAAAACATCCAACAGAACAAAGTTTTGAATGCGTTCCATTGAGTCCCGAAAACGTGATGTTTCAACACCCAAAAAAAGTCGTTTCCCAGCAATAGTTATTGTGTAGAGTTACTTTGTTCAAGGGCTTGATTGACGGCTTCGTGAAGGGTCCGTTTACACCTTGTTAATATATTTTGTCTTTGGCATGTGACGGTTGACGATCGGATAGTCAACTACAACTATTAAAATGTATATTATAGAGGATGGTAGGGACAGTGATGCTAAGCCGGTTACCACATACTAAGTACATCATTCTGAACCCCCCCACTTTGAAATTTTTCGTCGGTTATTAAAAAAAAATCAGCAGTTTCCTATAAGACTGCAATACCTACACTTCAAAATGTACTTCTTCTTTATCGTGTGGTTAGTGCCTAATCTGGTGTCAGAGTTTTATGCCGCCCATGAGCCTCTGACTTGGCTTTTACATGCCGTCGAGAAGTATCTCTCAGGCATGCTGGTTTCCTCACGATGTTTTCCTATGTTTTTTTCAAAATGTACTGAACAGGTGATTTTTTTTTAATAACCGACGAAAAATTTATATGTGTACTGAACACGTGGTATCCGGCTTAGCATGGCTGTCCCTTACACTCCGTATACCTATTATAAACCTACTCCATCAAACCTATATACACGCTATGATTGATAGCGAGATCTACAGAAGCTGGAGTAGACTGTAGCGACACACGTACGGTCTGCAAAATAAAAGTCTCGTGCACTCCCTCCTCTAGGTAGGGTTGTCACACTTAAAACGTGATAGATTTTAATAGCAGAAAAAATACAGGGTGGCTATTCTGTCACCTGCAATCGTCAAAAAGGTCTGCCGTCACATTCAAATAAGTTTCCTTTTAAATGTCACACGATATTTTATGAAAGGAAAGATGATTAACCAAAAATGAAGCTTCACGTTATTTCTTCTACCTAGCCTTTTCCCAGATGTGTTGTTATTAATTAGCCACGAGCTCCACCTTTACGTCATTAAAACACAATATTTCTTGGTTAGTTTTAAATTTTATTTTATATTTGCTTTTTTTATTTTTTGTGTTTTTTTTTTAATTTTTCGTTTTTTACTAGTGGCGTGAGCCAATAAACGTTTTTTCTTTCATTCATTAAGTTGGTTTATATTTTTATAGAGAGCAGTGGTGGCCCAGCGGTCATCAAGAGTTGCAAGTGATGGGTTCTTACCCAGATACTTTGCGTAAAATATATTTATTTATTAAAACTTTATGTACAAGTAAAGACTGTACAAAGGCGGACTTAATGCCTTGGGCATTTTCTACAGTCTACCTAAGGGTGATGCAGAGACAGTACACAGTAGGTGCATTAACAGAAAAGAAAATACTCTTTATCGCAGCTGCACTCATTCACCGATCCGCCGCATTCCCCATTTTTTTGTACCAATCCATCTCGCCGATAGGAGCTGGGCTTGATTTCCCAGTACTGGGAATATTATAGGCTGCTTATACTTATATTTTTGTAATCATTATCTGCCTAGCCTTTTCCCAACTATGTTAGGGTTGGCTTCCAGTCTAACTGGATGCAGCTGAATACCAATATTTTACATGGACTGCCTATCTGACCTCCACAACTCAGTTAGTACTGAGTAAGACGATATCCCTTGGTAAGACTGGTTATCAGACTTTCGGGCCACTAACTGACTACCTGTAACGACTGTCAAAGATGTATAAATGACAGCCGGGACCAACGGCTTAACGTCCTCTCCGAGGCACGGTTTATATATTTTTTTGTACTATCTGTATAAAATTGCTCTGTAAGGCTTCCCTGAACACAACAATATTTTCCTTAACTTCGACAACCCTGTCCCAGTCCGCCCCACGTTTGTGCTGTGAGCGAGAACACGGTAACTTGTATAATTGTATTATTTGTTGTGACAATTATTATCGAAAGCAATAATTATGTTGCAAGTTTGGTAATAGTTTTTGATTGGAAGTCGCTTTTGCTCGGAATTCTGTGCAATATGGTTAGGTTGTAAAGATTGGGTTCGAGCAGTACCTAAGTGTTGAATTATGACAAAGCTGGTTAAGTTGGGTTCGATCCTCTAGAACTCATAAACAATATCTAATGTAGAACTAGTCGTCCATTACATTTTTGACATTTTGTCAAAACTGTAAACTGCTCAGATATTGCAAAACACACTCAAGAAAAAAATCTTTCAGTCACATTCATTGCGTTACTTACGTTGTTGAGCCGATAATCTTTCAAACCTATGAAACAAAAAACGTTTTTGCAAAAAAAACCGACTTCCAAAAAAAACACTAAAAAAAACTTTTTTGCAAAAAAAAAACCGACTTCCAAAAAAAACACGAAAAAAGTGGAAAATAACTTTACTTTCGGAAGTCGGTGGCAAAAAAGTCAATGAAACAAACAATAGTCACCGACTTCCGAAAGTAAAGTTATTTTCCACTTTTTTCGTGTTTTTTTTTGGAAGTCGGTTTTTTTTTGCAAAAAAGTTTTTATTTTACCCTTTTTAGTTATCGTATCACACACAAATCCTTGTCAAGTATCAATTTCGCAATTTCTTTTACTTGGATGACATTTTTTCCAGTTATTTTGATTTCAAAACCAAACTGCTGAACCGATTTTGATGAAATTTCTATGGGACCAATCGAGAAGTAAATCCATTCAGATAAAAGAAGAATTTTTCAAATCGGTTCATAAATGACGGAGATATGCGGTAACAAACACAAAAAAAAAAACATACATCCGAATTGAGAACCTCCTCCTTTTTTTGAAGTCGGTTAAAAATGCATTTCATTAAAATAATTATTTTTTATTGTATCCTTTATGTACACACAAGAGCGAACATAAGGAAACAACATAACATAACTTACACCTGTATCTATAGCAAAGTTAAAGTAATTACTTGAGCTTAAGTAATTACTTTACTTTTTTTTATGCAATAGACTAGAATTGAAACGAAGTAAGAACCGTCAAAGAAAGCAAAGCTAAGAATTCTAACTTTTTACCGTTTTAATTTTAGGAAATAACGAATTACGAAACTACATCATCGTCATCTTAAAAAGTGACATTTACTCAAGTAAAGACTTTGACTTGTTTATAGATACGGGTGTTAGAGTACAAAGGCGAAGCTTATTTCAAAAAAAAAATCCACCAGCAGGCCTGCGGAAGGAAAAATTAAGAATGAAATTTAATGTAGTCAGTTATTATAATGTTTGTTTCACAACCAAATTCATTAATTTCAAGGCCATCATACCACTAGATCAGACACAATGCAACCTCAGCCAACAAAAATCAAATAGGTAAATACAAGTCCCTACCAATCTGGAATCCAATAAAAAACGCCACATACCGGCTTCTACAACGGGAGTGGCCTCGTTTGATTTTATTGCCCCCGAGCTTACTACATGTAGGTACAGTTATAGACTAGTGGATGAGCGAGGATTCGCTTGCGTTTCGCGTGATTTTTTTTTAACCGACTTCAAAAAAAGGAGGAGGTTCTCAATTCAGTTGTGTTTTTTTTTGTGTTTGTTACCTCATATCTCCGTCATTTATGAACCGATTTGAAAAATTCTTCTTTTATCTGAATGGATCTACTTCCCGATTGGTCCCATAGAAATTTCATCAAAATCGGTTCAGCAGTTTGGTTTTGAAATCAAAATAGCTGGAAAAAATGTCATCCAAGTAAAAGAAATTGCGAAATTGATATTTGACAAGGATTTGTGTGTGATACTATAACTAAAAAGGGTAAAATAAAAACTTTTTTGCAAAAAAAAAACCGACTTCCAAAAAAACACAAAAAAGTGGAAAATAACATTACTTTCGGAAGTCGGTGCCAAAAAAGTCAATGAAACAAACCATAGTCACCGACTTCCGAAAGTAATGTTATTTTCCACTTTTTTGTGTTTTTTTGGAAGTCGGTTTTTTTTTGTAAAAAAGTTTTTATTATTGAAAGGTTTATAGTGGAGACTTGTTTCATTTCAGTACATAACCATGACAACCGGAGAAACGAAAGACAAAATGACAGCTGATTTGAAAGATTTCTACAGCATCATCATCTGCCTAGCCCTTTCCTAACTATGTTGGGGTCGGCACAGCGTCCTGTCTAACCGGATGCAGCTGAATACCAGTATCTTACATGGAGCGACTGCCTATCTGACCTCCACTACCCAGTAAGTACTCGGTTATACGATATCCCTTGGTAAGACTGGTTGACAGACAATTGTAGAAAGATTTCTACAATTGTCAAAAATCAAAATAAGGAATGAACGAAAGTAAATCGAAGCGTTGTGTATGAAAAGTATCTAGAGTCAAAAAGACGAAGGTAAAACAATGAACACCTACTACGCGTGCTTAGGTTCGAGCGGTCTTTAAATCCTGTAGGTACCCTGAATTCAGCAGTTAACTAACATTTTTTAACAGATTTTGCCATATAAAAGGTGTCAAAAACATTATTGAAAGACCACTATTAACGTTTGTAAATTAATGGAGTCAGAACCTAAGTGAAAGTGGGTAACTTAACAAAAAATAATAATTTAGGATTCAGTCAGCAGTACTTAACTTACCTATACATACGAACATGAAGACAAATCAATCTTTAGCATGAAAATCAAATGTACCCTGGAAATCTACCCATCCGACTGCATATTCAAGCTTGAACATACAACCAAAGCTATGAAACCAGACAGACTGAAACGTGAACACGAATTAATGTTCACACACACACACACACCCCACTAACTCACACTACACCCCCACTACACACTTTACTATAAATCAAATCGCCCCTCCCACATCCGGCCGCAGCCATCTTTGAGATCTCACATCCGGTGTCAAGAGTAAACGAGACAGAAATATACATAGTTTCTATAAGAGTGAGCGAGATGGATAGATGTTTGTGATTTTTGACTTATTTTCGAATTTGTATGGAGCTTTAAGGAGCTTTCGCGAATGGGATCATTGAGCAGAATTCATTTTGTTGGTTCGATGGATTCGGGATACTTTGAGGCTATTGTTTTGTGATTCTTGCCGTTAAGATATTTTCGTCTTGCTGAGAAAGGGGTAGGTAGAGATGTTAGGCTTTAAAAACATTTGGGTCAAACACAAAATACGAAAAAAAATGTTCATGCAACTTAAAACAGTTATTTTAATATTATATCCACATTAAATACATTTAATAGTTATTTCGTCTAGAAAACTTGTCATGTTCAATAAAAAATTAGGGCTGTACTGAAATTTACTTTATTTTTTCGCTTTTGAATCTGAAAAAATCTCCTTCTGTAGACTGTTCGGATGCCAAGTAGTTGAGTTTAAGTGATGGTTAAAAATATATACACATACTTTCTATACTTTCATTTCGTTTCATTACATCAGTTATTTTATCAAATATTCAACCCATAACGTATTGAAAAATATATAGCTCAACATTTTTAAATAAACCGTATCAACATGTGGTTCACAGATTTTAAGTCTACTTCTGTAGACGCATAAATTTAGACAAAATTTTCCAAAGATTAACGCATCGTTATTATTTTATTTTTTGTGTTTGTTGCACTGTATTCTCTGTCATTTGCTCGGTTGTGATTTTACGTGAAGTGTGATATAAAAAACTCAAATTTTATTTAATTACACAAGTTTTCGGTTGAGATCAGTGCGTCTTTCATGTGCAAGAGATACCTGAGTAAGTAGCCTTTACAAATAAATAAAAACATAAAGATAGTATATGCATATGGGCGCGGTATGCAAATATCACATTGCTTAAATTCTAACCTCATAATGTCGGGTGCCATCTTTGATTTTTGAAAACGTGTCTCTGGTGTAGACATCTGAAGGGAGGCATGTCCACAGAAGTGAATAAGCAATAAAATTTCACTGCATTTGATAAAAAAAACAGTAGTGTTACTCGCTTTTTAACAGATTTATAAAAAAGGGAATTAAAATGAATTTTTTTAATCCTTTTTTAACCAAATTTTGTAATATCGGATGATGAATTTCGTAGATACTAAATTGAAGTAGGTTTTGTAAAAATAGTTTCTTTTTCTGTTTCTTTTTTTTTGTGTTTCATTTTTCATCATTCATTTTGCTCACTTTTGCCTTCCACTTTGGTTTGGTCTTTATTGCATCGTATTACTTGCAGCGCGTGACGGTTGGGGTCTTTTGTTTCGGTTACTATGCCACAAACAAGTCGATCAGGGCGGCTTACCGAAGAAGAAAAAAGAAACGCAGGCATGAGCAGAAAAAAACTTAGTATACGCCGTGCTCGGGCAAAAATAGATGACGCAGCTCTCGAAGAAAGAAGAAGGAAGGATTGGAAGAGATACAAAAGAAAAAAACAGTTAGGTCAAATTAAGACTGTTAAAGACTACACGCCAAGATAACAAAAGCAGATAAGAAAAATATGGAGAGAAAAATATATGATAAGGAAAAAATGAAGAAAAGGGAACGTGATTTTGTCCAAGAGAACACAACCCTACCACGTCCTTCGTTTTCACGTATACATGTTGGCAGAGCGGTGTCTACACGGAATAGACGACGACTTGTTGCAGATAATAATCATTTAAAAATAAAAGTTTTTGAATCAGAGTCTAAAGCTGCCAAATATAGAATGAGATATACAAGAACAAGTAAACTGGAAATGGGTTGTTTTAATTTGACACTATTTCAGAATGTTTTTTTCCCTTTTTTAAAGAGGAGAATCACCTGTTTATCAAATAAACGTCTGCGTTTGTTTGTGTGTGTGAAAGCGCGGTTATCAGGCTAGTACTAGACGGGCCGCGTTTTAATACGGGTGGTGTACACTTATCGATTTCCGATATTAAGAAAAAAATGACCAACCCATTTTATTATTGATTCAGGTCGAGAATCATTAGCTCCTTGAATTTGACGAGGATGCAAAGCAACACCTTGTATAATTCGAGCATTATATCATTCAAAAATAATTACGTATGTATCTGCTTTTTCTTTGATGAAGGATTTGTGTTGCAATAATGTCCTGGCAGATTAATAGTAAATAGTAATAGCTAAATTGCCCTGATTGCAAAAACTAAACTAGTCAGTGTAATGACTTTGTTGATAACGATACTATAACTTACGAGAGATGGGTGACAAAAACTGTAACTGTCGTTATTAAGGGAGAAGCAAGACAGTCCAAGAAAACTATTAAAGAAAAAGTACAAGCCACAAAGAAGGCTCTTGTAGACATATTAAAGTCTAATTTACCGATTTTTATAAAACATGTTGCGTGTGTGATGCATCAATTCAAGGCCATTCCAAATATAAAATCACAATTAACGGCAACAGACGGACTTCTCCATACAGATTTTTCAGAAAATTATCAGTGCAAATACGGTCAAGAAATACAATCTGCTCACTTTGGGGGTTCAAAAATACAATTATCCTTACATACTTCCGTCTTCTACTCTACCCAATTAGAACCTCTACACAATTATTCAGAAAGTACATCCTTCTGCACCGTCTCTGAAAATGTTAGGCATGATCCAGGTCTCATCTGTGTTCATTTACAGGCATTGGAAAATAGAGTTAAAGAGTTATCTCCAGATCTGAAAAACTTGCACATTTTGATCGACGGGCCTTCTACGCAATATCGGAACAAATCTATGTTTCACTTGATAGCATCATATTTAAGCAAAGAGTTTAGCGTTGATTCTATCATTTGGCACTAAAGCGAACGGGGACATTGCAAAAGTGCACCTGATGGAGTGGGTGGTTGCATCAAACGAACTTGCGATAACCACGTTGCAAGAGGCCATGATGTGGCTAGTTTGGATGAGATGATGTTATGCTTGGGAAATAATTGTAAGGGAATTGAAGTTTATAGGATCACTGAATCACTAGTTCCTGAAATTTCAACCTTTGTTTCTGAAACAACCTTCCATGAAAATGAACTAATGTCTGATATTGGCTCTTGTGATACAGGAACTCCTAGTACAAGAGCCAGGGCTACACTGATGTTTGTGTCTTTAAGTGAAAAAAAAAAAAAACAAAAAAAATATATATATATTAGTTATTTTAAATTATTATATAATAGCGACCCGTAATGTTTTATCTACTATATTATGCATGTACTATACTTCAATCATTCTATCTATTAAAAAAAAACCGCATCAAAATCCGTTGCGCAGTTTTAAAGATCTAAGCATACATAGGGACAGACAGACAGCGGGAAGCGACTTTGTTTTATACTATGTAGTGATGAGAAGGTAATGAGCATTCCATCTTTGATTAATCTCTATATACGTAATGATAAGATAGTTTGGCACCAAGAAGAGAAGAAGGTAGCCAACTATCTTCTTCTCTACCCTCTTTATCTTAATAATTGCTTTGTCAGCAACGAGCAGCCTTAACCGTTGGTTCTAGGAGTGTGAAATTTTGCACAGAAGTTCCTAACACATATCAGTAAGGTACGATTTTTCGGAAAATTAGTCCTCTTACTAAAGGAGTTATATAATAGGGGAGATAATTTATTTTAAGGAATTTCATCATTTTTACCCTTTGGAATCTCATGCACCTACTTATTTTTCGGCAAAACTTGCTCCTAAGTTTATTAAATGTAAAATTATTGAAAAGATCTCTGATAATGTTTATATTCTCAAAGACCTTTATAACGCTGGTCGTTTTCATGTTAAGGATTTAATAAAATTTTAATTTGGTTTCTAAGTTTTAGTCTTGATTTTGATGATTTTGTTTGAAGGACGCTTTTAATAGTGTCATGTACGATGGGATGGATGATAGGTTATCAGCGTTTTAAATTAAGATGTATGTTAGGTAACTTTCATCTACACAGTACATTCATTTAGATATCACCTGTTGTTTTTAAAAACGTACAGTACTCCTTATTTTTTTAAATTTGGAGACGATTTGCACACAGAAAGGGAATGGGTAGTCTTAGTTACTTCACTGTACAAAGAAAAGAACCCTAAGAAATTATTCATTCTGTATTCGTTTTTATCGCATATTTGAATACGCAATAAAAACAAATACAGCAATAATCCACTATACATTTGCGCAGAACAATCATAATTTAAAAATAAAATCATAAGGATCAGGTGTGCGCCCCAACCCTAAAGTGAAACGAACTAATAAAAATATATCTCTCTCCCTCCCACTCACACGAAGTCATATATTACCGTTTCACTCATAAACGACTTCTGTCAAACTGGCGACTTAATGGTTATTGATTTCGATTTAATGGCGAGGGGATTTGAACTGTATTTTTATGTAGGGTAGGATCAATTTTGTTTGAGTGTCGCCGATGGAACATGGACTCTTGGCTGTGGCCTGAAATATAGCGATAATGTGAAAGACGTGATGGCTTTAGTTTTGAAAAGTAAAATTTGTTTAAAATTCTCTTCTGGAATCGTTTTTCGGCCAACACAAATTGACATTTTACTAACAACAACGACGATAGAAAGAATAAAAAGGTAAATTTAAAAATGTATGATTACGACGAAAGCTACGGAAAAAATAGTTGGTGAAGAAATATGAAAGGCTTTGAAAGCGACTTTGACTTGTCTGAGCCCTTTGCTTCATAATTATTATGACTTTAAAACAGAGAGCGTGCTTCTCAAAAGATAGCAAAAAGTTTTGATGCCAAGCAGAGACTTTGTCTAGTAGCTAAACGTACGATTTTATCATGAAAGCAAAGTGATATGAAATCTTAAGAATTCCTAAAAATTTACAAGTTTTGAAATATTTTGAAAATATTGACACTGTCAACTCTTTAAGCGCCTTCAGTTTCAGTGGTGATATTTACCCTTAATGACATACAAGACAAAGTTAAAATTTAAGAACCTTCATATTACCAGCGCGCAGCGTTCAATCAAATATCAACTTAGACTACATAATGCTAAAGTAGATACTTGAATTCCACAAATTAATCACATCGTTTATTCTGACTAACACTAAGGTCTCGCTCTAAATAATCGCTGCTCTCCAGGCCACAGCCGGGCCTTTTGAATTTGGACTCCCACTTTAAAAGTTAGAAATTCAAGCCAAACATTCGTTTTTCCCCAACCATAACATTCCACACTCTACCCTTTACTACCTAAAGTTGAAATTCGTTTCCAAAATTTCAAGGACTTGTGACCTTCTGAGTTCGGTTGAATATTAATACAGGGTTGGATTTAGGGTTTTATAGGCGGATTAAAATCGCATTAATCAGTGTCTGTTACTGCAGATTTAACTCTCGGTATAAACAGTTAAGTGTTAGGGTACGACGGATTCTGTGGACTGGCGTGTGCAGCGATGTTTTATTGGCGGAATATATCACAAACGGCCTCGTTGGTACTAGACCAACGAGGCTGTTTGTTTGCGGCCTAGTGGCCGCAAACACGATTGCTGAGAATGATGTCCTGGTATACCCAGGTCGGGCGAAGTGTTTTTGAGTTTTTCCATCAGGAATACCTCTGAGCAGCCACGGAGGCTGTCCCCCCTGTTTTAAGTAACTGACGAAATGTGGGTGAACTATTAAGTACACCACGATGTAATGCTTTATATAATAATTTGTCTTCGTGCTTTTTTTTTCAGGAACGTGTTGACAAAAGCGAGGAGGCTCAGGGTGCCAAGGATGATGACGATGATATGCAGAACCTTATTATAAAAGAACATCTATGTATCTATTACCCATGTTTGCAAAGGAATAAATGATTTGATTTGATTTACCAACGACATATTTATATGGGAGAAAAAGCCGGTAACGAATGTGTTTTCAAACAGGCGACGCTCGTAATTCTATAAAAACAAATATTCTAACAGACAATATTCTGTTTGCTTAAAACAATAGCTAAAATTCGAATACAATTTCCCAAAAACAAACGACCGAAACACTTTTGACGGCGACATCACGCCGTAATACCAAGCTTACAGTCGCAAGGAGTAGGTACAGTCGGGGATTAAATCGCAAAATCACTGCCATTAGCATTTAATTTTACAAATGAATCTTTAATTCTCTGCCTTCTACTCTCTTCTGCTTTGTTTAAGTCAGAATGTCGGAGGTACGCTTTGTTTTGATTATTTTTTACATTTTCTTCAGCTATTCATAATTTAGAAAATAATTTTCTCTCGTCCGCCTTTTGTTAATCACTATTTCCTTAATATTATAAACAGGTAATGTTGTTCGTAAGAAATAATCTCCGAAAGAACTGATCCTAATACAAACAAAATCTTAAAAAAAAATCAGTTTTACCGATAATAAGCTACACTATTTCGGATTTCCATTGTCATGATATTATGATTGTTTCTTCCATACAGTGGAAAAGTTGCGGGCGGTAGTGTCACATATTTTGTATCTTAACATAACATCATGGCCTTTATGTAAATACAGACATGTACAATTGTACATTTCCCCTGTTATGTTTAAGACCCATACAATAGGACGTGAGTCTACTTCCATTATCCGAATAGTAATTTCAATATCCGGGCAGCCATTATTTTTCACTGAAACATACGCGAGGCACCTTAGGTAAGCTAAATATTATAATAAAATAAGGATATACTGACTAGAAATCTTAATCTTTACGCTGTAAACAAAAAGTACATACAAAGTTCAGTCACTCCAAAAATGAAACGCCCAAAAAAAAAAGTCAAAACAAAACCAATCGCAACTCCTAAACATAAACTTAATAAAAGCCAGAAACATCCATTACAAAATTACCATAACGCATGAACAACGAACAATGAAAATGTGATCCAATTTGTGCGAGGAAAGAAAGTGTCAAAAAGATAAAGGTAGTAACGAGGGGCCCGACGTTGTGCCCTGCGGCAAGCCAGACGGGGACGCCTTTACCACTTTAAGCTTTGTATTATTTTGGTCTTTGGGACCCCTGGTATGAAAAGGAAAGTGTAATTTCGTTACGCTTTGAGATGTCGACGCGACAATCTAATTATTTTCGGATGGTGTGGTAGGTTCACCTTGTCAAAAGCCTCTCAGTGTTCTACGGCATGATTTAATTAATGAGTCTTGGTTTAATTTTGAAATTTTATTTGAGAGAGCAGTGTTTAAAGTTGATTTGTATAGAAACAGAATACTTAATTGTAACTAAATGCCTGTTTTGTCTAGCTATTTAAAATATATGAATGTATTTTATACGAACTGTATCTTGAGTAGATTCCATGCAGATCTGGGAACGAAAGAAAAAATAGAATGTATCAGTTGCTCATTATCAGCTCAAGTTGTAATATAATTGTTTTAAACTCATTGGTCTAAGGAATGGGGCACATAATTATTTACCCGTAATTATAGACATTTAGCAATACATTCGTAGTTTTTGTAGATTTAATTATTTTTACTATGAACGAACGACTAAATTGAAACTTAAAAAAATATTGCATGGAAATCCAAAAGCATACATTTCGCTAGCCTTTATGAATTACATGTTTACGCCTTCTCGGCTGAATGAATTTCGATGAGGTTTAGCCCACATGGAGATCATGATCTACATTTGTGTCAGATCAGGTCATGACCTGAGATGCATTTTGTTAGGTAGTACGTTTCCGTGTAACTGTTGCCGACCACCGCATTGGCAGAAACCAGTAAATTATAAATATTTCATCGTCTGTCCAAATTGTTATTAAACCTAAATCTAGTTGCATTTCACGCGGTTAAACATCTCACTTTATAACGAAGGGTGCTCATTTGAATGTGAGCGGACGCTTGGGGGCGAACGCTTTGTAGTTTTTCCTTAATTATCTGTTTGCGGATTCCCACTCATTAAATTGTGGGTGTGTTACTGTGGGCTGAGTTTCGCCTTATTAGATTCAGCTTTAGGGCATTACGTGATTTGTGAATAGTTTTAATTCTGTGGTTTTAGTTTCGTGGTCGTTATTGTTATTGTGTGAATGTTCTGCATGTATTCTTTTTGGAATGGGTACGTTATTTAAATTCACAGCATGATATAAAGTATAAAAGTGTCCCTGCGGCCTGCTTAGCGATATACGAGTAGAATGAGAGTAATAACACCAAACAAAAAATATTTTGTTTAATCAATAAAAAACTAAAGCCAGTCTACCTTTTTTAAATAAATTAATTAATGATGCCGCCTGAAGGTTCTTGAAAAGGGATAGTGAAAAGTTTCGTTCAGTTTAGATCTTTCGACGCTTTGGAGGAAAACCATTAAAGGCATACATACATAAAGACACGCATATAAATACACGATTGGTAGGTTAATAGTTACCTAGATAATTTTTTGGCTTTACTATTAAATTTAAATTATTTCTCAATCAGCAAAGATTCAACATTGCCATCCAACGTGTCACTGCCGCCAGCGTTGTCAACGATGTGGATGAATTTTTTGAAGCCCTGTAATTATTTATCCATTTTGATACTTGTAGGTACATACATATTTTTATCATCATTTTAGTAGTAGTTTGTAAATAATGTACATATAAGAATATAGCCAATAAAATTAACAGCATATTTCTCGATAAAGAATTGTGTGAAATCTATTTTTTACCTTTTAATCTCAGACTAGAATAAATGTGAGTGTGTATCATTATAACCTGTTGAAGCCGTTTCACAAATCAAGTAATTTTCGAAGCAAAACTGTAATCAGAATCACAAGAATTTATACCTTAGTAGTACGTCCATTATTTCTAGTTGACAGAAACAATATTGGGCGGGATATTACATTAAGTATCACTTACCCTAACAACACTAAACACAATGCATTGATGACAGAATCTATTGTGTTGTAACAAGTAACAGTCGTAGTTAATGTAAGTGAAGAGTACGTGTCAATCATTGCAATTTAAACTACTTTGAGAATAAAATTGGGAGGTTAAGTACTTTTACTTTAACTTAAATAAGTACGATTTATTTTTTCTCCTACTCACTACATGGGACTTGAACTTAACAGGTGAAATATGGGTGTATTGTAGCTCCACCTTTGTCTAAGCCTTCGAGGAATGCAGACGTGATGGTAGTAATGAAGTGTTTCTTCTTTTAATTTTTGGAGCTTATCAAAAGAAACATCACAAAGGTCAAAATCTTAGGTTCGAATGAAGAATATGTAGTAGCTGATAATATAATAATATTAAAGACAATGAATTACATCCAGCCATTTTGTATGAGCACAGCAATCAGACGTAGTAGTAAGTAGTACTTGTAGCTAAAAAAGATGTCGTGAAAACTCCAACTCAAAACATTTGGAGGATTTGAAATGTTATTAAGGACCAATATTTCTAATCCTTCCAAATCATCTTACGCCCGTCTAACCCATTAGACACTCCTAAAGACCATTTAAATTTTTACACCACATTCATCCTCCCGAACTAAACTAACAATCGTATGCACGACTTGGTCAGTAGAATAAAAAACTATACTTTTAACTGCTAAGCCATCATTTGTATACAGGGCGGGACCGACACGCGCCGCCACGTGATCTACAATATTGTCTCTTTTATGCACAGACTGTGCATTATGCACAACCCTTCTTCCTTTTGGTGTTTAAGGTTCGTCATGGTTGTTATTTTTCTGGTCACTGTGTTAGTCATGTAGAAGAGTTTAATTTTTTGTTTTGTTATTTGCAAGTTCTTAATTCTAATGTAGTTTCTTTTAAAGTAAAACAAGTTACTAAAATAGATATATTTACTAGTAGTAGTGGTAATTTGTATCCATCAAGCACTGGATTGTAACCCTAGCTATTGTATCACAACTCTATCTTTTTTGCGATGCAGACGATAATTAATGACAAAGATTAAACATGAATAAGACAGGCACAGAAGCGTGAGGATTGGAACAAGAAAGAACAGACCTATGCCCAATAGTAGATAAATCTTAGGCTGTGAATGATGATAATTATGATGTAAAATTATTTTTCAATAATTAAACTGTGTACAAATGCTTCAAATATTAAGATGACTACAGTTGCTTATTTAATTCTAGTTCAAGCTATTACAGTACCTACCAATAAAACTGCCACAAAAATAATTGCTTAAGTACTTCGCCCAAAATTAGTCATACCCACCTAAAATATAACCTCATCAAATAATTCGCAGGATCACCATCCAGTCAAAATCAGACCCTACTCTGTTAGAATCATCGTCCATTCTCCGCTAACATTCAACACGAGGGTGGGCTGTCTATATGAATATCTTCACGCCTAATTGACTTGTATGCGTGCGACAGGGCGCGTACAACAGATCTGTTAGCTTTTTATAGCAATATGAAATGTTATGACATGTTTGGACTTGGTTGGGATGTGGGAACTGGTATTTACTTTGTGTAATCTCCTTTAGCAAATATTGGATTTGATTCGCGTGGTGTGTGGGAAGCTGGGAGTATATCTAGTATTATTGAAGTTGAAAAGAATATTAAAGAGAGAGTGGACTGAGACAAGTTGTAGAAGAAGATGACAATGCGATTTCAAACAAGTAGCACAGAAATGATAAGAAGTCAACAATCATCAAAACTTTACAACCTAAATATAAGAATGGTATAAACTACTCTAGAATACGGGGACAATATTTAGTAACTTTACACTTTCTTATCCACCTCGTCCACCTTATCCTGTGGGAAATTCCATCCGTTAGTGATGGCGCGTTCACATTAAGTCGGTCACCGAATGCGGCGACCGCATTCGGTTTAACCGAATTGATTCATCGAATGACACCGACTAGTGTTAACCCGTTTACAATAGTCAGTAACCGAATACGGGCTGCAACCGAAACTGTCAAACGACCAAATGTAAATGAGCCATAAGACAGTAAGGCGGATTTTGCTATTGATATTAAATGCTCGACCGCCATTTTAGTCCCAACAGATTTGAAATCAAACCAAGGCTTACAAAGCAATGAAGGCGCGAACACGCAGCAAAATGTATAACTAGATCGTGTCTATCTTCGCACTATCGATATCTTCTAAGGAATCAATGTTCATTAAGGTGTGTCGTAATCACTTTACAGAAGCGACAAATTAGTGATTGCAAGTTAATCAGCTGGCTGTATATAATTACTCGTTCGCGTCTATACATAATTACTCATTCGGTGCGTGTGTGTCACTAGGGCTCAAGACAAAAAGACATTCTGGTGATGGAAAAACGAAACATTATGTCAATTCTTTTGAAAATCATTGTAGAAATACGAAAAGCTTTGAAAGCGAAATATCCTGTATTATGATATGCGTGAGATATGATATTTAGCGACAGTTAATATATAGCGGATAGCGGTAAATATCGTTTACAATTTTAGTTTTTGGTACAAGTTCACATTCAATTGTTTTGCTAACTTAAAACGATTCTATATAGTTTAGGCCCCCGATCCAGATGATGTTAGTACTTTCAAAATTGATCCCATAAATATGGAAATATTAATTTAGCTTACAGCTAGCATGTAAAGTTGCTAGTGTATTTTCGAACAGTTCTGAATTAAAAGAATATTATACCTACAAACTTTAATTAACTCTAACAATAGGGCTTATTTTCTTTTCTTTGGTTCTCTTTTTAAACAGTAAAGATGTCGTATTACCTTACTAAACCGCTAAAAGTCCCTTATCCTATTGAAACTCAGTCTACGCTAGACCAGCTCCAGATAAAAGTATGTATTCCTAAACGTGCGGCATACAGTAGCTATATAAAAAACGTACCATTTTTACGGGTTTTTATATTAGCTCATCGCCGTTTTCAGAATTTTGTTTGCTTTTACATATGATTGATACGATTTTTCGATATTTTGGAAAATTTGGTATGTATATTCGTAACATTTTATGGAACAAATATTGTGTTGTTTTGGTAGGTATTGACCCAAATTATCACCGTACTATTTATTGGACACCCTTTATATTCTCCATGTCTTTTGGAATATTCTTTACGATACACGATTATAACAAAATATTAATAACTGTGCGTTTGCACTGGCAAAATCTTCACATAGATTTTATTTCCATTTCTTTTTTTCTTTTCTTAGTTGATATCTTTCTCACCCAAAATGTTACGTTCACAATAAGTGAACTTTCGCTACTGCCAACAAAACAGTTACACCACATATTAAAATAAACTCACCGTCTTTGTTCATTCCCATGGCGAGGCATTTCTTGAGTCTGCAAGCTTGGCACTGGTTCCTGTGTGCCTTGTCCACGACGCAGCGGCCGGTGCCCGCTTGACATCTGCCAACAAAGTGTCATGGTATGAGTCATTTGCAAAGATAGTCCTTGCCAAATGGGACTATCAGTAATAAATCATAGGGTTTATTAATTTATAACCAAGTTATATTTAGAGTTTCCACCACAGAAACAAGTAAATGGTAGAACATAAGAAATAAAGTCAAATTAGGTACATAAAATCTGTTGTAATTAGAATTAGAATAAAATAAACGAAACATTTTTTTTCAATAACAGAATAAAATAACTCAAACTCAAAGCATTCATTTCAATTAGTTAGACCATTAAAGGCACTTTAGAAACAACACAAAACATTACACAAACAAATATTACACATTACAGTAAACTTATACAAAACATTTATTTCTTGGCTTCTCTGGTTTAGTACTTCTAGCCTGATGTCTGAACTGTCAAAATGTATTGGATTGACATAAGCTGCCGAAAACCTTACGTCAATTATGTTGAGCGTCATTGTCTTCTTTCTTTATCGTGTGGTTAGTGCCTAACCTGGTGTCAGAGTTTTTATGCCGCCCATGGGTCTCTGATTTGGATTTACATGCCGTCAAGAAATATCTCTCAGGCATACTGGTTTCCTCACGATATTTTCCTTCATCGAAGCAAGTGATAATTATACAATACGCACAGAACGGAACGTCATTGTAGAAATACGATACGAATGATATAATGTGTATAACAACAAAGCAATCAGACCAATAAATTAATGAATATTACCCCTCCTACAGAAATGAGATACTGCTCAATAAAACTATTTAGTAAACGAATGCTTGTTTAGTAAATACCACACCACAAGCTAAAATATGCTCACAATACGAATACGCCTGTTCTGTACTTGTACGTGAGTACAAAAGAAAATAAAACTATATACTATATGTTGCTATAGAAAAACCTAAGGAACTTATTGTAATGAACTATTTTTCCAAAAGTATATTTACAGCATCTCAGTCTATCATATTTATATTTTTGTTTTTATCTGTGTATCTATTGTCACTGAGCAAATACTTCTTGATTTCCAATGTTCAATATTTATATAAATCCACACCGATGAATTACCACTTACTAAACAAACCAAACAGAAAAAAAAACCTTTGATCATCATCACCACTGCTCCCAAAAAGATTCCAATTCGCTCCTTCTTCGCCTCTATTACAACTAAACCTTTATACCCCACAAAAATCTGCTACCACAGAAACTAATACAGATTAAAGATATTTCATTACCGATAATCCCATCTGTAATAGGCTTACAGCTACGTTGACATTTGTTGCAATTCTATATAAAAGGGACCGGGCCGAGTACAGCTCCCTGTTTCACGCCACTTTAGCTTTTGAATTGTAATAGCGGTTTGGGCGTTAGGTGCCAGGTTTTTGATGTTCTGTTGAAGGAGATTGTATTCTGGTCAAAATATGGTGGGGTTTTTGTGGCGGAGACGTATATTTGAGTTATGATACTTGTGTGTCAAAGGTCATCAAAGGCTTTGATTGTGTTTGTTAAGTTATTAAAGGAAATGCTGCTGCAATTAATTATGTTAGAAGTAGCGTTGATGTACAGAATTTCATCGAATAGGTCCATCACGGTATTTCCTGAATTATTGGGCACAGGTGCATAGTAGGTACATCCATACCTTTTGCCATAAAAAGCACACATCCAGAATCTGCAGTACTACTAAGAAACAGTTTAAAACTCAATACTTTACATAATTTTATAAATATTGTTCTGCCTATTCTTTGGCAAGTAATTATAACTACTTACATTGATGACTAAACATGATTCTCCTAAAAATCAATAGAGCATGAACCCCACAAAAAATTGTTCATCCACACAAAGAATCTACAGAAAATCAATTTGTGAATCGTAAAGCTGGTACACATGTCACACTTGACCATCTATCATAAGGGTGGCACACAATATTAATAACATTAGGACGGGTAGGTAGCGAATTAATTGAATCGCCACTTAAGTAGGGGAGCCAAATGTTAAACAGTTTTTAATGTTATCTGTCAGATCTGTACTTGTCCTTTTTTTTTGTAGGTTATTTAGCGGTGTTAGGAAATTGATTTATTTTACCTTTTAATTTTAAACCTAAATTGTGGAACGCAAGTAAATTAATAATATGAATAGTAAATTGATCCTTGTTGAAATATTCTGAAGAATCAGAAGACGACATAAAATGCTTTGCTTTGCATAAAATGCTTTTTAAATTTTTTCGTAAAGTCGAGATTTGGTTTCCTTTGCTTTATAATATGTGTGCATTGCAGTACGTACTTAGATAGAAATAATCCCATACGTCTCAAGTTGAGGCGATGCTGTTCCCTTGGAGCTTTGTCCTTAATGGCTTACCAAAGGAATGCTAGCATTAAATCGACCGTCTACTGCTACATGCTAGGATGGACACCGAGAGGTTTGCCACGTTAACTGTACGGTCCATTTATTTGCCAGCCTCGCATCTGTACGTAGTGTGATCGTAAGTCACAGTAGACGATTCCGCCTACATTTTTGTACAAAGCAAAACTAAGTGGTTACGATCGTAGTTTTGCTGTGAAGGCTTTGTTTGCCTTTTATCAGTGTCATCATCTACAGTCCCGTCCAGTCCAGTCTCTCTTTGTTTGTGCTCATCTGCCTAAACACTGCGCTTCTGTGCCAGTCTCATCCAGGTTTTACCCGTGATAAAACCCTGGATGCGCGAACAATGTCGTCAGCAGCGTCTTTACAGTCGAAAATACTATCAATTTTTTTTTGTCTAGTAGTACAAATATTTATAAATCATACCAGTATAATACAACATAATTGAAACAAAATTCACTAGCAATAAAAACTCAGAATTAATTTACATCATATTTAAATACCCCTCGATTGACGATGTAGGGTGCGGACACAGTACAAGCCCGGTAGCGATTTAGTAAAATATTTGATATTTTATTATGAGGCAAGCCTGCCGCTCTGTGACATTTGCCATCAATTAAAATAATAATTATAAAGTTTATAGAACTGGTAAAGGGTATGAATTTACAAAAAAAATACCCTGGTTTCAAAGGGATGAAACTATAATTGTATAGTTTCGTGCAATTCCACTGATTATGATAATGATGATACTTAAACCCAAACTAATTTTCTTAAAAGGTTTAACGCCATTTCAAATTCGAAACGTTTTGTAAACATTCATTCAATATTATCATCAACTATAATATCTTTACTATCAAATCGCTCCGCCTCTGACTCTGTCCTCACACCAACGGACCAGCCCGGGTCACAGATGTACCAAAAATTACAGAAGCATTCTCTTCTGCTAAGGATTAAGTGGGTTCAAGTGCTCAAACATCCCCAATCTTTCTATTGTCATTTTTGGTACGGCATCGCAGATGAGTCGCTGTATGTTTGTCTTCTTGTTGCAATTTTTGGTGGAGATTTTAGGATTATGTTCCAATGTTTGTTTTGATTTCTGTGCTGTCTAAGTGATGTTGGATCATGGGTGTTTGATTTGTTTTGTCTTGTTGGAATGCTGTTAGTACTATTTTGTCTAAAAGGCTTATTTCACACCTGAGACGGACTTCACTTTATTATCAAAGTGGTCAGTCGCATAGTGAGGTCGATCTTCAGGTTAAGCCACGCTTGCCTAGGTTGTTCCGTGGATGGGTGACCACCCATTATATAACGAGTTTTCTCCGTGCCTCGGAAAGCACGTTAACCCGTTGGTAGCTATCATATGTATATCTTTAACACAGTTGTTACAGGTAGTCAGTGGCCCGAAAGTCTGGCAAACAGTTTTATTTAGGGGTATCGTATTTACCCAGTACTAACTGGGTTGTGGAGGTCAGATAGGCAGTCTCTCCGTGTAAAATACTGGTATTCAGCTGTATCCGGTTCGACTGGAAACCGACCCCAACATAATTGGGAAAAGGCTAGGCAGATGATGATAGTCAGTTACATCGTACTCACAACCGCCGTGCGTGTATGATAGATGTCACCATCATCAATTGTTTTTCAACCATTATAAATACCATTGCAATTTCAATTACACTATCATCAACAATGTCTACTTTTCTCTGTCAAAACATTCAATAACTTTAATATTCTTTTGTTTCAAACGCCCCAAATTACTAGTTTCAGGTTTGTCAATACAGACTGACTCAATTGTTATTTGTAATTCTGTGTCATCATATTATTATACTTTTTGGTTGTGGTGCTATTGATTTAGTTGGTAAACATCCGTTGTTGAACTGTGTCACAGATGTGACCCCATCGTTGGTTGAGACTTTCTCTTTTCGATTGCAGTGTTTTGTTTTTCGTGATGTGTGGAATTTTCCTACTTTATTATTATAGTTTTCAGCGACAACGACAATGAGGGCTGTCGTTTTTGAGCTCACCAGATAGCACCACTGTAGAGTAAGGTCCTGCCATTAATTCTATTTTATACCTTAAGTATCTTAACTTCATAAAAAGTTTATTTAATTATGTTTAACAACATAGTGTAAACTTAAGGTACATTTTTACAATATTGTCCCTAAAATTAGCAGGCATGAAACATTTAAGAATCATTCTTCCCTCAATTACTAACAAATTAGAACTCCCAACTTGCTACCTACAATCTTCAAGGGTTCAGTCGCAGAATGAACCTTTCGCAAAATGCACCCCATACGCAAAACGTACCTTTCTCAAAACGTACCTTTCTCAAAATGCACCTTTCTCATAATGCACCTTTCGCAAAATGTACCTTTTTTCTACATTCTCTTTTACAGTGCTACAGCTGTAATGAAAAGGCTAATTAGGGATTGATTTTATTAGTAATCAAATCATAATTGAAATAACGTCACAAAAGTCGAATGAAACCATATCTTTTTACTCGTCCACCGAATAAAATTAAGTGTCCTTACAAAACTACGTGTACCTCATGACGTTCTCAGTGTGCATACAAAAATTCAATCGAATATAGTCCAGTGGTTAGTCACAGGACATTATTTTCCATTTATAACAATGACGGTCCCAGTCTGCATACAAAAATTCATTCGAATATAATTATCCACTAGTTCAGACACAGGACATTATTTTTCATATTCAGAATTTTCTACATGATGTAGATTAGTAGGTTAGCACCGACAGATTAAAGATCGAATGTTGTCAACTCGGTATTTCAAAAACCTTTGTCAAATTTCCAGACGTGAATTAGTGAAAATTATACATAAGGTTAGTAAACCAATATTTATAAATGGTGTTGTATCTCGTTAACAGTTTTATGCCATTTAGTTTGTTTGATTTTTTTTTTTAATTTTGTTGTTAGGATTTATTAGATAGTTTAAAAATATTCCTATGAACTAGTAACTAGCGTTTTCATTTATTGTCGTATTGTCGGCGCCACGTTGTATACTGTTTAATTTATACGGAGAACAAGTGACAATTTTATTTCCTTAGAACTAATATTTACTTTGATAAAAAATAAGATTATAACGAAATAAGTTTTCTAATCTAGGAAAATCACCTAATGCCGAATTTAATAAACAGAAATTTATTAAATTCGGCATTAGGTGATTTTCCTTCTCAATTTGTAAAGACACTCATTTAATCACTTAATTTTATTCGGTGGACAGATGAATACGAGTAAAAAGATATGGTTTCATTCGACTTTTGTGACGTTATTTCAATTATGATTTGATTACTAATAAAATCAATCCCTAATTAGCCTTTTCATTACAGCTGTAGCATTGTAAAAGAGAATGTAGAAAAAAGGTACATTTTGCGAAAGGTGCATTATGAGAAAGGTGCATTTTGAGAAAGGTACGTTTTGAGAAAGGTACCTTTTGCGTATGGGGTGCATTTTGCGAAAGGTACATTCTGCGGCTGAACCTCTTCAAGTCATAATTAATCAGGAATGGCTCAATCTTGACCACACTCGTGAATATTAGTAAAACTACGTGATAAAAAAGCGCGCAACGCGGGAACACTATGACATCTGACATTTCTGAAGACCTTACACTACACGAACGCCTCTAGCGGCGAATTCATGCGCGATAGCCCCCATTGACATAAATTGATTGACAACTGAGGGATTATTATGGCTCCAAATATTAGTTTTGGAGGTTTAATGGTTAAAATTATACCCCTTCGTAAGACTGGCTATTAGACTTTCGGGTTTCTGACTACACGTAACGACTGCCAAAGGTCTAAAAATTACAGCCGGGACTAACGGTTTAACGTGCTTTCCAAGTCACGAAGCCTAGTGCCCAATACCTAGAGCGGCCCTTATCGATGGTCACCCATCCACTGACCAATCTTAAAATTAAGACATCTGATTTAGAGTCAACAAGCAAAACCATGTCGTATACAATGAGCCATAGAAAGAATTAAGAATTTTTGTGTTGACTCATACAAATATTCTGCTAAAAATTATGTTAAGAGACACATCATTAAATAATTATTGCTCACACACAAAACAGTTGAGCAATCAACCTTTTCCAAAAACCCGTTCACGCAGTTCTATTTAAAATACGAAGTATAACACAAATATATGACGAAATGGTAGTTTCACTTGTTATTCTGGTCAATGCAATTGGTACAGCTAATACAATTGTTCAAATAGTATGTACTGGTAATGTTTGAGTGATCTAATTTTAGAGTGTTTTTCTTGTAGCAACTTTTATTTTGTTGTGTATTTTTGGTTTTACAAGCCTGCTAGATGGGTTTGCCCACCGGCAACTTTTCAAGCGCCTAAATGATTTAAAAAAAAAAACTTTTTTGCAAACAAAAACCGACTTCCAAAAAAACACTAAAAAAGTGGAAAATAACTTTACTTTCGGAAGTCGGTGACTATTGTTTGTTTCATTGACTTTTTTGCCACCGACTTCCGAAAGTAAAGTTATTTTCCACTTTTTTAGTGTTTTTTTGGAAGTCGGTTTTTTTTGCAAAAAAGTTTTTATTTTACCCTTTTTAGTTATCGTATCACACACAAATCCTTGTCAAGTATCAATTTCGCAATTTCTTTTACTTGGATGACATTTTTTCCAGTTATTTTGATTTCAAAACCAAACTGCTGAACCGATTTTGATGAAATTTCTATGGGACCAATCGGGAAGTAAATCCATTCAGATAAAAGAAGAATTTTTCAAATCGGTTCATAAATGACGGAGATATGAGGTAACAAACACAAAATAAAAAAAAAACATACAACCGAATTGAGAACCTCCTCCTTTTTTTGAAGTCGGTTAAAAACAATGACACAACTAACTTTTATTTATCGTGCTCCTTTACAACAGCTCACGGCATAGCTACGCAAGGTTAGTTAGCTTTGCTCTGTATGAAAATCTAGGCGGAATCGTACAATACGAATGCTTTAGGTAGTCGAGACGAAAGCAACAACTAGAAGTGTTAAGCTCCGTTCACAGTTTGGGGCGATAAGACTCGACCAGAGATGGACGACATGCATGCTTCAAAAAACTTCTTTCATTAGTTATCTCCGCAGTAGCTGTCGCACCAAGCCTGCCACTTGAGCGTGTAGTTCTTGGCCCAGAACTTAGACAATACATAACACAACATCACGCCTGTTATCTCTGAAGGGCTAGGCAGAGGTGCACCTAATAGTACAAGCACATTTCGCCAGTTATGTTTAAGTCCCATGTAATAGGGGACGAGCCTATTGCCATCAACCGGGCACAAATCCAGACTCCGTGGCTGCTACTGAAAAATTTGAAGAAAAAACCCAATAGTACTTTGCCCGACCTGGGTATCGAACCCAGAACCTCGTGCTCAGCAGTCGCGCTTGCAACCACCATACAATACACTTCAGGATAAATGAAGTTACTAACCTGTATATGAGTTTCCTCCTCACAGATCTCTTGAAGAATCCGCTGCAGCCGTTGCAAGCAAGGATGCCGTAGTGTTTACCAGAGCTGGTGTCACCACAGACTACGCAGATCAATCCTGTAAGAAACGGTGCTATTAAAATTAAGTTTATTTCGTCCATAGATGCATAAGCACCAGTTTTTTTTTATTCGCGGTAAGTAATATTTCAAAATTGTCCCTTGAAACTTATGAATTATTCTAATGCGATGCATCTCTTTCTAAAGAGGACCAGGGTTTCATAATTAAAAGGTACTCTTTGATCAATGAATCGGTTTCAGATTCCCTTGGAAAAAGTCAAATAAAGACACAATTCCGAATTCCATGTCAGAACACGGCCGGCAACGACAGTGCTGCCAAACCGTAGGAATTTCTATAAATCCGCTTCAGTTGACGATTTCTACCTGCAGCATCGGTCTTTTATTGAGATTTGGCGGTGCCGATGCAATTCGCGGTAGCTTCAAACTCAAACTCAAACTCAAAGCATTTATTTCAATTAGACCATAACAGGCACTTTTGAATGTCAAAACACAAAAAAATAAACTAAGCTACAGTCCCAGTCACAGGGCATAATAACTTGTGAAAGTACTGTAGTTGCCCATTCGAAAGCGTAGATCTCTATGGAGAAGAATGGGCAAGAAACTCCATGGACACTCTTTTAAATCATTATGTTGTTACAAAGTCTCGGTTACATCATTCATGCAGCATACTATAAGGCACAGAGGCAGGCTTTCGCCTCAGAGATCATCTTTGACTCGACATAAGGTCGGATGTTCCAATACAAAGAGTTTGTACATCCGACCTAATGCTTCTGAGCATAAGGTAGGACATTCAAATACCGAGAGTTTATACATTCGACCTTATACTTCTGATGTCCAGTAATATCAACGCCAATGCTTCCATATGTGGTATTTTGTCGCGTTTGGAAGTACTGAACGCGAGACTACATCTTACATCTATACTTATAGAAGGATGACTGATGCCAACCTGTCTTACCCAAATGGTTGGTCTTCTTGGAGGGTGGGTCTGGTAGCCAGGGCCTGAGAGCTGGTGGAGCGAGGGCTGCTGCTACCAACGCGGCTGATGATGGTGGTGACCAACGGAGGGGTGATGCGTTGCCTTCGCCTGGTGGGGAGGAATTGGTTAGTTAATGGGTCAAATTCTCATCACATCCATTTATAAAGCGTGTTTGGACTTGCTAACGCTTGTATTTTATACAAAAATTGTCCATTTAGTATACAGCACGGAACAGAATAGTTAGGAAGTACAAAATAAGTAATTTCATGATTGTAAGGGCTTTATATATCAGGTGGCCTACCATGACGTCTTAAAGCAGGAATGTTTTAGTATTGTTAGTGTTAAAAAAGACGACGTGTAAGTATTTGTAAAATCCTATTTGCATCATTTATCATAGAATTATTTCACCGTACCAACCCTGCACGAATAGCTGCGTGAACATACAATAGTTTAATAGCATCACACTACCCTCAAAATATTTAATCTCGATAGAGCTAATAAAATAACCATTGCAAATCACACCCTTTCCATTTAATAGATTTCCACTTTTCATAGGGGTAACACCCTACAGAGACCTCGAAAAGTAAACGAATTTGAACCATAAAACTGAGACCGTAAAGATGGTGATTCGGGAGGGACGCATAGATTAAGACCAAATGTGTTGAATCAATTAAGTGATTGAGGAGCAGACGCACAAATTGATCGTAGGGTGGGAATTTAAAGGAATTTTATATCGTTTGTACTGATAACTAAATAAATAATAATGTTTATTGTAGTTCTGTCAACGACTTAATGATATAAAAGTTAAACACTGACGTATTGTGGGCGAAACAATTGTTGCCATCGAAAATAATATCAAATCGATTGGAAAAATAATCGGCATGAAACAAAAATATCGATGCATTGATTTTTTTTGAATGGATAATCATCACTTAGAAAAGAAGTAGCCACTATAAATGATTGAACTCCAAAAAAGGCACAGCTGAAACCCTACCGTATCAATAAAGGTCAGCCCCACTCACAAATATTCAATACCAACAGAAATAGAATTACCAATCAGTGACAATGACAATACTAGTGCATTGACGAAATTATTTTGGTGCACCGTGTAGCCTTTTACGAACTATGTTGCGATTCGCTTCCAGTGGTGGCCAGATACAGCTAAATAACAGCATTTTATATGGAACGACTGACTATCTGGCTTTCACGGCTCAGCAACTGGATAAAACGATACCTTTTGACAAGACTGAGCCAATATTATTTACTTAATTGAAAATAGAAACAAAAATCACTTTACTGTATGCATGCTTCCATGAGTAGAACTCATCTTTAAAGTTGTAAGAACAGCCGCGTCATTTCATACCCACCCAAAAGAATCCAAATTCAAATATTTCCAAATCACAAAGGTCAGCCCCCACTTCCCAACAAACTCAACAGAAATAGAATTACCAATCAGTGACAATGACAATAGTACTAGTGCAGTTACGTATAATTGAGAGAATGCAGTTGAATTGTAACGTGTTTATTTATTTACCTATATTAAGCGTCCGGCAGTTGACACGTAGGGGAAATAGAGTTAGAATCGGAATAGAGAAGGGCATATTTTTTTTTCGGTATTCGAAATAAATCGCAAAACTAGAAGCCAGTTGAAAAAAAATGATTCGAGAAAGGTCCGATTTGCAAAATGCCTGCTTGACAAAACATCTGATTCACAAAATGACCGAATTTGAAAACGCTATTATAGCTTTAGAAGATAGAATTTAAAAAGTGTCTTATTAACAGTACGACGCTATAATATTTTTGGCCGATTTTATAGCAACTTATACCAAGTTACGAAAGTAATTCCAAGTATTTGATTCGTCCACCTTAATATTAGCTCGCATATCATGAACACTTCTTTCTCTAGTCTACTAAGTATAGACACATCTCTTTTACACAAAATAACATTGATTTTCTTCATTTTTGATAAGGAAATCATTCAACGCCGTAGTAATACCGAACTTCTACCGAACTGAAAATTCTCTACTAATCATCTTCCAACTTCACTTAACGTACCTTCGCCACTTCTATCCACACAAAACTCTGTGCCGAACGAGATAATTCGTTGGGGAGATGTCACACACACACTCCCTAACTACATTTGTAGCACTAGTGCGACTAACACAATTGTACCGCCTCTCGTTAGGCCTTCTATGCTCTTTTAATCATCAACTTTACCGAGTATATTTTATTGATTGAGTGATTAAAATATAAATAAAAAAGATGAAATGAATGTTGTATCATTTAGGTGCGATGTCGCTATTAAGTTTTGCAGATTTGTTTGTGATTGTTAGTAGCTCTGAAAATGGAGGTGATAAAGAACTTAGATGTTAAAGGATGAAAAATATCTATATGTATGTAGATATAAAATAACAGAGTAACTCTCTCCCACAGCCCAAAATGCTTTAAATAGACACTTGATATTTGGACAGTAAGTACACACATCAACACGGTCTAGGGATATTTTTAAAAAAGCGAATTACTATCAATGTGTTAATTATTTATATGACATGTATATATTTAAAAGATACGTTATTTAATATTCTACCATTTTTTAATAATGGTTAAGGTACTTAGATTAAAATTTCAGGATTTTATGGAAAAAAAATGAAGCATAGACGGAAATCGTATATGAATGAACTTTTAATTTGTGAGTAAAAACTGAAAAAAATAGAAAAATCATTTAATTTGTGTTTATAAACTTGAAGTTAGTAGTCTGAGAAAGCGCCCATGATGTTCATAACACATCGGCAACGATTCGGCATGCTCAGAACAAGGTTGTCAATGTCTTGCTGCGGAATATTGTCCCATGTCCTTCTGAGGTGCGCAAAAAGTTGATCTTCTGTAGCCAGATTTTCAGGAACTTCCTTCAGAGCTCTTCTTTGCAGCATATCCCACGCATGCTCAATGGGATTTAGATCTGGCGATTGAGCAGGCCAGTCTAAGGCCCTAACATTATGTGTATGTAACCAAGCTGCTACCGTTCTCGCCGTGTGTGCCCGGGCATTGTCGTGCATGAGCAGGAAATCTTGCCCCATTTGTGTTCTGTGGGGCAAGATTACGGGCCCCAGCACCTGTTGGACGTATCGTTCTGCCGTCATATTGCCCCGCACCCAAACGAGATCCGTCCGTCCTCCAAGACGAATTCCTGCCCAAACCATAATTGTTCCTCCTTGATATGGGTGAACTTCCTGAGGGTTCTGGAGACGGCTCCATCGTCCAGGAACTCGCCAAACACGCGTCCTTCGTGAATCTGGATGGAAGCCGAACCTGGATTCATCCGTGAACAGCACATTGGACCATTGCTCACGGCCCCAGTCCACGTGGTTCCGAACCCATTCTAATCGTCGTCCACGATTGCCTCTCCGTAAAGGTGGGACCCGGAGTGGTCTACGAGAGCGTAGATTGCTTTCATGCAGTCGCCTTCTTACAGTTTGGTCACTCACAAGCACTTGGTGTTCCACTCGCAGCCTTTGGACCAATTGAGTCGCCGTTGCATTTGGTTGTGCTCGCGCAGTAATTTGCAAAAATCGGTCTTGTCTGGGGGTAGTGATGCGACTTGGCCCCCGGTGCCTCTCCGCTACTTCACCTGTGGCACGATAGCGTGTCCACAATCTTGAAATTACATTTTGATGGGTCCCTATGGCCTCAGCAACATTACGCTGAACAGATCAGGCTTCCAGCATTCCCACAGCTCGTAACATCTCCGCCCTCGTCAAATGTCGGCGTTGCATGGCTACAATACCTCAATTTTAACTTTATCTTTCGTTTAAAAATGAAAAAAAACTGTAACTAAACGTAATTCGTATTGTTTTCTAAATTTCGCACAAATGAAAATTCCCTCTCCTATACATCAAGACATTTTTATGCCACCGAAACAAAAGAATTTTCAAAAATTTAAATTTGGAATTAGTCTGAGATAAATTACAAACAAATCGGTGTATAAAAGATTCCAATGCGGCCAGTACTTTTCGAGTTATTTAATTGAGTATGAAATATCCCTAGACCGTGTTGATGTGTGTAGTTGTATTTTATAACGGAGAGGTGTATACAAGGTGTTGCTTTGCATCCTCGTCAAATTCAAGGAGGTAACTATACTAATGATTCTCGACCCGAATCAATAATATTTTTTTTTTAATATTTCTTTTTAAATATCGGAAATCGATTAGTGTACACCACCCGTATTAAAACGCGATGAAAAGGGCTTCATTCTGAAATAGTGACAAATTAAGACAACTAAAAAAAGCAGCGTTTATTATTATTGACCAGGTACCGTAATTTACATATATTGCATATTTACGTCTTCTATGACAACCTCCTGAATTTTGACGAGGTTGCAAAACTACACCTTGGAGAAATGATCATAATATGCAATAGCATAGGTAAGTTTAAAAACCAAATACAACACAAAATCCTCTATAGCTACCTACATTCAAGCACAAACGACTACGAATCACACCGCACGATCCCCACAATATGTGAGCAATATAAAATCAATATGAAACAAGATTGCTCCCCCGAGAATCGCCGCACATGGGACCTGATATTGCGCGGGGTTCAAACGGTATATTGATATTATGATTTGGGTTAAAACGAGATTTTTGGGTTGAGAGAGCTGTGAAAGAGTATGATGTGGTTGGATGAGCGGGTTCTGCTTTTGAGGGTTGATAGTTTGATGATGTTGGTAGCGTTTGTAAGTTGTTTTCCCGTCGGTGCTGTTAAAGGGTAGGAGGTAGTATTATATTTGAGTTGGGCAACGGAAAGTACCTTAAAGGTTTTGATTCCCTTGTGAAATTGCATAATATGCGAACATAAGTGACAAAAACCGGTCATGTCTTCTGAGCGCGTTGATTTACAAGTTTGATTTTTTCACAGCTGAAAGAGACCGTAGACTTGAGTATTTGATATAAATTTCAACTTGATACCTCTACGCGTTTCTGAGAAAAAGGGTCTTGACAAACAGACAGACGGACAACAGAGTGATCCTTTTTAATATGGAGGTACGGAACCCTAATTAAAAATTAATCAATAATTTAGTAACACAGCCCTAAATGTGGGTACGAAAAGATTCATTTTGAAATGAAGTAGACCTCTTGGTAGCCGTTGATCAGTCACCTCGTTTGATTTTAAGTGCTCTTAGCGATAAGATCAGAAGTGATAGCCTGGTGGTGTGATCATTGGACAGCCAGGTCTCGAATTCGAACCCAAAACACGCACTTCTGATTTTTCGGATTTATTTGCGTATTGTATAGTTATCACGTGCTTCGGTAAAGGAAAACATCGTGAGGAAACCACACCAGCATGCCTGAGAGATCTCGACGGCATGTAAAGCCAAGTCAGAGGCCCATGGCCAGAATATTGAAGCTACAGGCCCACTGCTCAACCTAGACGACGCGCGGCGCCCGAGGCAGCATAAGCCGCAATCAATCTTTTGACAGCCTGCAGTACAATGGATTCATACTCTGATCAGTTCTCTATTTACACATTCATCTTTAATTAACTGGGTTTCTACTATTGAGTAATTTTATTGTAATCTTCAATTTTTTTACTCATAACCGACTTCCAAAAAAAAAACAGTTTTGCCACCGAGTTCCGATAGTAAAGTTATTTTCCATTTTTTTTGGAGTTTTTTTTTTAAAGTCGGATATTTTTTTGAAAAAAAGTTTTTAGGTTACCCTTTTCAGTTATCGTATCACACACAAATCCTTGTCAAGTATCAATTTCGCAATTTCTTTTGACTTGGATGACATGTTTTTTCCAGCTATTTTGATTTAAAAACCAAACCACTAAACCGATTTTGATGATATTTCTATGGGACCAATTGTGAAGTATATCCCTTTAGATAAAAGAAGAATTTTTCAAATCGGTTCATAAATGACGAAGAAATGAGGTAACAAAGACAAAAAAATACAACCGAATTGAGAACCTCCTACTTTTTTTGAAGTCGTTTAAAAATCAAACTTAACGCCGCTTTTAAGGTGACAGCGCCAGCGAAATTCAAATTTTCTTATTTTTTTTGCAATTTGCCGGTCATTGTTAAACTGTACATTGAAAAAAATATGATTCGCGGCTGTAATAGGTATTTAGTTACAAAATTAAAATCATCAATACAACCCTCAAAGTTCATACAACCTCATTGAATGAATTTTTCATAAAATAGTTATTCATAGTTATTAAAATTTGCGGGCTACCCTGACGCTTCCACCATATAGCAGTCATCCTTTTCTAATACTAACACAAGATGAAAGGGACAGCGACGCATAAACGGTTACCACTTCAGTATTTTTCATAACAATATTTTTTTTTAATCGGCTTTTTCCTACATTTTGACCCAGTTGTAGGAAATAGTGCGCGAATCGTGCGTCGATTTCCTTTCCATCATGAGACCTAGAAAAACACATCACGAAAACGAAATCATGGGCAACAACTACTTACACCCCTAACTATAGTCAAGTTAAAGTAATTACTTATATATATAATAGAGAAGAATTTGAACGAAGTAAGAACCGTCAACGAAAACAAAGCTAATAATTCTAACTTTTTTACAGTTGTAACTTTAAGCAATTACAAAACTATATAATAAAAATCGGATCTTAAAAATTGTCATTTACTCAAGTAAACACTTTGAATTGTTTATAGATACGGGTGTTAGTCTTAAAAACTCAACAGCGCCCATCCAAAAACTGAAGCCTCCACAAATATCCCGATTTATGTCACAATACATTCGGCAACACGAAACGGCGGAGGGCCATAAAAGAAAATTTTATAAGACACATAAAAAGTTCTGCCCCGAAATTGGAAGTCAGTGGGATGGAGGAAGCGACGCCTAAAGCCGGGGTATCAGGATAAATCAATGTTTGTTTGTGTTAGAATGCCACTTACTGAGGGTAGGGGAAAATGTCGAGTCGGTATGTTTAGGTTCTTAGTTTTTGTTCGTACTGTATTTTATCGGACAAACTTACAGCGAATTTCAACATTGAAACTGTAAGACAATGGTAGCGGCACTGCGAAAATCACTAAACACACACTAACAAAAAATATTACAGCGCCATCTATGACACAAATGAAGAACTACCATCAAAATCCTGTTCACGCAGTTAAAAGTTATCCGTGACTTAAGGCTTTATAGAAAAACGCGACAGCAACTGTCGGGCAGTAGCCCACCAGACACAACACCCATCTTGTCGGAGGATCCCCCCTTTTCGATGGAGTATGAAGAACTTTACACTCCGTTCTTCATACACCTAAAGGAATTAGCGCGTTCAAGAGCCGACAGTGTTAATATTCCGTAACAGTGACCTGACAGCTCTTGAACGCCGCTTCGATGTGTTGATCGTGTTCTGTTTCAACGGCAAAATCGACTTTCAGGTTACAGAAACTTTGCGTGCAGACTCTGTTTGCTTGCTCGAACAATTTGTTTATTTATCTTTGAGTCAGGTAGAAAACCCATAAATTTGTTGGTATTCCTTAACCTATGTTAGTATAACAGACTAAAATACAAAACACTAAACTGAAACTAATAATAATTAATTCCGCCACCTCCTGGAGACTCCTAGCAACAGTGCCTGCACTGCACACAGGTGCCCCACAAGGTGGCCTTCGGTCTTGCTAGCAACAACGCTCAGAAGACTGCTGTCACTGCCCCACATCTAACGCAGCAGTGAAGCACAATGCTCATCATCTACAACTACATAGATTGATGACATTTTTGACATAAACAATATTAAATGAAACAACAAGATTGGCAAAATGCACCTAAGTAGGTGTTAACCCGAATCTGTTGTTTTAAGGTGGAAGCAAAAAAAGATAAAAAATTAATACTACATGAAAAAATCGTTCAATGGGATTAAATTATCTTAGAGGATTGTATTGATGATTTCAATTAACTGTAAAGCCATATTTTTTTACGGTCGCGAATCATATTTTAATCAACGTACAACCTGACACCTACATGCAAATTGCAAAAAAAAAAAACGTAAGATTATTTGAATATAGCGGACTACCCTAAAATATAATGCTTTATCAGACGATGAACTCACTCTTTACCGACAATCGTTTTGAACTTTGTCGATATATTCTAACCAAAGATCCAATTAAAAAATACCACTAAAAAACTCCACAAATACTACTCCATAAAAGTCGTCTCCGTTCCTTCCTTGTTTCTTATATATACCAGTAGAAACTTTGTCGCTTGCCGTTTTATTTGGTTTTCTTTTGACGCGGCAGCCCTTGAGCCCGTCTGATTAATTTCACCCCCCACCCTGTAAGGGTAGGTTAGAAGTACCCGCGCCGGCGGAATAACGGATTTTGTTGCTGGCCGTTTTTAGCTTTAGATGGCGAATGGTTGGTAGGATGTTGGCTGGTAATATTGTGCAATGAGGTTGAGGTTGTATCGTGTCCTATTAATATTTGAGAGATCGTCGCATTCAATACAATATTCAGTGTAATTATCTATTTCGTAACGCCGAAACCATTGTGCCAATCAATCTGTTTTTTAACCGACTTCTAAAAAGGAGGAGGTCCTCATGTCATGCGTATTTTTTTTAATGTTTGTTACGTCAACTCGGTGATATAAGTAATAATCTGGCATTACCTAAGTTTTATTAATAAATAGGTTAAAAGGGTAAATAATTGCATAAAAATCGAACCGATTTTAGCATAACCTACCTTTTTACACGACTGCACAAAAAAGGAGTTTTATTGAAAAGGGTAAATACAGCATGGCGAAATGAGGAAAATCGGGTACTTACTAAATACAGTCGTAATGTTATGTACCTTAAAGAAAGTACAAAAATTGTAGGTAAAAGGGGTTTAGGATACACATAGGAGATCGTAGGGCCCAACAACAGTTCAATACGAAACAATACAATAGAACCTACGGTATTCGAACATTTTTGTACTTACCTAACTACTAAATATGCTATCAAATTTGTCATCCAGTATGTCGAAGTACTTACCAAAAACATATTACTTACAGTAGCTAGACCATTCCAAAAATAACGAACTTCAAACTAATCTGTTAGCGCTAAAATGCTCAAACAAAATTGCTAAGTCCATTACATTTCTCGCTCACAAAATTATCCTACACACAGTGTTAATAAAATACCCAATATTCAAAACGCGACAGCATTATGCGAAAATGAAATTTCAAATCCCCCCTCGCGTATTGGTTGTTTTGTATTCAGTGTGCAATCTGACCGGGTAAAGTGGCAAATCATGGAGAGGCTGAAAATCAGTCAAATAGACCCTCGAGTTACTGGCTGTGTCGGCCTGAATACTAATGCTGCCTTTGCCTGTCGAAAAAAATATAAGTAGAAGTATGGCCGCCGCGCGCGGGAATGGCGGCTAAATATTATCTATTTGGTTATGTTATGTTATGTTGGAGTGAATAAAAATGGCGGGGCTTCGGTGCGCTTGTATTTTTTGATAATTTTGTATTAGAATATAATCAATAATCTTTATTACACAAGAAAGTGGTTACAAAATTGTGTGAAGTCCCTGACTCCTGTGCTAGGTGAGAAACCTGTGTTACAGGAGCCAGTGCCCTCTCCCAGAAGAAGATATTACAGAATCTTATGCAAAAGATTAAAAAAAATAGAAATAAAATAAAAACTATAATAACAACAAAAATCAATTAAAAGTGGTTGAAAGAAGCCTGTATTGTGCATGAGAGTGTCTGCGTGTGTGTCCTATTATAGTATATTGTAAAACTATACTTTTTTCATAAAGTTTTCCACGGGTTGAAAACCTTTCCGAAATGTAGATGCTAACGTAGATCATAGGTCAGTGATACTGAACTGAGCCACCAAAATACAGGCTATGCCTAGTTTGGGCACAGCTACTTCTACTTTTGTGTTCTTATAACTTTACTCATTGTAGATATTGTGTTTTTCTGTTTGTTTGGTACCTAACTTGTGTGTCAATAATTTTAATTTAATATGGTTCTAGTGCAAATGAAACTGGGCTGGCCACATCTGTCGCATGCCGGAGCAGCTACGGGCTATGGTAACCACACAGTGGGTCCCAAACAGCAGCAAACGGCAATGCGGCAGGCCCAGAAGGAGATGGCGGGACGAACTCGACTCTTTCTACAAGGATTGGCGATTAACAGAACTCGATAGGGATAAGTGGAAGAAGGGAAGGGAGGCCTTTGCGCTGCAGTGGGACACAAATGGCTGATAATAATAATACGGTTCTAGTGACAACAAAATTCTAGAGTCTAGAGCCCTAGTCATATTCTATGAAAGGATCAAAATGAAAGCATTGTACCTGTTGGTACCTAAGTCCTGAGCAAAGAGAACGCCGACGCCGACGGCTCGGCAAAAGATTTTACATATTGAAGATGCACACAGCTATTGATACCAGAGTGATGAATGTGATGACGATCATAACGGGTGTTTTTTAGGCGGAAAACTATAAATTGAAATTTTTTTTTTTTTTTGTTTTTACTTTATTTGACTGATTGATTGATTGCCATTTCTGTTTGAATATGTTTTCGTTCATGTGGCCACCGCGGCTGGTTTATTAGAGTAAATAAAAATTGGCACGAGGCTCCGTCTTGTTGTTGCAACATGAATGCCTTCCAATCGAGACACGAAAAGTAAGTAATCATGCTTCTGTACCGCATCATAATTTTGAACCTTTGACGAACGATCAATTTCACGAAATTGACATGTTAACCTGGTTCGTGCGATTTGACACCATTAGATTATTTTCTCAGGGCATATGGGATACGTAATGTCGCATGTCTACGCCAATTAATCGGAAACCATTGAGCACTTGGATGCCTACATTCAATGCTTTATTGCCGAAATACAGTCTGATTTTGTACGAAGAGTGTGTGTCAATTGGCCCTCTAGACTACGCCATGTACGCGGTAGCCGCGGTGGCCACATGCGTGATATCATATTCAAATAGATATGTATAAATGGTATAAAATTACTAGCCAAATAAAAATGTAAAAGTACTTAATTTAAATAAAACTTCAATGTCGAAAACGATGCCAGCGTCAATGCCATTATGTATTTTGATGAAGCTTTCCTAGATCCTACATTGCGGTCTGACGCTGCGGTGGAACCGTGACCACAGACAGCCAGTACCAGTAGTCAGGTGCTGTCACTTAAAGAGCGACAAGTGATATTTTTCTTGTTTGAGAAATGAATTTAGCGAAACTGAATACAAACCGTACCGCCGCCACAGTAGTAGGTGTACTGTCGCTTGTATTATTGTCAACCACCAATGTCGCTGCCTTTTGCAGTCAGCCGTCGCATTCGGAAGTGTAGGGCATTTGAACCTTATTTCTACTAGTCGTGAAGTGTCAGTGACAACTAGAGAAGCGCCGTAACGGCTGAATTGTTTTCAATGAAAACTGGCACACGGGTAGACCATGATTTAGTGTAAGATAGACACCTATAATCATAATCATAATAATCATAATCATAAATCATTTATTTGCTATGTCACAGCCATACCTATTTGATAGCCATATTCTCGTGGAATAACTTCATACCACCATACGGGTGCACCTGCAAAACTGTCAAAAGCAAGTCTAATATAAGAAGTAATATCTAAGAAGAATTCTTACCATTCATCCTTCCGTCTGAGTGATCTTGAGTCAGCTGCAGAGGTGTCTGAGCAACTTCCATCTTTAATTGTACTGATTTTGAAGTTCACTTTTATATCACTGACTGTTATTGCGTCTTACAAGACAAGATGTTTCATAGTTTTCTCTTTATTTTCACAGGGATTTGATTTAACTGCCGAAGTTATATATTTAAAGTTAGCAAATGCACATAAGGACATACCTATATAGCGGATCGATTGAGGTTATTTTAGTAGCGCATAATTGCACACTCCAGGACTTGAATGAGGCAAACGACAGAGATGTCCAGGTCGCTACGTACTGGTCAAAATCTGAGCCATCGATTCGAGAGGAAGAAGAAGTAGAGAAGAAGAAGATGTAACGCATAATCAGCCTATAATGTTTTCACTACAAGGATACAGGTCTCTGTGAGTGGGAATATTCTCTACTGCAGGGGAAAATCTCCATCTAGCTAGAGAGAAGGAATGAGGTTTTATCACCATAGGACAATTTCGAAAAACTCAGATAGACGTTGCTTAGAAGTATTCCCATTTGAGCACCAAGCTTCATAATATATGCATATTGATGGGTACTCAAATGAGAACATCTCTTTCTAATGAATAAAAATAATACCGTAATCGTATCAGAGATCAATACATTCTTATTACTTATTTGTTCAGATGTTCATGAAATACCAACGCAGAATCAAGTATAACGAATCAATGATCATGATAAAACAATAAATTTCATTACAAAATTAAATTCATAACTTCTTTTTGGTGTATCGATGGCAAATTTTCATCAAATATATTTTGGCCCAAAGCTCGGAAGTTATAAAACTATTGCAAACTGGGGATGCAGCTGAATATCGGTATTTCACATGAAGCGAATGCCTATCTAACTTGGACAATCAACAAGAGAGAGACTTTGAATAGGTATTTAGATTCGTGGCAACGTTGCCAGTCTTCTGGGCACGTTTCCGAATGACAGCGATGTGGAGGAGTACTTAGATGCCTAAGCGTCCTGTTGTTTAATAAGTCAGTTTGTTTATATTAAATAAAAAAGTCTTTTTTGTGATTATTTATTTAAGTTTCAGATACTTAACTTACTTTACCGTAAAAGCCTCTAAATAATTAAATATAATGAAGTCTATAAGATAGAGTCCTTGTTGGTAACATGCCATATTGATTTCATGTTAAAATTCCTTTCAAAGTTTTGTATCGATTCACCCCTGCGATTCTATTCACCCCTTTTTACCCGGTTCTTACTGTTTTACTGGCTCCTGAAATACGGGTATTCTAACCTAGCTCTGGAGCCAGGGTCTCACATTTTTCTGTAACCTGTTTTATGGCAATAAAGAAATTTATTAATATTATTACTTAAGTCTGTCAAGTTAAAGTAAAAATGGGTCAAATACCCCTTCCTTTTGCCGCTTGACGGTCTAGTGAACTTAATGGTTCAAAATTATATTTCAATACAGTTATTGAACCGACTGCAAACCCAGTGGTTTGCAGTCGGTCTCATTTAACGATCGGCGACATCACGGTATAGATACCAAGGCGAAAATAAAAGGACGAGCTTGACCCCTACCGAGAAAATTGGTCCTCAATGGCAGAATAGAAGTATTTTATTGTCAAGTTACCATTTTGTTTTGTCCTGTGCGAGACTAATAAATACTTTTTCTTTCATTCGTTCTTTTTGAAATGGATGGATTGAAGGGGGCTTTTGTCCTGCACCGAGATAATTCGAGCTGGATATATAAAGGTTATGCCTGGTTTAAAAGATCAGAAACTAAGTCCTCAAAAAAAAACTGAATTAGCTTATCAAGTAATGACCTCCGCTACTATATTGTTTTTTTTGTAAGACTGACCTAGCAGTGTATTCGTGGGTTACGTCCTACTTGGAATGATCACACGAGACTCAGCTACTAAGCCTACTAATAAGACGGACTCTGTCCTTTGTTCTTTTTTGGATTAGAGGACCTAAAGTTCCCTCCCTTCGTCCTTCCTGGGAAAAGGTTGTTGGGACTTGTCCTAATTTATAGACGTATGTCTATCGAAAATAAATCGTTTGTCAAGAACTAAAAACTTCTCTTCGTGCCGGAAAACGGTGACAACATCCTCTACAAACTAGAATAATTATACTCTTATGTAGAAGAAGTTCTTAATTTATTTACTTTATCATTCTTTCAGTTTTCCGAAGGTGCCTCAGATAGGGAACTTGAAAAATAATGGGTGCGTGTAGAGAAGATACATTTTTTTTCTCTAATTACTCTGAGTGGTAGCATAACTCGACAATTAACTGTACAATTGTAGGAGCTCATAAGAAGTGGGGAGATATTGCTATAGGTAAGTCCTTTTGCAATTACATTTTACAAAATAAATAAATAAAAAAAAAACATCGACAAAAATATCCCAAACAATACAGATAAAAAATTCAAACCGTTCACTCGTAAAAACCGAACAAATTCCCTCCAAAATTTGACAGCTAACCACGTGACGTTTCACTTTTGACGTTTATATTTTTTTAAGCACGGACGGGCAAGAGCCGCGCGCGTTATGCCACGGCCGGGGAACTTTTGACGCGATATTGCCTGTGAGCTTGAAGGCGTGGCGTGGCTCCGCCCCGTTGCTTTTCGCGTCTGACTCTGTCCCCCAGACGGGGGGACACTTCGATTTTGGGTCAGCTGTTAACCGGCCGTTTTAAGCTTTAATTTGTGGCATTACGCTGCTGTTGCGTCGGCCCCGTCGTTTAGAATAATGCCGTCGTACATTTTAGCGCGGATTGAACGTTCCGTTTTCCAATTACAACGTGGAATGGATGTTCGAATTTATATAGAATCAATTAGATGGGGGTTCGATTTTTATGCGTCTATGGTCTGTATTTTTGTCGCAGTATTTAACTGAGAAAATAAAACCTTTGCGTCTGGCTGAATAGGATTAATTTTGAACGTTTTTCTTGCATTTCTCGACCGTATCTTTAACAAAGGATACAATTTTCCCTTTTTGACACCTTTCTAACACTTGGACAGTTCATAATAATGAGTAGAAAAATATCTTGCCCTCATTTTTTTCTTTTTTTGATCCATATCCGATCAATCTAACCAGCCGATCCGTCTTCAGTGTCATATTGGAGACTTCTTTGTCTATTATTTTACTAGATACATTGTACGCAGTTTTGATGAAGCGTGTTCAGATTGTAGGCAGGTACCTATACGTAGGAATCTATCTATATATCAGAGCTTCAGCCAAACTGTAATTATATCGCTAAGCCCATTAAGCAATGTTCACGTTAAATTCTAGATATAGTTTTGGTAATACTCTCGCCAATATTCAATGGGCTTTAGACGAGGTCCTGTGCCAAATGGGCATGGGAATACTTAGACATGGCATGCCGTACATAATACGCAAATGACATATAACTGACTTCACTGGATTGTGGCGGTCAGATAGGCAGTCGCTCCGGTCTATTTCGAACTGCACCCAGTTTAAATACTGAAAGCCAATCCCAAAATGGTTGGGAAAAGACTTGGGTATGGAAGTAAGTGTAGGTAGGATAGATATATAAATTAAACTTAAAAGAACCTCTAACCTAGTAGGTTTGAGCTATGCTATTTTAGTATTTGTAGGTATTTAAGTTGTCTGTACATAGTTGTGCTTGCATAGACATAAATACCCAAGTTACCTACACAATTTTCTCTTAACTCCTACAAATAAGTACCTTTACATACGTCGAGTGACATTTGATATCACCCAATAAGAATTCGCACATTTGGCAGGGCGTGGCATGTTGCCTTTGCCCGCGGAAAACAGCCGTCATAGACGAAAAGTCAACATTTCCCCGCGTTGCCATTGGGCATGCCGTGATTTTGGCGCGAAAGGTAACCTCAAGATTGGGTGCTTTTTGATGTCGGTGTGTGAAGGAATAAATACCTAAATCATTATTTGCATACAGCCTAATAATTCTTGAACTAAAAAACTACTTACATAAAAATAGGTACTTAAATTATCTCAATAGTGGTTAATATTCAAAGTTTTTGAATTTCAGAGAAATGTGCATGGACTTACTTAATTAAGTCATTAGCCAGCACGTCCTACAACCAAAAAATCAAAGACAAGTGACGTCTACCAACCCGTCCTGTGCCCGTGCGGTGGATTGAACATTGTTTATATGGTTAAGAATTACTCATGACTTTAGTGATTATTTTTGATCGTTAGCGTTAAAACTTTCTGCCAGTAGGTACTTACCTACTTACCTCTTCTCCTCATCGAAGGGGAGTTTACATTATTTTCAGCGCTGTCGTTACCTATATTAAAAACATTACCCTTCTTTTGAGGCCCGCCACTGTCAGGTGATAAGAAATATTATTTTCTTTCCCTCAAAAACAACAATTAAGGAAAGAAAACTCTGCCAAAAACACAACGAATCAAACCAAACAATTCAACATCATACTTATCGCAGACAGAATAAAATTTCAACATTCAATTCGCTTCGAAATCCAAGCCAAAGGAACCCTGAAAACTACCCACAAGTCAATCGCCAAACTGCGAGTTTCACCCCCGCCACCCTACACCCCTTTCCACCCCACGTTTGCCCCCGAATTACCGGTCGCCCCCTAAACCGCGGTCTTCGGTGACAGTTCAATAAGGCACAGCGACCAATCGCGGCAAACGTCGCCCGGTATAAGCCAATAGGATTAACGCTATATACGTCTTTTTCTAGCGTGCTGCTTATCGTATCTACCTGTCTCGCTCCAACACACGGTAGACGGATTCTTGATTCGATTTCGATTGAATTCTTTATACGAATTTTCTTTTGTTTTTCACTCCGTTGAAAAGGCATGTCTCTGATAATATTAACTGCTTGTCTTTTTTTTCTCAGTTGAATTAAATGTAAAAGGTTTTGGGTATTGGAGCAAGGATTTTTCAGGGGGCGTAATACAGAGACAATTCTAAGCTTAAGTATTTTTGTAGTAAGTAGTTATACTTAAGTAGGTTTTAATGTCATTCATTTTACATCTTTTCTCTTTGTTCTTCTTACCTAGTCTTCGTTCTTTGTGAAAGTGTTTATGTCGCTTGCAATTTTCACCTCTTCGTGAACTTTGAGAAAGGTTCATATCAGGCCGACATAATTAATAAGAACCCGGGATTTATCATTTATGGCTACACAATTTATCATTTTACAGATTATCAAATTATGAGAAGGTATGAATCATGTTTCCAAATTGCAAAGACCAGACTGATTGCTCTGTTACCACTAACCAACCAGTCTTACCAAGGAAAAAGTGTAGGTATCGTCTATGCCAAGATAGCCCGCGAAATTAGTTTTTTTTTTTTTTAGTTTTTTTTTTTCAATTTGCAGGACAATGTCAGTTTGTATGCTAAACAAAATATGATTTGCGAACGTAACACGTATGTAGTTACAGAATTATAATAATTAAAATCATGAATACAACCCTCGAAGTTCATTTAATTCCAATGACTAATTCATGGCAAAGTTAAATAGGGCAGTCTATCCGGGCGCATTCACCTTTATAATTAGGTATCCAGTTACCTCCTTTATTTTTGATGTCAGATGAGCAGTTGCTCCATGTAAAATGCTGGTTTTCGGCTGCATCACTTTAGACATGCAGCCAGTCCTAATATTTAAAGTTGGAAAATGCTCAATGATTTTGTGGCTTGTTGATCTCTGTTTCCAAATTTCATAAAAAGGTATGAAAATTATAACCGGTATCAGGAACAGGGTCCAAGCTACCAGCTGTCAAGGCTCCAGAGATAGGAACCTCCTAATATTGCGCGCCATGTCAAGAAGTACCGCTTTTTGAATCAGGCCCTGCTCCAACTGCCCAACGAGAGCCTCCTCAGGTGGTGGTCGAGGGTCTTGACAATTAAGCCATTGGCTGACACGAATATCGCACAATGACAATCACAATATATCGGCACAATGATTGCCGAGTCCACATGTCACATGTTGACAACCTCGCGAGCCAGGTCAAGATATTTGATTTGCTTAGTACAATGTTATTCACAATGCTAATACATACAATGTTATCCCAGTACAATGCCATTCACATTGTACTGGAATCAATCACTTTACATAATATATTTTGTTTCCTTTATTTATTTTTCTAACTTATTTTTACATTTAAATATCCCTATACAAAATCAGTATAAAAAAAAAAACATTTAAAAATAAATAAAATAGTAGCCCACCAGCACCGGGAACAGGGTCCGAGCTACCGGTGGTCAGGGCTCTTGAGAGAGGAACCTCCTAACAATACGCGCCGTGTCCAGAAGTACTGCTTTCTGAATCAAGCCCTTGATCCAGCCGCCAAGAGAGAGCCTCTTCAGATGTTGGTCGAGGCTCTTGGCTATTAAACCATTGGCTGATACGACTATCGGCACAATGACTGCTGTATTCACGTTATTATCAGCCATTTGTGTCCCACTCCACGGCAAAGGCCTCTCCCCTGCTCTATATAAAATTTAAAAAAAAACCCTAAACTATGCCTATTTAATTCTTCTCTTGGTGTCAATAACTTATGAGATAGTATCACACACAAAGCCAGACTCCGTGACTACCACAGAAATTCCTGACGGAAAACCCAATAACAATTTGCCCGACCCGGGAATGGAATCCAGGACCTCATGCTCAGTAGTCGCGATTGCGACCACTAGACCGATGTAGTCTCTTTATAATTTTATTTTAGTGTAGATTAAGTTTAGGTGTATTCTGGACTTACCTACACCCGTATATTCTGTAAACAAGTCAAAGTGATTATTTTTTATTGATTTTTATTCTGTAGTTTAGTAGTTGCTTGAAATTAGAACTGTCAAAAGTTAGAATTCTTACACCCGTATCTTTAAACAAGTCAAAGTGTTTACTTGAGTAAATGTCATTTTCAGGAGACGATTTTTACTATGTAGTTTAGTAATTGCTTGAAGTTAGAACTGTGAAAAGTTGAAATTCTTAGCTTAGTTTTCTTTGCCGGTTCTTACTTCGTTAAATTCGTTTAAATTCTTGTCTATTGCATAAAAAATGTGCATAGGTAATTACTTTAACTAAGTAATTACTTTAACTTGACTAGCTACTATACCAGGGTTAGTATAAACGAACATTGTAGACAAATAAATTAACACTGAAATAGCCGAAATTAAAACAACCCCTAATCAAATCCAACTCACCAAGCCGAACAATGAACAGTACAAAAGCATTGCCTTTTATTAGAGGAACGTCAGTAACAGTGTTTATTTTAATCATCGCGTTTTGAACACAGATAAATTGGATAATAAGCGCGGTGGGGTGTCTCTACGGGTGGCCGGTGTCAGGGACAGGCATTGCTTGCCCATAGAGATGTCTGACTGCCAGTGTTTTGATGTAAGTAGCTAAGGATTCGTTATTTGAAAATTCGTGTGTTTATTTTACATAGCCTTGTTTTTACTTTTGTTAAACGATCTAATGATTGGATTTTTCACACAAAGAAGGTACCCTATACTAACTTAGTTTAAATACAACTTCTGAGAGAAACTAGTATGAGATTACACTGGCGAGGCTTGCGAAATAAATGTCCTTAATAATATTGTAAATGCGATGATAACTCTGTCTGTCTGGGCGGTCTTAGCCCAATGAGAGTCCTACAAGTTTACATGGAATTTTCGTTGGGTTCAATTGGCAACGGCGTCTATATTCTAACATTACGGTTGTCCTTCCCGAAGGATTGACATATAGCACACTCACGTTTCTCCAGTTATGTTTCAGTCCCATACGAGCCTATCGCCATTTACCGGGCTCTCAAGGGCGTCGCCAGCTTTTGAGCTTAGAGGAGGCAGAAGAATGTGAATAAATTAACTTAGGAAGACAATTTAAAGATCTATAGCTCCAAGAGCGAGCTCGAAAATTAATCACCCTACCATGGACAGGTTAGAATGGTTTTAACCCTTCATACAGGACTTATAGACCAAGTCAAAATTCAAGTGGAAGTATACTGCAAGAGCGAGCGAAGCGAGCTCATATATTTTATCACCTTACCCTGGACAGGTTAGAATTGTTTTGAGTCTTCATACAGGAGGAGTTACTTGGTCAACTTGCAGACCAAGTCAAGATCTACGTGGAAGTAGGCTGCAAGAGCGAGCGAAGCGAGCTCGAAAATTCTAATTTTCTTTTGTGTTTTGTCAGGTTGTATGTTAATTTAAATATGATTCGCGACCGTAACTGATAAAGCTTTACTAAGTTATAATCATTAAAATCATCAATACAACCCTCAAGGTTCATTTTAACCCCATTGAATGACTTTTCATGAAATATGTAGGTAGTCCTACAATAATAATTCTCTCCTTCAGCATAGATCAATATCATTAATTCTTTAGCCTACGTAAAATTCTAAATTCAAGTTTTACTACATAAAACCGCCTAACCAAAGCAAGCAATGTGTACCCAGCCTAACACCAAACAAAGTGCATTACATAGCGTTGACCAATGTCCAATGTCCATGGCCAGACAAATGGACTGATGCAATTGCACCCTGTAGTTATCACAAAGGGATTTGTCACAGTCCGATACAGTTGCGATGTAATTCACATAGACACGCGATTACCTGTTCCGTTTCGATTAATTCTTAGCCCTGTGTTTGTACGTACCTAATTATGAACATAGGTGCAATATTTTTGTTTTTTTTTTAGCTGACGTACCTACTAGGTATATCTTGAAGGCTTTTTTTCCTTCTAAATTATGTTTGTTATTCGACTGTACGTATATAACGCTGCGTGTATTTTTTCGCGCTCTAATGACATTGTTAAGAGGGTGGTGTTGGTAATATTTGTGAAATTGTCTATGAAAAAATTGTATTGAAAAAACAAGATGGCGGCGGTAGTCCCTACTAAGTCATGCACGGTCGTGCAGCACTGTATTCTTCTTTTCGAGTCGATGATAATTTTCAGATCATTTAGTTCAGGGGGTCACGCTTAGTACTAAGCAATTATTGTGAGAATGTGGCGGCATCTTGAATTCTGTTCCAAAAAGTTATGCAGCTAAAAAGTCTTAACAAACCTCACTAGATGGGGATGTACCTTTCGAAAGAACCGATAAAATAAATTAAAAATGAAAAGTGAATGGTCCAGTTTTATGAAAATTATTTAAGCATAAATTCTCTAGTTATCTAAAGTTATTTAAAAAAAAATGTTTTTTTAGATAATTATATTTTAATTAAATTAAATTATAATAAAAATATAATTTCTGAACGAAAACGAACGTATGAAACGTCAATGTCAAACATCTTGTCTGATTTCGGCATTGACCGTAGACCGTAGACAGAGAATCGAGGTAGACAAGTCCTCAGCGTATGCAGTATGAGATAGCGATATAGTTCGACATAACTACGTTACTACAGCTATGTGCAATTAATATTGCCATACTTAGATTTTCACCCCATCGCTGCATCGTGTGGGTAATCTGGTACTTTATTCTTATGATTGTACGATCTACTACGTACGAGAATTATAGTACGACATTCCATTAATTGTCATTAGACTTTCAAGGGGCGGGGTATATATAACGTTTTGATATGTACTTGATAGGAAATAAAAACTTAAAAACATCAGTTTCATGCATTTTGTATGAAACAGCTGATTTTTATTTTCACATTTTAGGTTAGTCTCATAGCAAAACTTTTTCAAGTGCTGTAAGATTATTAGTTAACAGTAGAAAATAAAAACAGGACCCGAGCGAATACTGAATGCGGCCGGGGTAAAAAAAATTAAATATGTTCAGTGGTAAAAATAATTAAGTGCTGGTATCCCCGTCAAGTTATTAACCGACTATTAACAAATGACACAAAGTAGCATAGATAACAAACTAACATAAAATGTCTCCCACTTTGGTCGGTTAGTACAAAAATCAAGTTAGGAATTTATCGTATTTTTAGATGAAATTATCAATAAATTTCGCTTAATATTGACACAAAATTGTCTTGAGTACAATATTTCTTTGATTTACTTGCTCATTGCTGTAACAGGTAAAAATGCTTTGATTATATATATAATCAAAGGTAAAAATGCTACTTACCGATAAAAGGTTATGTTTGGTTGATTTCGTTCACTACGACTTTTACAGCCATTTATACAGCAATTCACCATCACTAGACACTAAATATTACCTTTTGAAATCAATAAAGTCACAAATTACACAAAGTATGCGTTTCACAGTTTTTAGTAACGAAAATATTTTGACACCACAGTTTGTTTGCCATCTATGACCACTGATGCCAAACAACAAAAAACCGTTACGCAAATAGAGATAAAAGATTTATGCTATATCCTGCTCACACATACACATTTTGACGAATGTGTCATCTCATCCTTGTAATTATTATTATTCTAAGAGCATGTCTACCTCGATTCTCTGTCTACGGCATTGACTTATAACTTAATATAACTTATAACTTTCTATGTCAGTGGATTTCGGAGAATACGTTTAAGAATATAATCATCATTATTTTAATAAATAGTTGGTGTAGTGGTGTGTAAATGTGTATAAACTGACGACGAATTGAAAAAAGCCGCACAAGTGTATAGTATGTGCATAGGCATACCTAAACATAAACACGACAAGAATGAAATATGTGACAGTTTATTGATTTCAAATTGTTTCATTTTATTTATTGTCCCAAGTACCTGAGTCTATATCATATAGCTACATTATAATACTTGTCTACCTAAACGTTGCTGATAACTAAATATATATTATAAAATACGTATGTATAGGGAACCTGTAGTGCGTAGTGTTGTTGGTACAGATTAATAGATGTCGCCACAATTCAATTTTAGCTATCAAATTTTGTGCGAGTCGCAGTGGCGTTTCATTTCATCATCATCATTCTCCTGCCCTTATCCCAATTTATTTGGGGTCAGCGCAGCATGTCTTCTTCTATACTTCTCTATTACTTGTCATGTCAGCAGTTACCTCCTTTCTAGCCATATCATCCTTCACACAGTCCATCCATCGTTTCTTTGGTCTTCCTCTACTCTTATAGCCATCTACATTCATACTCAACATTTTTCTCACTACATTTTCCTCATTACTCCGCCTAACATGTCCATACCACGATAATTGATTACTGCACAACTTTCAGTCACCGGCGCCACTTTCAGACTTCCTCTTATGTACTCATTGCTTATTTTATCCATTCGCGTTACACCACACATCCCCCTTAGCATTCTCATCTCAGCCACATGCAAATGCCTTTCAGTCATCCCTTTTGTGGCCCAACATTCTGATTCATACAGGATAGCAGGTCCAACCATGGTTTTATAAATCTTCCCCTTGAGTTTAAGGGGAATGCGGGAGTCGCATATTGTTCCCATGACGTGCCGCCATTTCATCCATCCAGTGTTAATTCTGTTCTTAACACTCCGATCTATGTCACCATCGCTTTGCACGAGTGAACCGAGAAACCGAAAGTTGGAGCGACTGGGAGGGGCGCGCCATCTAGCGCTATGGCTCCAGAACTAGAGAGATCGCCGAAATCGCAGAACATGTATTCAGTTATACTTCTGTTGATTTTCAAGCCAACATTCTCCAGCTTCTGTTGCCATTTCTCAAATCTGCTCTCTGTCTCAGGTCCATCTTCACCGACAAGAACAATGTCGTCGGCAAACAGCAAACACCAGGTATGTCCGACATCAAAGCGTCCGTAATCAACAAAAAGAGGTAAGGACTTAAGCCCGGCCCTTGATGCAAACCTACAGCCACACTGAACTCGTCGGTGTTACCAGCAGCTGACCGGACGTAGGTACAAGATTGACTGTACATAGCACGAATTAACTCTACATACTTCCCAGGTATACCTTTCTCTTTCGAGGCCCACAATACTTCTCGAGGTTTACTATCGTACGCTTTCTCCAGATCAATGAACACCATGTGCAAGTTCTTGTGTGCACGTCTTTACTTCTCGCACAATCGACGGAGTGCAAAAGTGGCGTCCATTGTTCCTCGAACTGGCATAAAGCCAATCTGGTTTTGGGTGATCTCACTCTCCTCTCTTATTCTTTTTTCTATCAGTTTCTCCCATACTTTCATACTATGTGACATGAGCTTTATCCCCCGATAGTTGTTGCAGTCCTGCACATCACCTTTATTTTTGAAGATGGGCACTAGCGAACTATTGCAACATTCTTGTGGGATCGGTCCTTCATACAACAACTTATTAAAGACTAAAGTCAGCCACATACAACCTTTCGTCTTTTATTAAACACTTCCATACTTCTACTGGTATTTCGTCGGGCCCCATGGACTTTCCATTTTCATACTTTGCTCTGCCTTCCTTACTTCATCCATGCTAATTTCCCTTACCAAACCCATAGTTACTTGTATCTCTTCGAGCACACCGTTCCATTCATTCTCTTCATTCATTAACTTTTTAAAATAAACCTTCCATCTCTCTTTTATTTCATCATCTTTGGACAAAACCTTACCAACGCCATGTTTTATACATTTAATATGAACAATATCTCTCGTTCTCCTTTCTCTTGCTTTTGTTATAGTTTAGAGCTCGGCGTTTATGGTTCACAAAGGTTGGTAAAGGTTTGGATATTTATTTTAAAACAGACAGTGGCAATCATTGCCTCTAGGCTCTAACCGGGCACGGGCTAGTGAATCCAGTTTCCAAAAATATATTACAAAAACCTACTGTGAAATTCGTAACGATATCCCTATAAAACTTTGAATGACCTAGGAATCGAATCCAAATTCAGTAAAAAGCGCCTTGTGCTTGCGACCAAGGAACGAACAAGTTTTTACGAAACATTGAAAAGCCATTGAAATTCTATTTTTCCCAGCGCCATCTGTAGGCACGAGTAGTAAATAGTTAGTTTACTTAAAACATCAAATAGCGCCACCTAGTAACGTTTTTTGTGAAGCCAGGTAGTATTTACCTACTTAGTAGTACTATATGAAATATAGATGGCGATGGCTAAGCTTAAATATCTGACAATTTACATAATTTACACCTATTAAAATCATAATTCTATTTAAATATAATTTAAAAATAATTTGGTGAATATCTTAAATTATTTATGGAACTGAGATTTTGAATGAATGCAAAGAGGTTTTGTAACAGTAGTGTTACCATTTCTAAGTTGAAAATGCTACACCAGGGACATAACCATTTATTATTTTTTTGCCAATTTGGCAAATATTTACATAGTTTTGATAGGTTTTGATACTCGGGTAATAAAATTACGTAAAAAAAACTCCATTTTAAATCGTCAACGGATCCATAGAAAATGAGCATTCTTTTTTGGTGAATTCTATAGCTTCAAAAATGAAATCTGGATGGTATTAAAAAAAATAAAGTCTTCAAAAAATTTTGAAAGGGCGGGAAATATACAAAATTAAAATATTTACTTCAGCAAAAATATTATTTTTAACTGAAAACTAACAATTTACCATGTAAGTATTCTCACAAGTCTTTTTAATTTAGTTTTCGGCGAAACAAACGTTATTTTCCGACTAAATTGTCGCTTCGTAACAGCAACACCGTTGCGAGTAAGCACGTATAATTTTATACACATGTAGGTCAATGGAAAAAATGGCTTAGCACCGAAGTAAGCTCATATGTATCGTGGCAAGAAATAATTTAATAATTTAAATGGCCTTCAGTGATTTATGTCACATAGGTAATGCGTACAAAACCGTCGAAAATGAAACAGATCAGGTAAGTGAGTGTTATTGTAGTGCCATTTTTCAATGGGTTTTGTAAATGTCTTGGACTGTCAATTTGACCTGAAATCCGGGTGATATTACACGAAATATTTGTTACAAGTGCATTATTTTATTTATGTGGACAATAATAAGAGTGCGAAATATGGTTTTAGTGAACATTTGTTGTGATATTTTTCGTGTCGTGTTCCGATATTTTTTTGATGAAGTGTAGTTGACATCGGGGAATGCACATAATATTTTTAGAATTATGTAGTTTGTACGTTAGAGGACAAAATAACAAGGTAACATATTATAAATATACTGCTTTATTGTGTATGACGACATTTAAATGTTATGAAAGATGTTCAGAATGGGGTGTTGCTTTTAGGGACAATATGCTAACACCTACCCACTTTCTATAGTAATGAGCTTCGATACAAACATGGTTTTAAATCCTGCCTCTAATTGAATCACTCAACTGAAGAAGGAAACATCTTCAAAGGCATAGTCAGACCTTGTAATATTATTGTAACTGTAATTACAGAAAACAAATAATAGTGTCAGATTCCACTAAGAAAACAATTAGAATGTCCTTGATAGAACAATTCCTAAACAACAACGCTTATTTATTAATATAAGCAACATCTGACTTCATAAATTTAGTTTTGTTTGTTATTTAAAAGATCTTTTAACCTATTTTGTCTTGTCACCACAATTTATGTTGTGAAAAACAAGAAGTTTGAATTAAACGTATACTTTATACTGATAGGTATACTCAAAGCTTTGAATTATTCATGATGCTGCTTGATGCTTTGATTATTGATAGCAGCGGCCTCTGATATTCTTGACAATCATCATCAGCATACAGCAGACCACTGCTGGTCATAGGCCCCTCCAATTGTACACCATTCAGCTCGCTTCTCAGCAACTCTCATCCAGCTGGTACCAGCCTTATAGGATCAGATGTAAGCATTTGCAATTGCAACTCAAATATTAGAACTTAAAGCTCAATAAATTGGAGTTTAACAGAATGGTTCCAATGTACACAGAAATTTTAGTTAAACAATGTCCATTTATTTCAGCTTATTGGTGATCCCCAATCACCATTAAGCACTTGAGCCACCATCATGTCACTGACTCATTGAGAGAGTCCTCCGTATTGGTCAGTCTGACTCTTTTTGTTTATATTGGGAAAAGAGGTCTCTCTCCTTCCTGTGCTGCCTACAAAACAGGAATTACGAACATGCAGCAATTTTGACAAAAAAAAACAAAATTGTTATTGTAAGGTTACGCACACAACTCCTCATGTTTCACTTTTGACCCATGTTATTCAATAAAAGATTTTGATAATAATTATCATCATTGATTAGTATGAAAAGACCCTGCATTGTACAGGGTCTATATCATAAACTATAAATAATCTCAGACCATGCAGTATGGGGGTTTTGAGGCCTCCCGGCCTTGGAGAGGCTTCTAAATATTTTTGTATGTCCATTCTTTGACCACACTAAATAATTTGCCCAGTGTTGTATTGTTTCTTTATGTTTATAACATCTGATGCAATCAGTGGATTATTTGAGATATGATGCAAGTTTGCACTGGCTGTTTACTTTTAATACTGATGGAAGAGCCACAGAAACATTGTCATACACAACAGAATTATGTCAAGAATATAATATTTATTTATCACCTTAGTATTTATATTATAGCTTCTTGCATTTTATAAATGATTCTATGAATGTAGTAGTTCTTTTTAGACACTCAAAAGTTAAGGGACAATGTTGTTATTGGGTTATTTATTCCATCATGAATTGATCAGTAACAGCTACAAAGTCAAGGAACTTGAAACACAATTGGCAAAATGTGGGTGTACTATTAAGGACCTACCTCACACTTCAGGAATAACAAGCATGATGCATTCATGATGTTATGTTAATGTAAGAAGCTTTTTATTTTGCTGAAATTGAAAGGCTTAATAATTTTTATAACTCAGGACTTTATATTTGTCAGAAAATAACAAAAAAGATATTTAAACTTTTGGGGAAACCCAAGCACAGCTGTTCCAATATTTTATCATATTTTCGCGCAGCTGGTATTACTAAATCTATGTTGCAATCTTTTGAATGTTATACACCTACATTTATATTTAATCTAGTATTAAAGGTTTTTTATCAGACTGATAAGTTAATTCATTCAACAAACAAATTATTTCTGTTTATATTACCGCCAATGCAACTATTGTTTATTTACTTTGGTGCCAGTTCACATAAACAGGTAAAACAGTTTTGTTGTTTTTTGAAAATACATTTGTAACATTTAGTGTTCTGGTGTAATACGCTTCTTACTCATGCGTGATTCATTAAATGTTGCTGTGTATTTGTGTTGCAAATGACAAAAATTTATTCCAATGTGAACCAAAATGTAGGTCCAACATGTCTTGTTTATTTTTGAAGTGGGAATTCGTAGTTATTATTAAGAAATGCTTGGTCTAAAGAATTTACTGATAGAAGTTGAAGAAAACTTAGAGAAGGTACTTATTTAAAAATAACATAAAACCTAGTCTAGTAGGAAGGCTATTCAAGTTTTTGTCAACATAACGGAACATCACACCTGTAATCCCCAAAGGATAGGCAGAGTTCTATCTAAACCCTTCCTGCCAGTAATGTTTTAAGCGTAATAGGGACCTATTGCCATCAGCCAAGCATAGAACTGGATAGGATTTCCGCGATTTTTAACTATGGTAAAATCTTCTCATTAATAACAGCCGCCTGGGTCGATCGTTAGGTTAAGCCGCGGTTGCCTGGGTTGGTCTTTGGATGGGTGACCACCAATTACATACCGAGTTTCCTTCGTGCCTTGGAAAGCACGTTAAACTGTTGGTCGCCGCTGTCTAGGTATTTGATAGTTGTTACAGCTAGTCAGTGGCCTCAAAGTTTGGAAACCAGCCTTACCTAGAGTTGTCCTATTATTCCTTTTCCTGCCTTTGTCCCATGTTATTTTTCTTCCATTCTCTTCTGTCAATCGTCACCAAGTGGTATTGTATTACCCGGGACTTTATTAGGTTTTGGGGGTCAGATAGGCTGTTGCTCTATGTAAAATACTGGTATTTAGCTGCATCTGGTCAGACTGGAAGCCAACCTCAACTTAGGAAAAGTCTAAGCAGATGATGATGATGGTAAAATCTCCTGATTTTTATTTCTGAGCCACTCTTAGTACTTACTAGATCTGTAGGCCGCCTAGCTACTCAGCAATAAATTGAAAAGCCATAAGGTTGAGGCTGCTAATCAAAAGATATTATACACAGAACAATTAAATTGCCCTTTTACACTTGAGAACACAATCTAGATGGTACAACTTTGATTAATGCGCCAGTTGCATTCGACAGGCAATTTAAGTGTTAGCAGACCTTGATTGTGCCAATAAAATATTCACAAACTTTGTTGCATCTGGTCTAGCAAGCTCATACCCACGAATAAATGAAAAATTAAATACGTGTTTATTTATATTTTTAATCAATAAAAATATAGTATTTTATTTTTGATGATTTCAAATTATACAGGTTGGTTTATTTTTCAGTGACCACATTATGTTATGTTATTTATGTGAACAACCCTGGGTACTAGACGCATAAGGTATTATGTATCTTTTACCCTAGAAAAGCATGATTTACTAATAAATTGTTTAAAATCTTTGAACATAGATTTTTCGAATCAGTCATATTTGAGAACAAAAAAATAGGTATTAACATAGTTGGTAAATATAGGTATTGTAATCACTTTCAACACGAAACAGCCCCTTTCTAAATTGTCTTGTAAAATAAAATTCACGCCTCTTTTCCTCAAAGGGGTAAACAGAGCAAAATTGTTCATAGTACACCCACATTTCACCAGTAATAAGTCCCCGTAGATGTAGTATATAAAAACCGGCTACTACGACTCCCAAAACTATTCTTAAAATAACTAGACCCAGTACAAGTTAATGGATTAATCTTGTAACGAACCAAGTCTCTTACAAAATTTATAGCAAGGGATATAAAAGACAACTAGAGGTTATTCTGCAATTTTATGACGACACTTAAATTCATTTGTCTAGTGTAATAATGTTACAAAGTGTGTCACCTTTGGCCTTGTTCAGGCAGTACCATATAGATACTACAGGCACGATTTGCTTTTAAAATAAAATGAGCTTTGAAAAATTTACGAGAGCTTTTACCTGCATCTGACACTTTTTTGAAAGTATGTCATGCTCACTCTAAGTCTCGCTGATGGTGGCGCGTGTGTCGGATCATTTAGTTACCGTCAAAATGGTTGAATTGAATGGTGCTGATCCATGCGTCATGTTCGTGAACGGGCGCTGTCAGTTGTGACTGGTCATCTCTTAGTTGTCACGGCTTATTTGAATTCGTAAATAGCTGCGTACGAACCTGCTTTAAAACTTAAAAGCTAACTGTCTACTGTGTTTGTAGATTATAAAAATCAGACAGAAATGTCTTCTGCGAATTTGTATTCAATATTTGCAAATGTTCAACGTTCATTTAGTCGACCGTCCACTGCTACGTAGGATGTGCACGGGGACGTTTACCACGTTACCTCCGCGGTTCATTTGTTTGCCAGCCAGCGATCCGTGCGTACGCACGACTAATCAAGCTATACAAAATTAGTACAAGCGGATCTCTCATTGTACGAGCAATCTATACAAAGCGAGGCCATGTAACACTGGAATTGTATAGCTTGATGTGTCGCCGTGTGTACTAACGAGTTCACTGACGGTCAACCACTTTTCAACCTTATTCCTTAGGGCATAAGGGTGAATAGCAGACCGTCAGTGAAACCGGTAGTACTTTGGCCGTAGACTGCAATGGACGATCCTTCAATTCATACAAAGTTAAGCTAAGTACGTGTGCGTAGCTTAGACAAGAGCAGCTGTAGGGCTCCTTTATTGTACTGACCAGTTGGTAAATATGACGAATCGTTCATCTTCTTCGTGTAGCTGGAACGAAATTTATAATATCTCGTTAGCCCAGAACTTCACCACTTCCACCGAGTCTTCGGTGGCAGCGCAAAGGTCACTTCGGCTGCGCGTTTTTGGGCTAAGAGGGCAGGAGGCGGAGCATAGTTTCGTTCATTGTATTTTAGGGTCATTTTCTAGTTCAATTTCATAGATATTATTTGCTAGAGCAAATATTAAGGCTTGATATGACTCGGTTCCCGAAAGTCATATCAAGCCTTAATGTTCAATGATAGAATATCATCTTTTCACAACGAAATTTTCCTTCAAAATCTGTTCACTGAAGCTGTGTTGTGACAAACATCCATCATTTAATTCTGTAACAGTTTGGCATTGTTAAATGATGGATGCTTCAACTTTCTACAGAAATGCACTTTTCTATCTAATGGCTAAATGCACTCAGTAGATTTGAAGTTAGATTTAAAGTCTTATTGCACAACTAAGCGCTGAATTGTGATGTTTTTTTTAAATAGAAATCTTGTGATCTTAACTGCCTCGTTGGGTTCGATTCCCAGGTCGGGCAAAGTGTATTTGGGTTTTCCCATCAGGAATTTCTCAATATCAGTCACGGATTCTGGATTTCTGCCCGGTTGATGGCAATAGGCTCGCCCTCTATCATATGCGACTTAAACCATAACTGGCGAAATGTGTGTGTAATATTAGGTACACCTCTGCCTAACTCTTCGGGGATTACAGGCGTGATGTTGTCATGTAAATCTTGTAAGAAATCCCTTTGTACCATAGCTATGGTCTTGAAAGTTTTAGACGAATATTGTATGCTCAATCATGCACTTTTGAACTGGAGTTCCATCATTCAAATTGAACCCGAAACTCCTTCGTTCAACCCATCGAGCCTAACCGTTCATATGTAACTTCAGCCAATACTTCGATATTGACCATATCTCTCAAGTATTTACGTGCAAACGTGACTCGAAACGTCGAAGTTTGTCATAAGTAGGTCAACGTGAAAAATTTTGATCCTGATGCTATTATTGAGGTTTTATTCGAGCTTGCAAGCTAGAATGTAACTCAATTTGAACTCTATTTCTGTAACTTATTAATCGTTATTGGCTGATCGAGTATTATTGTACGTTTCGCATATTGAACTTACACCAAAGCTTTTCAAAATTGATTCTGTCTATAGAAGCTTTTATGGGTTAAGTTTGTTTAAGGGCACGTTCTTCTCCACACCTCTGGGTACTTTCTTCTCCACACCTCTAGGAACTCAACAAAAAAAGTCCTATGAATATCCGACAACTATAAACTTTGTTCCACCTCTTGAGTATTTTTTTGGCTAATTGCACTCGACCACTAGTTAAGTCGTCACAATTAAGTTAGAAGATGAAATTTACATGGCAATGAAGACCTAAGTGAAGTCACTTTCTATAAAATTGGAACGTAACACTAGGAATTAGCGATCGCCGGGTCTTTTTTGGGACAGTCTTATGTCAGGATTATTGACGTCCAAAAAGTCAGAAAATATCCTCGAAAAAAGTGGAGAGATGGAGTTTTAGGGTCTGTCTGCCTTATGTAATTTTTGACATTCAAAAAGTGATCATTCTCAGCCTAATTTGAATAATAACGTCTTTTAACTTTAATAGACTTACAAAGTTCAAAGCTCAAGCTTCTGTCAACATATTGGGGTCAGGACCTTCCGGACTCATGGCCGAAGAGGCTTAGTGTTCCCGAGTATTCTCTGACGTACACGAACGCTGAGCTCGAAAGGCCCTGACCCGGGGCAGTATAAAATTGTTGATAGTTGGTTTACATCGGTTCCAGAATAAACTAATATGACTGTTGTTTTCTCCGAAGAGTTAGACGGAGGTGTACCGTTTACTTATAGTATGTGCACCCATACTTTGCCTGTTTTTATTGAAGTCCCAAATAATAGGGGGTGAGCCTATTGCAAAAAACCGGACACCGATCCAGATACCGAGTTGCTATTGAGAAATTCCTGATGGAAAATTCACTAATACCTACCACCAGGAATTTAAACCTTCGTCGGGATATTTTCCGGAATTTAAGTGGAATTATTATGTATGTGTCTTTACCAAAAGTAATAGAGAAGTAAGGAAGAAAAGACATGCTGCGCCGCCCCCAAATAAATTGGGATAAGGGCAGGAGGATGATGTCTTACCAGGAGGTTTCGCGTTACCCATTATGTAAAGATCAGATGGACAGTCGCTCCACATAAAATACTGGCATTCAGCTGCACCTGGTTAGGCTGTAAGCCAACTCCAAAATAGTTGGAAGAAAAGGCAGATGATGATTATTATAATTTATTTAGAGTGTGTAACAATTCTCTTTTTTGTTTGCAGTCGGATCGCATCATGGAAGAAAATACGATCGTCCGTGATCTCATCACAAAAATTCTCGATGAGACAGGACCTTCAGATGGGTGCAGGTGAGTTTCATGAACATAATTATAATCTGAATCTATTCAAAGTTCGAGTGAATCGGTTTCTTGTAGGCAAGCGTGTTTCCACCCTAGGCCGCATCATCGCTTTACGACAGGCGACTTGCGGCCAAACGCAATCCTATTTAGTAAAAGAAAAACATTAACTTTTCTATTGTATTTGAAAAGGGACTTAAAAAAAAACATAGTTGTCATTGTTGGATGTTATATATGCGTAGTTATAAAGAGATATTGTTCCGTTCTATTTGAGATAATATCTCGAAAAGTATCTGTTATGATGGTAAACAAATGAATCATAAAACGTACTTCTGGATGTCTATTTGTAATTTTGTAGTGCATGAATTGTCGGAAAATTATTTAGATATAAAGTTGACCCTTAAATACAGATGATGTGAGTGATTGCGTTATAAAAATACCTGAACAGGGTTTTTTTTATCAGATACTAGTAACAGGGGGCATAAAAAGGCCATTGTCACTTTGTAACCAAACGAATTGTAACGTGATTATTTTTATTATCCTATTATGATTCTGCTAAAGCGGTCGTATTAGGCCTACAGACCATAGGTCATGAGAAGTATAAGGTCGGATGTACAAACTCTCTGTATTTGTACGTCCTACCTTCGTTCAGAAGAATAAGGTCGTATGTACAAAACTCAACAGAGGAGCTCGTTGCTGAATAATAACAGCCGCTCGGGTCGATCGTCAGGTTAAGCCGCTCTTGCCTGGGTTGGTTCGTGCATGGGTGACCACCCATTACATACCGAATTTCCTCCGTGCCTCGGAAAGCACGTTAAGCCGTTGGTCCCGGCTGTCATTTGTAGATCTTTGACAGTCGTTACAGGTAGTCAGTGGCCCGAAAGTCTGACAACCAGACTTACCAAGGGGTATCGTATTACCCAGTACGGACTGTGTTGTGGAGGTCAGATAGGCAGTAGCTCCATGTAAAATACTGGTATTCAGCTGCATCCGGTTAGACTGAAAGCCGACCTCAACATAGTTGGGAAAAGGCTAGACAAATGATGATGTAACAAAACTCTGAATTGCTACATCCGAACCCGGGCTTCCGATATCGAGTTGGGAAAAGACTTTGCAAAGGATGAGTTAGTCTGTGCTTTATCTGAGCGCATGCCACTATATTGCGATTATAAGGATCTAGAACTCTGTTGACGTCAATGCAACTGAATGTGGGTCGTACAGGAAACGCCCTATTATCGCGCCAAAGAAATTGATCTTGCGTTTGCAAGCGCATAGATTGCATGACCTGATTGTTGCCATTCATTTTCACATAAGTTCAAGAAGTTTCGAGTATCTTCTTCAGATGTTATTGAGTGTCTTAAAAATACCATAATCAAAATCGCTTTGACAGAAACTCATGTTACTAAAAGAGTGATGGATGGAGAGGGAGCGGAAGGCTACAGAAAAGATGGATGGATTGTGTGAGGAATGATATGAAAGAGAAAGGAGTAGGTAAATAATACCGCGACGTCTGACAGGGGTGAATGGAAGAAGAAAACGTGTTGCGCCTATCACAAGTAGAATGGGACATAGGCAGGAAGATGATGATTAAAATCGCTTTGACAGCAAGAAGTAAAAGTCTAAAAGCAACTGCTTACAAAGTTGGTTGGATCCGATCCAGCCTGTCCCTTGCTGTCCTTCACCATTGACGGCTTAAGCCAAGGGGGTGCCCTTAGGGTCTAGTTGCTTAGTTCTTGAGTTGCCCTGGCTAGAAGCCTTACATTCAAGGGATCCACAGGTTAGCCGATTAAGCAGCCGACAACATGCTAGGTTGACCTGCCTGATGCCAAACACAAAGCAAAAGTTACGTAAATGTCGAAATTTGCCGCCTGTTGCCATTTTTTGTGAAGTAATATAGAAACCAATAGTGAGACTGCAGCCTGTCATTGCGATTCGGCGGTTTTGTCGATATGGTTTGCGGTTGCAGTCGTTTTCGGAATTGCACTTTTACGCTATCAAATCAGCTTTGCAAGCAAAACAATCACACTAATTTCTGGTTTCTTGTCCTAAAAAAATATTTTAGTAACTACAACAGACTACAACTAATCGCTGTGTTTATAATAAGACTTGATATCAGATTAAAAGGAGTTCAATGTCACTTAAACTAAGTATACAGTTAATTATCATATCAAATGTGACGGAAATAGCAGTAGTGGTGAATCCCTAATCCCTAATTACATGCAATTTGCTTGTTTATAACTCATTATTTATAAACAAGCAAATTGCATGTAATGAACAAGGAAAGCCCCTAAACAGCAGTAACTTATGCCAGTTTAACACTTACGCGTCAAGAAATAAATGCTAAAATAGAGGCGCACTGATGAATTTTCGACACTCGGGAGTCGTGTGTGGAAATTCCAAGTGCGATAATATTTAGGCATTTGTTGATCAAGTTTACGGACTGCCTCGTTGATCGTGTGCGCGACAGCTGAGCATGAGATCCTGGGTTCGATTCCCGGTCGGGCAAAGTGTTATTGGGTTTTTCAATCAGGAATTTCTCAGTAGCAGTCACGGAGTCTGGATTTGTGCCCGGTTGATGGCAATACGCTCGCCCCTTGTTACATGGGACTTAAAACATAACTGGCGAAATGTGGGTGTACTATTACTCTATTAGGTACCTACACCTCTGCCTATCCCTTCGAGGATAACAGGCGTGATGTTATGCTGATCAAGTTTAAGGTTTTGCTTAGCGTAATCCTCCTTGCAGTGAGAGAGAGCGGACTGTAATCCGCCACGCAGACACAGTGCAGCTTTGTTAATCGGTTGCAATTTACGAAAAACCATAGAAATGAATATCGGCCAACTCGGCCTGCAAGAGATAGAAATTCCAACAGTCAATAATCACGTCTGTTAAAAATCTTTATGAATACACTACATTCGCTTTACACAATGCCAAATAATTTACGTAATACTCTATTTAAGAACGACATTTTAAGGGCGCCACGACCTCTAGTTATCTTTTCTTATCAAATATCAAATTGGGCATAAAAATAATGCGTATAAAATGCTGCAACGTAATTTTAATCGTTTGTTTGGTGCCGACCATAACATATACTGGGTGTAAAAGTAAACTCAACGAAGCAGAAAGGCATTTGTTCTATCCGTCATTGCGATCATTTTTTTGCTGGAAACCATACCTGGCAACCTTCTAGTTACGGAGATATTGGGGGTCAAAGTTCCAACTTTTTCACAAGTTTTTTATGTTATAACTTTACTTTAAATACTGCTATGACACCCCCGCGCTATTCAATGCATTCATCAGCATGTTTTGAGTGCGTTACATTGAGTCCTACCGTAAGACGTGATTTTACACCCCAAAAATAAAAGTAGTTTCACAGCTATATTTTTTGCGTAGAGTTACTTGGTTTGATGTGCAGAATGATTGGTTGACGGGTTCATGAAGGGTCCGTTTACACCCTGTATGAATATGTACTTGACATAATAATCGTCAACGCACAGTTATGAGCACTGCACAGGATTAGCATCACCTCAACTCGAGCCGAGCTCCATACTGCAACGCATAGTCATAAACATCGTGACGTCATCGCCTCTGCTCGGGATCAACTAGTAAGCAGTACCCGCTTACGTCGACGTCGGGTTGAACACCCGTTTACGGCCCGTCCTCGCTTCACTTGCGTAGGGTTTTTATAGCCGTTTGCTGGCGATGGCGGGCGGTGAGCCTACCAAAAGCAGGGTAACGCCTAGCCGAAAGCATGACGTCCACCCGGTGATACTAAGCCGAAACGGTATTTCTTAATCGTGTTGTTAGTGCCTAACCTGGTGTCAGAGTTTATATGAACCTGACTTGGCTTTACAGGCCGTCGAGAAATATCTATCAGGCATGCTGGTTTCCTCACGATGTTTTCCTTCACCGAAGCAAGTTATAATTATACAATACGCAATAGATTCTGAAAAATCGAATATTCGTGCCTTGGGTTCGAACTCGAAACCTATGACTTTGCAGTCCAACGGTCACGCCACTAGGCTATCACTGCTTATCGATACGGTTATAAGCACGTAATCGTATCGGTTGCAGTTGTAAGTGGTCGCAGTTGAGTGGACATAATGGACAACTGTTTGACGACGACCCAAGGCGATGCCACTTCCGTGCAGTGCTTAACTGTGCGTTGACCTTTAGACTTAATCAATGTAGTTTTAATGTTTGATTTAATATTTTAATTTGGCCTAGTGACCTGACCCTCTATGATTGTTTACGTTCCATATCTTTGGTTAAAAGTCCAAGAGCAAAAAAACGACGCGTTCCAGCGAACGAAGTAGACGTAGAAAGAATTGTCGGCAATAGAATATGCAAATCGTTTCTAACCAAGTTTCTCAGTAACCGGGTTGTGGATGTCAGATAGCCAGTCGCTCCATGTAAAATATTGCTATTAAGTAGAGATGGGCCGACTATCACTCATCGTGTGGTTAGTGCCTAACCTGGTGTCGATTTTTTGATTGCCGCCCATGGGCCTCTGACTTGGCTTTACATGTTGTCGAGAAATATCTCTCAGGCGTGCTGGTTTCCTCACGATGTTTTCCTTCACCGAAGCAAGTGATAATTATACAATACGCACATGATTCCGAAAAATCAGAGGTCGTGTCTTGGGTTCAATTTCGAACTCGAGACCTATTTCTTGCCAGTCCAACGGTCAAGAGACAGCACTAGGCTATCACTGATTCTACTCGACCGACTATGACTTTGGCGGACTGCAAAAAGACCGACTGGTCGCCCAAGCAACATACTAAAACTAAAATTACTTCTCTCTGTGGAGTTTAGGGGGGCATCAGCAACGCCCGCAGCGCTTCATGTGCTGAATCGCTAGCATTAAGTACATAAATTACAACGCAATACCTCACACCCGCCGAGCGGTCTCAGAGATTCTTAATTTATTTTTCCGTCAAAAGTTGAATTTAAATTTTTACTCGACTGAACTAGAAGGAGGGTCTCTCATACATCGCTATGTGTTTGAATTTATTGCGGACCGTGCCGCACACCGCGCTGCGTCTCCGTATATGAGCCCTAAGCGTCATTAAAACCTAAAACGAGGTAGCCTTGATTTCATTTTTAAACTTTTCGTTTTCGATCAGCGGCTTTATTTGTCGATCAAACATTGTATGTGAATGCTAAACCATTGTGTAGAAAGGCTATATTCAAAGGATAAAAGACAATTGCACAGAAACATTGTAAAGAAAGTCTTTGCAACGAATGTTGTACTAAATAAAACTATTATGCTTGTATAAGCTGATTGATCGATAACATTAAATGTTAGTACTATAACACGACAAGACATTTTGACTTGTTGCATTAGTTCTTTGTGGGAATAAATGTCGTGGGTTGGTTAAAGGGTCATTTTTCATGCTAACACCTTATAAAAGAATGTGGTTTGGATTTAATTTGTCACGATTTATTAGGCTCTTGCCATGCAATGGTACAAAATTGGCTAAACCTTACTAGTATTATAAATGCAAAAGTTTGTGAGGATGTATGGGTGGATGTTTGTTACTCTTTCACACAAAAAACTACTGAACTAATTTGGGACACAGATAGTTTATGGATAATTTTACACACATAGTATAATTTTTATCCTGGTAGTACGATCCCGTAGGACAGTTACTGAACTCGACGCGGGCGAAGAAGCGCGCTCGGCATGCCCTAGAACCAAAAATTCGAATACCTACTATAATTGACATCCACCAGCCCAAACCCACACTGCTCCAGCATGGTGGGTTACAGCTCACTCCCTGCCACAGAGAAGAGGCCGGTGTCCTGGCTGTGGGAAAGTTATTGACTGATTACGCTATGTTATGTTCTATAACAACATCTCCTGTCCCTAGGTGTTCAATGATAACGTTTTTGTGGTTTTCTTTTCCAGCTCGTTACAACCACCGGAAAAACCTCTGAACAACATACAGACGAACAGCCAGTATCCTAAAAACGAGGGCAACGCATTCTTACCGCCGCCTTTTTCCGCCAACTCGTACCAGAATAACCAACTGTTCAACTTCAACCAGTCCGACCAAAACGGGTTCAATTTCAACTTACAAAACGGTTTCGGCAACACAAACGGTTTCGTCAATTATGAGAACGACGTGAACACGTTGCTTGGTATCGATACCGTACCCGATACTTCCACAGATACTGTAACTCAGGAACAGTTGAACCTACTCAGACTTGCTGCTCAAGAAATTGGCGGCGCACAGTTCACGACACCACCTAATACGAATAAATACGACGAAAAATTCAACAATTACAATTTCTTCGAGCCCAACCAAAGAAATTCGTTGCCTGAAGCTAATATGTTCCCAGTGAACAACTTCAGCAGACCAAACAGCTTAAACCTTGATATGAACTTCAATACGAACTTTGAAACCCCGTTCAATAGTACACAGAGGTTTCCTAACAAATACGAGAATTTCTTAAAAGAACAAAATCAGGACGCTGAAATACTGTCTTATTTGAATCAACTGAACATGTCTTCCGACAGACCTCGTGAAGAAAACGGAATAAATAACGTAGATTTGAGGATGCCAATGGATTTAAACGGCCATTTTCCGAACGAGGATTTCCGACAAGACGAGAGGAACAAAATGTACGTAAACAGAAACTTCCAACAGATGCCGCCTAACAGAAACTATGGGGAGAATAATTTCTACGATAACATGATGGCCCAAATGAATGATAGGAGTCCAATGGGTCAAAACTTCGATTACTCGAATCAATCGACGCCCGTTTCGGCTGCTAACTCGATGAATTACAATCGATCGAATGGTTATAACCAGAACGATATGATGCAGCGTCGCGACATGAATCCTATGATGCCTCGTGAGAATTTCCAAGGGAATGGGAATATGAATGATAGGACGAACTTTGAGAATCTCAGTCGGGAGAATATGCAGCAGGCAGCTATAATGAGGCAGAACCAGGAGTTGGCTCGACAGATGAGCTTGTTGATGAGGAGCAGACCGCCGCCTAACCAGTTGAATGTTGATGTGTCGTTTTTGCACGAGAATAACCCTTTTAACCTCGGTAAGTGTATTTTTATACTGCGTCGTTAATCTAAGCGCTTTTGCTCAGCTCTGGTGTCGATTTTCTGGTCGGGAAAAGTATAATTGGGTGTTTCCCTCGAAAATTTGTAAGTAAACGTACTGAGTTTGGAATTGTCTCTGGTTGATGGCAATAGACTCATCTCTGTTACATGGGACTTATAACTTGCGATTTGTGTGTGTACCATAGGTACATCTCTGCCTAACCCTTAACGAATAACAAGCTAATATTCTTATTTATTTATTTATTACATTATCGTAGTAAAAATAATAGCAAGGCAGTATGGTGACGTACTAAAGACCTTTATTTAGAACCTTGTCATAATATGCGATGCAAAAAGCGACGCCAAAAACGTGAATTATTACGTTCATGAACAAGCAACAATTTAATGTTTCAAAGTTATTCCAAGAATCGTACACAAGTGAAGGCTCATTCAATGCTTGCTTTTCAATAATGCATAAAACAAGTTACATTGAATATTTGCTGAAAATCATTGCTTATTCAATAAATGACCTTGATAAATACTTTTGTTATTCAATGAATCTTCTGCGCGTGGTGTAATGAAGCTAGGTACGTTAGTTCTAGTCATAGTTGAAGAGTTCAAGGTGAAAAATATGTTTAATACCATTGCCACTGGCATTTATTTGATCCATCCTGCATTCTCTAATCTAGAATCCCTTGCTATGCTTGGGATTCTGCTCTAGAATCCTTCGCTGCTCTCGGGATACAACTTAATCCCTCGAATTAAATTCCCTTTTTTTACTCGTTGTATAATCTACTAGTTTTTTTTTTAAATTGAATATGGTAGGCGATGACAAATGAACGACTTACTAATAAAATAATAGCTGCTTATTTACGATAGAACAACATAGACATCATGCTCACAATCCTCGAACGGTCTAACACATAGGTTCCCTACGGGGGCGGTACCGCCCCCTAGTGGGCGCTGGAGATTTCTTTTTTGTTCTTTTTTTTGGCATGGGACGGGAGCGGGTCCAAAGGCAAATGGGGGCGTTATGAAATACCTCTATTTTCATGAAAAAACATTTTATCTAGCCGTCTAAAATGTTTATCTTATAACTATTTTGTTAAAGGGGACGTTGGAATATTTTTTTAAAGGGGGCGGTAGTCCATAAAAGGTTGGAAACCTATGGCTAACAGAAACCCAACAATTCGCCAGTTATGCCTACACGCCAGTCCCATGTAATAGAGGGCGATCCTTTTGCCACCAACTAGGCACAAATAAAGATTCCGGGCTGCCACTAAGAAATCTCTAATGGATAACAAAAATGATATTGTCGTTTTATTTGTAAACTTTGTAAAAAATAAGGCAAAATTATCAAAACTTATTAGTTTTAGTCCTAGTGAAGTGTGTTTGTGCAATTCAGAGCTTACATGCTAGCTCTTGAATTAATTGTCAGTATTAATTATTTTCCCTCATTTCCAGGTCTGGGCGCGCTATTAGGCCCAAGTCCACCGGTCCCACCGCCAGTGTTGCCATCACCAATGCTAGATCTACCTCTCTTGGCACCGTTTTACGCTATGAGGAATATGAGGTAAAGTCTTTTCTTTATTATTCTCTTCAAAGTGTAGGCATGGCTTTCAGATTTATTGGATTAATCACATGACAGTTGCCTTAATTCGGCCATTTAATATTCTTCATCAAATTCTGGACTGTACGGACACCCACATTACTCAAAAAACACAAAAAAAAATATTACCTTGTCATTAACCTTTTGACCGCCACGGTCGGCTATAGCCGACAAATGAAAACTGCCCAACATGCCACAGGCGGCTATAGCCGACAAGAAAACGACATTTTTCAAGTAGTTTTCATCTGTCGGCTATAGCCAACCGTGGCGGTCAAAAGGTTAATACTTGAAACGGGATATTTACCATGTTTATTATTTATATTGAGTTTCCGATGTTTCGGCACTTGCAAGCACCATGGTCACAGATAAACTGTAGTTATTGAGGGTGGGTGATTATGAGCAGACAAAACGATCTACCCTCTTTCTTAAAAGTTTTGTAATTATAGTGTTAGTGACCATGTCACTATAAAAACTTAAATCCAGGAATATTGTCAACAGAAGCGCAGCCACTTCCTCGGGTATCTTACACGCCCGTCTCGACGCCTGCTACGAACAATGGCGTCAGTTAGAACGTGAACGTAAACGCACAGAAGCGCGGTTAGCGTTAGCGTACCCCGGGCGGGCTGTGTCGTCGTCTAACTCGATACCGGTGCCCAGACTGCCGCCTTGTCCCACCAGGGTGGACCGACTCACTGTTGATATGCTGAGGGAGCATACTAAGGTGAGAAAACATAATCAATATTAAGAGCGTTTACGCCGTCCATGCGCTGTTTGACTCCAAAACAGTACTTTTCAAACCCTTTAATACCATCAACCCTTTATTTTACAAAAATGATAATTACTAATAACTTTAGGAAATTTCGTTGTCTCAATAGTTGGGGAGAAAAATATTTCAATTAATAGAGTATTGGTAAATTGTATCAAGATAACTCAACAGAGGTTTTCTTAATTTCCCTTTTAGCGTCAGTTTCGACGCTCTAATTATAGGAAACCACTGGCAAAACTAATTAGATTTTTTTTTTACCTATTGCTAAGATCCTAAGGAATATAGTTGGAGAAGAAAATTTTTTGATTTAGGTTTCTTTATATAAGAAATTAAAGTTCAAACAATGTAAAATATTAAGGAATTAAAATGATTTTTTCACCGATATATCTTACTTGATTTAATATAATAATAGCATAATATAATAGAAGAACATATGCTTTAAAACATACAATTTAAAATTTCAAATAATTTACAGTGATTATTTTTCTATAAATATTTGAAAACTACTATAAATCACTGCGCGCGAGCAATTTCAAATCAGACCGCCGCGAGGCTTTCTAGAGAGAGGACATGTCGCTCGGCGCTCTGCCTGACCCGAGTTGACCTTAGTCGTACTTGGAAGGATAGCGGACGTTTATAGTGTGATTAAAAAATCTTGGTACTTTGATGATTAAATTTTTTTATTATTATTTTTGATGACTGACAATATTTTTAGTGACAACCAATATCTCCCCAATTTTTTTACATACGAATTTTATTTATTAAAACTTTTACTTATTTTTTTGTAAATAAGAACATAAATTGTTTTTAAAGTTAACGCCAACCTATTGTATTTCCCTCATAAGAGGTGTCACTAAGAGGAACATCGCGTCAGGTTAAAATATAATATAAAATAAACGTAAGTAAATCCGTATAAAGTGATTTATTTGAATAGAATAAGAAATATTTATTAATCAGTCACAAATCAATAATAATTAACGAAGTTCGGTTTCTTTCTAAAGTTTAGATCAACAAATTCATGTTTGAATAACTAAAAAACGACTTTAATATTAATCATAATTATAGCTATACTTGCAATATATTATTGAATACTTATTTTATGCACTCGTACTTTAGTAATCCGTGTACGTTCAAATTCAAATTAAATTTTACTACAACAATTGCACTCGAACGGATCATAGTGGGTTAGTTTGACTATAGCGCGCGAGAGCGCGCCAGCGCTATGCACACAGGCACGCGCGCTTTTGTGTGCGTAAAAAATGCATTGAATTACCTAAACTTGACTTCGCGCGATAGACGTAAACGCTCTTAAGAAGAATAAAAAAAAACAGAGTAAAAAATACCGTAAAAAAACAGAGTAAAAAATACCGTCAGTTTATAAAATAGCTGTTTTAATAGCGCTATTGTCTACGTTGGCTCAAGTATCTAAGTTGGCTCTAGTGTCAAAATAGCTCCAGTGACTGAAATGTCGCTTGTTAGAACAGACCCACCACCCACCCATTGAGTCAATCTCTAAATTTAATTTTAGGGTAAAATAAAAACTTTTTTGCAAAAAAACTAACCAACTTTCAAAAAAAAAAAACAATGTATTTTTTTTTGGCCAAAGAATCAGCATTGCCATCCAACGCGGCAATGCTGCCAGCCTTCTTTTCCTGTTGACAGCGATGTGGACGAATTTTTTGTCGTTCCGTAATTGTACATATTTTTATTGTTATTTTAGTTCTAATATTAGTTTGTAAATAAGATAAATATTTTCTTTTCCACTTTATTTGCAAACAATGGGTTTATTCAAACCATTAAAACATCTCCAATCTTCAACAGGTACTAACACTAATGGGCAAAATGGAGACCCTACGAGCAAGCGTCTGCGTAGCACAAAACAAGAAGCCAAAACAACCCGAAGACACAAAAATCAAAGTACTAAAGCGCGGTCAGGAAGTGTGCGACAAGGAGGTCGGATTGGACCCGGCGACCTTCGAGCCTGCCTCGTGGAAGGAAGACATTAACCACTTATCTGAGATGTAAGTGATTGAACAGACTAAACACCTACACACACACACACTAACACTTGCACATCATATGACACACCAACACCTACACACACACACCAACGCCTACACACATACACACCAACACCTACAAACACCTACACAATTTACACACACCAACACTTACAAACACCTACACACACACACACACGCTAAATTGCGGTCAGGACGTGTGCAACAAGTAGGTCGGATTGGACCCGCCGACGTGTCGCACACTATAGCCGGCGGCCACGGGGGCATGTCGCGCCATGCCCGGTGGGTTTGCGGCGCAAACTTGCTGCCGTCGACTGCGGCGCTTACTGGCGATTCGATAAAGTTGGCAAACCCACATTGCCGCCGGCTTAGTGTAGTAGCCTGAGCCTCATAACAACATCCACATTGTGACATTAAAAACGTTAATTCCGTCCGCAGAGCCCCCCACATCGAGGTGGAGAGCGCGATGCTAGCGTGGCGCAGCGCTGTGGGCGGCGTGCAGGCCGCGCGCCGGCGCGAGCTCGCGCCGCACCAGCAGCACCGCCAGCAGCGCCCCGACCGTATGTATCCGCCTTGCACACCTACACTACGACGAACCTACTACCTCCTACCGAGGCCATATAGACTTCATGTCATATCGCCCGAAACAATAAGGAGAGTAGGACAGGAGTACACCACGAGGCAGAGATGTACTACAACATGTAGGGCTCAAGGCCGGCGGCGCTGTTGCGGTGGCGCCGTACACTCAGGCCGTGCCTCGTGAACCTGGCGGCGGCGGTGGCAACGGTTGCGCGCCGTCTACACGAGCCCTTAACGAGGAAGCGCCAGGATAGCCCGCAAAATTCAAATGTTCTCTTTTTTTTGCATTTTGCAGATCAGTGTCAGGTTGTTTGTTAAACAAAATATGATTTGCGAACGTAATACATATAATTATGTAATTATAGAATTACAATATTTAATTAAAATCATCAATACAACCCTCGAAGTTCATTTAATCCCAATCAATGACTATTTAAGGTAAAAGTCATTCGATATTGTTGAATGAACTTCGGGGGTTGTATTAATAAACATACAACCCTAAACTGACCTGCAAATTGCAAAAAGAAAATTGAAAATTGAATTTCGTAGCCTACTCTGGCGCTTTCACAGCAGCTTAAGAGCGTTTACGTCTATCGCGCGAAGTCAAGTTTAGGTAATTCAATGCATTTTTTACGCACACAGAAGCGCGCGTGTCTGTGTGCGTAGCGCTGGCGCGTTCTCTTGCGCTATAGTCAAACTAACCCATTATGATCCGTTCGAGTGCAATTGTTGTAGTAAAATTTAATTTGAATGTACACGGATTACTAAACTACGAGTGCATAAAATAAGTATTTAATAATATATTGCAAGTATAAATATCGTTTGAAGGTTGCAGAAAAAAACCGAAGTGGGTTCTCTATTCCCAATCTATATTACTATACTCTATGCTCGCGGCGGACTGATTTGAAATTGCTCGCGCGCAATGATTTATAGTAGTTTTCAAATATTTATAGAAAAATAATCACTGTAAATTAGTTGAAATTTTAAATTGGATGTTTTAAAGCATATGTTCTTCTATTAAATTATGCTATTATTATATTAGATTAAGTAAGATATATCGGTGAAAAAATCATTTTAATTACTTAATATTTCACATTATTTGAACCTTAATTTCTTATAGAAAGATACCTAAATCAAAAAATCTTTGACATTAACTGTTTTCCTTAGGATCTTAGCAATTGGTTAAAAATAAAAACTAATTAGGTTTGTCTGTAGTTTCCTATAATAAGAGCTTCGAAACTGACGCTGAAAAGGGAAATTAAGAAAACCTCTGTTGAGTTATCTTGATAGAATTTACCAATACTCTATTAATTGAATTTTCTTTTCCACAACTATTGAGACAATGAAATTTCCTAAAGTTATTAGTGATTATCATTTTTGTAAGATAAAGGGTTGATGGTATTGAAAGGGTTTGAAAAGTACTGTTTTGGAGTCAAACAGCGCATGGACGGCGTAAACGCTCTTAGGAGCTGGAAATCTGTGGAACACAACCATACAACAGCAGCCACGTTAAAAATGGAGCGTGAAATCTGCGAACAGGTCGTTTTTGCCACACGGTCTCCAAATTATTTTTACTTGCTAATTTAATTTTAAACCTAGTCTCATAGAATATACGTTATTTTTAACCGACTTCAACAAAAGGAGGAGGTTCTCAATTTGGTCGTATACTTTTTTTTTTGTGTTTGTTACCTCATATCTTCGTCATTTATGAACCGATTTGAAAAATTCTTCTTTTATCTGAATGGATCTACTTCCCGATTGGTCCCATTGAAATTTCATCAAAATCGGTTCAGCAGTTTGGTTTTTAAATCAAAATAGCTGGAAAAATTATGTCATCCAAGTAAAAGAAATTGCGAAATTGATACATGACGAGGATTTGTGTGTGATGCGATAGCTAAAAAGGGTAAAATAAAAACGTTTTTGCAAAAAAAAATAACCGACTTCCAAAAAAAAACACAAAAAAAAGTGGAAAACAACATTACTTTCGGAAGTCGGTGCCAAAAAAGTCAATGAAACAAACCATAGTCAGTGTTTTTTTTGGAAGTTGGTTTTTTTTTTTTTCAATAACAATACGGTCCATAAGCACGTAAAATTCCTTCACCGTTTCGTCACATATCACTAACGCAAAGGAATTCGAGTTCTAATAAACAGATGCCAGATTACACTGAACACTTATTAATACTGATTATTCTTGTCCGGTAGCTATCCTACAACTGGCAGAGGCAGTGAAGCAGCTGAGTATATCAGCTCGGCGAGCTCGCTGCGCCATGTGGTGCGACCTCACGCTGACGGTGGCGCTGGCCCCGGACCACTCGCCGCTCGCCAGCCAGGATGCGCTGCGGGTATGTACCTGTGTACCTGTACCTAGCCATCCATATGCATCCACACTCAAATACAACCATCCCTAGCCATTCACAACCATCCACCACCATCTATAGTTAACTTCGACGGCAGTGGTATTTTCGAGTCATTTGTCGTTCTGTTAATGACGAACACTACTGGTTTGGACCGCGGGTTTAAGCAGAAATTTTGCATTCTAAAGTGGCATTTTATTCAAGTTACCGGCTGTTCCCACTATCCTGCACGTTTCTTACAGTAAAAAGTTAAATAACTAATACAGTATGATTAACATCGAAAACGCGATATTTACCAAGTTTGCAATTTGTTTTGGGTTCCCGATATTTCGGCGCTGTTGCAAGCACCATGATCACAGATAATATCGGGAACCCGAAACCAATAGTACTTAAACATGGTAAATATTTCGTTTTCAGTGTCAATGATAGTGTTAATGGTCAGTTTAAAGGTGACGCTCTTTAGAGCATTCTGTACAACCTTCTACACATGCAGCTTGTGGGAAAATTATTCGCGAGCGTCGTACAGAGCCCTTCGTGTCCAATTCAATAATGCGTTCAGGAAACTGATGGGGCTGCCATGGCGTTGCAGTGCATCAGGGATGTTTGCAGCGGCGCGTGTAGATTGTTTTTACACAATAATGCGCAAGCGTGCAGCATCGATGGTGGCTCGAGTCATGGCCAGCCCAACAGGGTTCTACAAATGATTGCTGGCAGAGTGGACTGTCCATATGTGGTTCACTGCTGTCAGTTACATGTGTCTCCGTATCGTGTTGTGTACTAACATTTAGTTTTTAAGCACTATGTTACTAACCCTCTGTGAGCCTCTGCTCGAAATAAACATTTTTGAATTTGTATTTGAAAAACTTATAATTAATACAGTATGATGGAACTGCAATGTGATCCCAATATTATACTGCAAACAATTGTGTAGTTCGACGTGGTGTGAACGAAGGCTTACATAGAAACCAGTCGAGTCACTGCGATTTGTCACAGCGTACCACGCTCCAAGCACATCCAAAGTCCCAACCAAACGTTTAGCGTCTAACAGCTAATAATTATCATTTCCAGGTCGACACTACGTCTCCGCTCTGCCCAGCGACACCAGTTGTTAAGTCTCCCGTCACGCAGGACAACGCGAGCGCGACTAAAGCCACAGCTGCGGCGACTCCTGCTACGGAGACCACTGAGGTATTTATTCATAACTAGCGACCCGCCCCGGCTTCGCACGGGTAGTAGAGCATATTAGGCGGCTTGACTTTTTCCGACACTTCCAACAATTATTGTCATATTTCAACCAATTTATACAAAGCCTTGACAAATTGCATACTTAAACCTTCCTCTTGAATCACTCTATCTATTAAAAAACCGCATCCAAATCCGTTGCGTAGTTTTAAAAATCTAAGCATACATAGGGAGGGACAGACAGTCAGCGGGAAGCGACTTTGTTATATACTATGTAGTGATTATCAAAATTACATGGCAGGTTTAGAAAAAATAAATCCACAAAAATCATTATACATTGAAAGGAACATACAACACAAGTTATCATACATTACAAATTAATTGAGAAAATACACAAAAAAATAGAATAATCGTTTGTAAACAAATAATAATTAACCCTTAGTTTACCTGGTGACCCCAAATCACTTAATTTACCCGATGGAGTCCATGAGACTCCTTGCACAAACATCATTGAATAGGGTCAAAATAAAAGCAAAATGTGTACTCAAAAATGGTTTATTATACTTAGCAACATTATACTTATATGTTTTAATATCACATTTCATTAATAATTTGTAACAGTCTTCTTGACAATTGAAAAACCTAATAGACTAAAAAAGAAGAAAACAAAAATCAATGGCAACTTCTGCCTCAAATCTTAAATACAATATATTATAATATTAAACTATTTTCTTCTCTAATAAGTTTAAAATATAATCAAATTTTAGAAACTAAATAAAAATTGAAACACGTTTATACAAAAAAAAAAACGTGCAGCGCTTTTCACTCCTTATCTTTAGCTGCACACCGAACACAGATTTTCTTTGTACATGCCAAACATACCGGCTTCACACAGCTATGGCATAAGTATACTGTCTTTCTTTTCAGGCGGCTGGGACATATATGACAGTATTTTCTTTGGTCTCTGGGTAACTTTTCATCTTGAGCATTTTGTTCATCTGTGGGTAAGAACTGTGAGTAAAGTACCCCTGTACTTTGATGATCTCTGATATTATCACGCGCAGCTGACGAGGAAGTTTTGCGTTGTATAGTCGTGTTTTGAGATTGTTTTCATTCAGTTGCTCAGCCAATCCTTTCAGATAATCAAGACGTGTTTGCTTGCGAATACCCGTCTGGTTTTGATATAACGTACCTAACAATCCAGCGAAATAAATTTTTATCACACAAATACCCCCATGGAGTCCAGCGGACTCCATAAGCACAATTACTCACCTATACGCGTGACGCAACCGCACGTCCTCTTCACCCCGCGTCCAGACCGCTACTGCAGGAAGGTACTGAGACGCGCGAAACCAAAAACGCGATAATAACGTTTTTAGACCCAAATGAAACTACGCGCGGAGTCCCTGGGACCTAACAGATAAATTAAGGGTTAAAATCAATTACCTAAAACAGTTATTTTTGGTCATATATGCCTGTTCGGTTACTCAGCCTTTAATTAAGTTTAGCTTTAAAACCATTGTCATATTTTGCACTTAAAATATCATCTGGTAGCCGATTGTATACTGTTGGACCCATGACATGAATCAACCTTTCAGATTTGGACAGGGTGTGTGGGTAACGAGCTAATGTGTTTCTACCACGATTACAGTAGTTATGCCTATCTCTTCGTTTATTGTATTCGTTTAAATGTCTCCTAACGTATACCGCCGCCTGTAATATCAATATTTTAAACTCTTACGATTTTGTTTTATATCTACTAGCTTTCTTTTTCAGTTTCTCTTGCTCGGCTTATTTTTTTTTTTAATCCGACGTAGTTCCGCTTGTTGACAACAATTTAAAAAGTAAAGCAAACCCTTCTAGCAGTTAAATCGATTTACAAACAAGCTTTTGCTTTGGAGCAATTTACAGAGTGGATGGATCAAAAATCAAAATCAAAATGTTCATTTGCAAGAAATACACTATATACAAGGGAAGATCTTATATCCGACCTTATGATGTTCGCATAACTCGATAAAATGTAGGAAACAATAGATGATTTTGCGATTGGGATTGTTCAACTAGCTCCTGACGTTATGGTTGTCAGTTTACCCATACAAATAAAGTCACGTCAATTTTATTCCACAAATAAAACATCACGGTAAAATAAGCTCTAAATCGTTTTACAGGAAAAACCAAAACCCGCCGATCAAGCGCAGCCCGCGAAACCAGAAACCAAAAACGAGGCAGCGAAACCTCAAAAACAGACTGAGAAGACAGAGAAGAACCAACAGAGACGCACACAGAACTATAGGAAGGTGAATCAACGTAGCGACTTCTATAAGAACCAGAGGTACGACACACGGTTCATGCATAACCGACACCCTTACCACTATCTAGCTACTGGATCTATTAACTAAAACCTCTTTTTGTGATGTATTGAACCTTATTTGTTCTAAAAAAAAAGATGTTCAACTCTTGCCAATAATGGTGGTAAAAAAAAAAGTTTAAACAGCCAGTATTGGTGGTTTGAAAAAGGAACACAGTGATATTGGAACCTTTTGTGTGAAATGAAATGATTGATCAGAGAAGTTTGAATGAATTGCTTAGTCTTCGATAATGTTGGTCTATATGGACAAAAATTCTTATGATAGATTTGTATAAGATTGGAGACCATCTTTAATATAGGGAATTGTGTGATTGCTGAGCGAGGCCATTGCTGTACAAAGACCTGGATTAGGCTTTAATAAAAGCGCAATAAATGTATTAAAAACAAAAATGCCTTCGTCTTAGCCTTGGGTAAATTTCCAGTCTAAATACATGCGATTTAACTCAGCATGTATACTAAAAGGGTGTTACCAAATGTTTTCTTGATAAAGACAAATAAGGTTCAATATTGCGCGCTGAATTTACGTCCTCGATGTAATAGAGACCTTAATAATTTGATGTAAACAAGTCTGTGTACGCCTTAAAATCGTAAACAGCTATAGATGTGTTTAAAATGACTTTAGGACTGATTTGTAACTCGAATTGCTGATACACTTCCAAACATGTTTTAGTAAAGTGTGTTCCAAAAAGGATTTTACCTCAATACTGCCATGATGAAAAAAATACGCTTAAAATGTTTGTAGAAAAAGGTTGATGACATATAAAATGTTGTGCATCACATCATCGTATAAAATACATCTAAAGTTGATTACAAACGGTTTTAGAGCGTAAAGCGATGGTTGAGCGAAACGTATGAAAGTTGAGTATTTACCTTTATAAACTCGTGCTTCGCTCAATTTTTATTCATAAAATAGAAAATCAACAGTATGGCTAAGCCATAGAGTCTATTTTAACACGTTTTTTAAACATTTTCTACTTAAGAAAAAACACGTACGCTCAAATATCTTCACAATGTTATGCTTAGTTTTCATCCTATAAACCGTTTTCCAATGTTTCGCTCAACTATCGTAAGACAAGAACAATAAGCGAAAATGTTTTCATCTCGTTTGTAATATGGTTCAAATCACCATTTTAACGCATTGCTCCGTAACCTTATAGCAACACAAAAGCATTTTTATCATAATATTGACGAATAAAACACGCGCCTAGAGCAAATTAAAGTATGAAATATGGTTAAAAAAATATATTTAAACTTAAATAATTCAGCTATAGTCATATTGAATGTTAATAGATGAAGTTTTTAAAATATATCGGTGTTTTAGAATTAATATAGTATCTGTGTGCTTGGTACCCCTTTCTGCGTAGTGTTTGGATCAGCTGTATCGAATTATGAGCTTATTATAATGTACCCTACTTGTACCTTTAGACCAATTTTCTCGTATGCCATATACACAGTTTTAATCGAACTATATTTCATACTTTAGTTGTCAATACTTGAGTGAATTTGCAAGGGTAAGTTGCAATCATAATGATATCATATCAACATACAAATATTGTAGGGTTTAGGGTTACACTTTTTATGATTGAACCTACTATGCATTTATGTGCGCCTAGTACACTAGTAACGGTATATTTTTGATATCCACTGAACCGTCTCAATTAAGCTGAAATGCTTGAAAACTTCGGCAAATTACTGTATAAACAAGCTTTTGTACTTTCATAAACTTCGGTGATTTCTAGTTTCGTCTAGAAATTAACTTTTTATTTAATTTTTTACTCTCCCACTGCGAAAATTTCAACCAACAAAAAAAAAAAGTAAGTTCGGAAAAGGATATTTTCAAAAATATGCCGCTTTCGTGCGTAAAGGTGTGCACGATTATAAAAAGTGTACTCAAACAAAGACTAAAACAGGTATAATAGAGACCATGATTATTATATTATGAGTGTAATAATAATGAAAAAAAAACCACATGATTATTACTCAGTGCGTAGGTTTAAATAATTGCCAGTATCAGAATTGCGTTATTTATTCATCGTGCTTAGCTGGATTAATGTTTAAAGTATTATAAAGGGGCGTATTTGTGGTGATACTTGCCAAAATTAATCGGTGTGAGCGAAGGGTAAAAGCCCCGAAACATGGATTTGAAAAGTGTGCACGATTTTGAGGTTAGGAAACGGTAGGACGCTTTTTGAATTAACTAAATGTTTTAGATGCTGATTAGTATAGTTGTAGCTCGCGCGTGGGGAAAGACGAGGGATCGAATATTTTATTTATTATTGGAAATCTTTATGCAAGACAAAAAAAAACAATGAATTTTCACGTGAAACCTAAGGTTTTCGTTATATTTCCAATCTTTACAATACACTTAAAGCAGTTTCTAGTCACACATTAAACAAAGTATTTTTATGAATGAATTGTTAGAAATGTTCGTAGTTGTTCGCTCACACCGACTTCAGAAAAAAAAAAACCCTTTGAAAATGTGATGTTTCTACGTTATTACTAGTTGACACTATTTTAATATATCACGTTCGTGCGAATAACAAAAAGTATATGAAATGAAGTTATGAACTATTAGCGTATAAGTGTACCACTTTTTATTTATTTAATATTGAGAAAAAGAAAAATAAAAAACAAATGAATTTAAATTCGAATGAATTTGTATAGTTGATAGTTAGTGCTTATTCGGATGATGGGGCGTACTGAATCGATTTTTGGGGTGGTATATTAATATCGATTTGAAAAATATATAATGTATATGCCTATTACAGCTTGGTATTTAAATAATTGCTTAATAATGTAATGGGTATACATTTTATGTTTTATGCAGTCGATAATTGGTGTTACCACCCTATTTGAATAAGGTTGAAAATGCTTCATAAGACGGGTTGGCTAGTTTTCGTCAATTCTTATAAATTTTAATTTGTACTGTAGCATTTTAACCCTTAACTCACTGCTACAGTGCAAAAAAACGTTATTATTAGTAAAATATATGCACCTGTGTTCTTATAGTTAAATGTACGGCCAAATGAATTGACTTGCTGATTAGTCGGTTCAAAATAATATTAGGTTAAATATTTTTCTGTAGTCATTTTTTGCATGGACGCTCAGAATCAGTAAAGGTTAAACGTCCGGTTTACATAACGAATTTCGTCTAATTCCGGTTTCCGATACGGATTTCATATAATTCGGTTTTCGAGGCGGACTTCGTATAAATCCGATTTTCATATCGGATTTCGAATATATACAATAACTTTACATACAGTGCACAAACTGCTCGCGCAGGTCGTAACCAAAATGATAGGTTAAAATGAAATCTTCCATCTTAAGTTTGTTAGTATGTAAGAACAAATATTAGTTATTATTTAAATATTATTATTTTTCACATTATTAATTGTTTAAAACTATAGTAATGCCGGTTTCTGCGTGAAATGCTTAATAAACTCGTTTAAATGTGACGATAAAATAATTCAGAGGTGCTTTACATATGGGTTCAGGTCGGCACATTTGGTTTTCATCAACTCGACTACCTATCGTTAGGCATTCTATCTTCGCTGACTCATGTTCGAGCTCGGCCGAGCGTATATTCTACTCATAATAAATTTTGCCGATCAGAAAATGTGTATGGCATCCCTATTAATTTTTTTGTCTACCAAAATATATCTTCGCTTATATCAGGAACCGGTAGTTACTTTAAAGATTTATTTAATCAATTACGAAATGGCTATAGATTTTTTTTTTATTGTTAATATTCGTTGATTGTAGTGCCTTTCTATATAAATGTGCATGCATTTTAAGCCCTATGCAATGTTGTACAAGCATTCAAATAAGTTGTTTGAAAAACCGTTGATTTTTTTCATAGTTTTTTTTTTAGTTATACCTTGCTTGTGATGCATTTCCGTGTGCAATAAACTTTATTTATTTTTATAAACGCACTGGTAGTGCTGATTGACTAGTGGTGGGGTTGGTTTGAAAAAGGAACATGAATTTATGAAAAAAAAAAAAATGTGATGATGCCAGACAAAAAAAAACAAGTGAGTTTATTTTTTGGCTTTTATCTGATCTAAATGTTGTGGTTTTAAACTTTTTTACTGCCTAAAATTGCTCTCAAAGTTATATAGTTTTTAAACCATCCAACTGTTATTTTGGCTACCGAACCGACCCCAAGCCTAAATGCTTCCAATATCGATATATTTAACGGATATTAGTACAATCAATTCGCACTTAGGGTTTATAGATGTAGTCAAAGATCTTCTTAAAGAAAAAATATTTAGCACATTATAAAGAAAATTGTTTAGTTTTTTAGCGAATTAGTAGATAGTTAATTATTTCACGTCCTATTGAAAGCTAACTATATTTATTACTGAGAAAAAAAAAAGATTTTTTACTTCACTGTTTTCCGATGTTGCCATATTATAGTAACTATTTACCTCAAATCACTGTCTTGCTAAGTAGAAATTTTCTATATATATTTTTCTTCTTTTTCGTGCGCAAAGTGAAGGTACTAAGTGTCATTGGTGTTTAAAAAGTTTATTAATTGTTAGATGAATTCTTTAGGTCTTGACTACACTGAATACGAAGCTATAATCTACAACGCAAGAAAAATAGCTAGCCTGTATTGTCCCACTGCTGGGCAAAATCCTCCCACCATTTTTTCGATTGGTCCTGGAATATTATATGAATTGAATTACATATAAGTAAATGAAATGAGCTTCGGTATTTAAGGAATTAATTATTTATTTAAGTATTTATATCTTTATTATATTATAGGCAGTTTTATGTGTTGACCTAAAAAAGATGCCGCTAACACGGACTGAGCGAAATTTGCGTTTCGTTTGTGCGAAAAATATAAAATTTATTTACATTGGTGCAATATCGCCTTTCGAATCAAAAGTCGTTTAGATAACTTGGTATAATTAAATCGCGATTAGGATATGTCATATTTTATGTCTGATTTTGACGTACAGTGAACTTTAATCTCGTTGCCATAAGGTTTTAAATGTCAGATGTAAAATAACTATGAAAGGAGGTTCGTATGTGGCGGTATAGATGGCGCCACAGTCGCAATATGTCGCTTTGCTTCACATATTCAGTGTAGCCGACACTCTATTTACCTATTTAAGCTTCCATTGGGCATAAATGAATTTATTTACATATTACATAATTTATATACAAGGTCAAGCTAAATTACCTGGAGAAACTACGCACGCGTAATGAGTACCGATATCCAAACGCGATTAGACAAAAAAATATAAGATTCGATAATGTTTTTTTGTGGGTAAACGACCTCTGATATTATAATTACTCAAAAGAACAACGATTTTTTATTGCTTGAATATCGATACTCGTACCGGAGTTTCCCTAACTAGTTTAATTTGTCTTTTAAGACAGTCAGAAAGGCTATGAGTTGCTTGTATATCTTCTAGACTATTCCCAAGAACGGGAAACCTTTAAAGTGCCACATCTAGCTTCTTTTAAAATAGTATGTCGTTGTTCGAGGCGTTGTTTGAATTCAAAACCAAATATTGCTATGTATACGTAATTGAAACTAAAGATTATTTGGATGAAATAAATGGGTTGCTCGTTTATATAATGCAAAGCGATCACGACCAGTCATAAGTCTGTTTCTAGTTTAAAGTGAAGGAATAATATTCGGAGGAGGATTCATAAATTATGAAATGTGTGGCAATTATGCTTACAGGTTACCTGTTGAAAGATATGGCATATTTTGACCCTATATGCACCTACTGCAATACCCAATAGGATGTGAATTTTAACTTCAAAATACGATTTTCCCCTAAAATATGGCCTATTACAAGACAGTTATCAGCTTTTTAAAAAACTGGCTGTGAAACAACGCCCCCACGACTGGCTAACCATCAAAGCCCTTTATTTTAGCTCAATAAAAGTTTCCTTCCGTCCATATAATATTGGAATTTTTCATAGCATAAGCTTCCCTTGAACTGCATTTTTTAAAACCAGTCTTCAAACATGCTTTTTCATATTCTTCCACAATAATTTCTCTTCTTTTTAAGACCTTCTTAAGGGGTAAATGTTGTACGCTAAATTATTGTTTATAAAAAAAAATATAACATATAAAATATGATTTCTGAATTTCAATGACCAACGCTTGTAACAGCATATCTTATAAGATTATTGTGTGATATAACCTAATTATATTTAAAAAATAATATTGTCCTTACTTAGTCCTTAATCGAGAAGAAAATGAAAAAAAAAATTATACCAAAACTATTCAGTACTTAATTTAAAGCCAATAATGAACGCTTAAGATAAGTAAGAATGATTGTAAAGAGAAGAAAATCCTAAATTTTTATCAGTAATTCGTCCTACAGCTTCTTCTAACGCCATCCGCTATTTATATTCTCTCAAAGGCATGGGACAAAACGGAGCGGATAAACACAGGGTAATTCCATTCAAAATGTCAACGGAATTCCGCACGGGTAAGACAGCTCAAATTGTCAACTGAATTCCGCACGGGTAATACCGCCCACTTTGACAACGGAATTCCGCACGGGTAATACCGCCTACTTGGACAACGGAATTCCGCACGGGTAATACCGCTCACTTTGACAACGGAATTCCGCAACATTTGGGTTTTAACGCCCAGAAAAGGCAATTTAAGAACGTTTTTGCAGAAATGAGTGTGCGTTTTTCCGCTCAGATTTGTACCCAGCCAAAGAGTATACAAAACGGTGCTAGATTGCTCGATTAAACAAATGACTGACTGAATATATGTAGCGGGTTGCTCCCTATAGTAACATACTCAATTGTTGCTTCAAATAATTTTAAACTAATACGTAAAGTGAGTATTTTACTATAAGGCCTGGGTTGAGGGTCGTTTTTAGAGCGATTTGGCCTTTGCATAACTTTACACCTGTATGCCAAGGCAGAGGAGAATGACATATTACACTCATTTTTTCAGTTGAGGCATGGCCGCTTGTTTGTTTAGAATTATTTACAATAGAAATTTGAAATGTCGTAGAGACGTTCAACGTGCTGTTTTTCGAGGCTTGTATGTGGAACTAAGTCCAGATTTAGTTTATTTAGCCTTACTTTTTTTTAATTATTAAGCCTTTTTTCAAATATTAGCAAAAACATAGCGATATTTACTTATTAAAGACAGTTTTAACATACTATAATGAATTTTGAACCACTCATGTTGTCACCTTGTCTAATATGTCCAGAATGATTCTTAAAATGCATTCTATCTACATCTAAAGGATTTTCAGGCCAATTTTCTCTAAAAACTAGTCCTCGAATCGCGGGCCAGCCAATATGCATTAAACCTAAGATACCTTACGAACGCTAGAATGTGTAGCTAGTAAAAAATGCATGAATAATCATAATAGCGTTAATAATTATTATTTTGTTTTGTTTATAAATTAGTCAATGTTTAGATCAATTTGAGATTTTAGACGATAGACATGTTCGCAGATATTTTCGTATGGCAATCGACGTTGATGCACCTTGTGTGATGTCCTTTATGTAGGTATTACCTTTTTGATTGGAAATGGTGTAATTTTAAAGGTATAATATTTGGACAGGGAAAACTCAAGGCACCATTTTCGTTGAACAGTGAAATAATGACTTGACTGATATGACATAATGATTGACACCGATCAAAATATCGTGACGATGTGAGAGGTCCTACGATTTAATCAAAACGATCTCTTAAATAGTTTATGCGTTTACCCCCTTTTAGCAAAGGGTGTATGTACAATGTCATATTTAATTTGAATCTAAGGAATAAAGACAGTATTACTACATAAAGGTCATTAAAATTTAATTAGAAACACTTGGGTTGACATTAGCTCGGTTTTTAAATAATGCTCAAATCCTTTTTAAATAGGTCATAATCGCTTTTATTAAATAAATTAGCTTTTCCTGCATTTTGATATAGCCTAAACATGTCCGCGATCCTTTTATTTATAAGTTTTTAACATGAAGTTTTAAGACCTGTCTACATTTTAGCTAGTGATACACTGTTCGTTGTTATTAATGATTTATTTCTTTTGTAATGTTCAATGTAACATTCACTATACTCTGTTCATTTTGGGATGCCTGATATGACACATGTCAGGTTTTTCAGAGCTGTGACATGAACTCACCCTATAAATTTCTCACTTCTAAAGCACAGACTTCTCTGTGAAAAGTGACCGTTATAATAAACACATTCTCAGTATAGGTATATTCCATACAAAACAATAAAAATACATAAATGGTATACAGGGTAGCGCCGACAATACGACAATAAATGAAGACGCTGGTAATACTAGGAATATATTTTAACTATCAAAAAAATCTTAGAATCGAAATTAAAAAAAAAAAAACAAACAAACTAAATAGCATAAGACTGTTAACGAAATACAACACCATTTATAAATATTGGTTTACTAACCATAGGTATAATTTGCACTAATTCGCGTCTGGAAATAACATTTAAGGAACGAATTTGGCAAAAGTTTTTGAAATAGCGAGTTGGCAACATGTGTTTATACCGATGCGATGCGGGGGTCGATAACCTGTCAGTGCTAGCATTATTAATCGACATCATGTAGAAAATTCCGAATACGAAAAATAATGTCCTGTGACTAAACTACTGGATATATTCGAATGTATTTTTGTACGCAGGCTGGGAACGTGTTGAGGTATACGCAGTTTAATTTATTGTCGTATTGTCGGCGCCAGCCTGTATAACTTAAAAGTTGGATAATCGTTGAAATTGCCAATGAAAAAATGATAGAAATTGGTTGTTTTATCTTATTTGTCATAAAATTATCAGAGAAGAAGTAACTAAAATACAAACAGGTCTTAAAACAGTCGAAAAAAAAAAATGACCAAAATTAAGCTTTACCCAGTGTTTCTAATAAGGTACTCAAAGATTTCCCCTCTCACAAAAGAAAGTTGCTGCTCCTAAAATCCTGTATGTACAAATCGTGTGTCTCATCACGTTAGACAAATCAGCTAGATATGTTTTTATTTTTTATAGGAAAGTGTAGTCACACCTAGCAAGACTGGATAACGTTTCTCTTTATTATTTAATTCTTTGTATAGCTTCGCGGTCAGGTCTCGACTCTGTTGTTAGGGCGGTATTTATTACCCACACGGTGGTAAGGGTCAGAAAATCTTTAACTTAGATTGATCCGTGGCCCCACCATGTCGTCTTAATGCTGATAGGTTTTAGTTCTATTCCAGTGTGGGAAAGAGATGGCGCTAGTCATCCTGTATAGCTCTGTCTCTTTCCCACACTGGAATAGAACTAAAACATAGACAAGACGTCATGGTAGGCCAGCAGAAGTCTATAGTGCCCTATTATTGCCGATTGACAATCAACCATAGATAAACTAGCCTAACTTCGACGCTGTTGTAATACAAAGGTCTTTCCTGCGCAATCGACGATCGTTGATGCTGTCGAAAGTGTGGGTGTAATGGCGCCCGTAAAATAATTCCCGAGTTTTAATAATTTAAGTTTTTAACAATAATGTTCCTCGAATTTTAAACGCCGTGTCACGTTAAGCGACGGTTTGCTATATGTCGCATTTATTAAATGACAATGTTGTCATACATAATTAATTTATTGGGTTATAACTTTTTTGGTTGTGGTCAGACTTTGACGTTCATAACGCTTCAGTGTTGCTCGGAGTCTCCCGAGTATTTTTTTATGAATGTGGATCAATCTTAGAGCTTTATCAAATTTGATAATAATTTACGGATGAATATTTATAAAAAAAAAATAATAAAAACCGAACAAGAAAAAAAAACTCGGTAGGAAATACATAAACTCACCGTTTAGATAGATATTCCTGCAAAATTGTGTATTGTAGTTGGTTTTTATCTATTTTAAAATGATGCTAGTTGTGTAGTGAATGGTCTGTGAGCCGTCGCCTTTAGGTGAGGTTAGATATAGGTAGGTGGATACGGTCCTAAAGCTTATAGTACGAATCTGATAGTTACATGTTTTAAATATAACCGTATAAAGAATCCTCGTTTAGATGAAAATGTAACTATTTAGCATAATAATTGGTGTGTCGGTCCTTTCTTAGGTGACGGATAGTTTGTAACCGCCACTACTTGCGCCCGTGAGCACAAAATACTCTTAACAATTCTTATTAAAGGAGTTTTAATCACTTTTTGATACTGTGGATTCGTAGTTCCGTTGGGTGTGAAGCTATGGGATGTTTCTTTTTTTTAAATATTAGTTGCAAATGATAGTATTTTATAGTTGAATGAGTGTGGACAATAACGGTGGTTAGTCCTATTAGGTAGTTTATTGTGATATATGTTTGAGCCAGTCGTCTTGTCGACGCGAACGGTCAACCACCATTTTTAATCTTACTCTACTAGTATCTTAAGTTTAACATTGCTTCTACGAGGTTTTGCAGTAAAACGTAGGCAGGTTGTTTTTTTCTATTGGGTATTTAGTGGATTTGATATTTTGAGCCATTGTTTAGTGTGCATAGTCTACTAATATTTTTGCTACTCGTCAATACGCATACAGTGAATAGTTCTGTCCAATTTATAGGAATGGCATCATGAATTTTATACTTGAGGACCAAATCTGGTTTTTTTGTATTCAATTGTGAGTTGAATAAAAAAATAACGGTTTTAATAAGGATTTTATTTTTATTAAGAACGGATAATAAGATACAGGATTTATTTTGCCAGTTCCTCTTAAATGTAAGTGAGAATTTCTAAAATATTTTTCTAGTTGATAAGTGTTGGTGAATTAATTTTTTACATATTTTAGGCAATTGGTGTGCGTAAAGAAGTATTAAAAGCAGGTTTTTGAGCACGGAGGAAAAAATTGTTTATTTCTCTTTCCTTTTTTCTCTGAGGAATTGAAAGCGCCACTTGGATTTGTTAGGGCATACGTAATTGTATAGTTTGTAAATGTGGTGCTAAACACTACTTGTCGACACCAATAAGTATATTTTTATTATAATTTAAGTTTTAAGTGACAGTGTTTTATTCAGTTAAACAAGACAAAATGTAATGGGATATATTGTATTAAGTCATTATTTGTTCAGTGTTTGAAATCTCACTACATTTAGTCCGCTAACAGTGAATGTCGATTTTCAAATAATTTGCCATAAGATTGTATTAGTAATACCAAAAGATTGAGCTTTTAAATGTACCCGCTCTCGCATTTGACGCTACGAGATGTTACTTGACATATTCAATGCAACTATTTTTTATTCAGCATTTCTCAGACACTGCCACTGTTGAAAATGCCCATATTAACTGCATTCTGTTTTTATTATCATTGTTTCTTGTTATATTTTTGTTATTTTTAGCAAAGCTTTGTAGGCGCGAACACTATTATAATAATATTTAAAGGAAAAAAATAAACATAGAATGATGATCGCTAGTCCTTATCTCATGTATAACTTTGGATCTGTCCGTTTAAAGAAAAAAAATAATAGGTGTTTTTTAAGATACTTAATGAATATATATTTAATGGATACAAAATATTACTGTCTGTGGTGAATATCGAATTTTATGAGCTTATTAAAACTTAATTCCGTGGTATCGGTATCGCGATGGGAATCGTATAGTGGTGTGCTAAAAATGTATACTTTGATAATGCACGTCTCCTTTTAAGCCACCTGATAATACCACAATTATCATAGGAAACAGTTTTTTAATAAAAAAAAAACTTCATAATATGAGATGTCCAATTTTAAAAAAGAATAATAATTTTATAAAAACTGTGTCCTGTGGCAATGTTGGTAAAGCACATTTTGAATGTAACTCAAATAGCTTTAAGTATACGAGAAATAAATGTATGTTTATCCAAGTGTTAGCTTTGTCTTATAGAAAATGCACAATGTACGATTGAGAATTTTGTAAAAAAAGATATCATGGGAAAGTTTATAAAAAAAAGGTTTTAACTTAAATAAAAGGAGTATAACTCGCTACGATTTCTTTCCTATGGTAAATTTTAGTATCATGTTACCACGTAAAATTAAATACGTATATTGAATGTCCAACCTTTATAACTATAATAAAAAAAATGTCCTCGAAAATATAAACTATTTTATAATTGGCTCATTTTTGTACTCGCTTGTAAATACCATTCGACATTTTACCTGAAAAGTCGAATGTTTAGAAATATTTTTATTTTTATAAAAACGGCCGCTTCTTATAACTAGAGTAGTTTGAGACGCGCATTATCGAAAAGCGGGTAAAACACTAATTTTTCAAGAAAGTTTGTAATAAAGCTATTATGATGCCAAGTTATGCTCGCATTGGACCAAGGATATAATAAGATTAGCTCACATCACATGTCATGCTAACGGTACCTCTAGCATTTTATCGATGATTCCCGATGTCCACTATCTGATTGGCCCCCACTGGTGGACAGTGACACAACCTTCCAAAATTATTCCCCTTAGTTACCACTGGTGGACTGTGACACGACTTTTTTAATACCTATTCCCGTTAGCCACCACTGGCGCACAGCGACATCATCCAGTTGACGGTGAGAATTATTATAAAAAAAATGTCACTGTCTACTAGTGAGGGACAATCAGATGGTGGACATCGGGCATCATCGCATTTACATAGATGGTTTAAAATATAGTAAAAATATTTTGAAGATGTCTTCTGTCCTTCTTCATGTTAGAACGTGTATACATACAGTAATTTTGTGATTAAATAAATGTTAGATTAAACGCTGCATGTTGATCAAGTGACAGACTGATTTTAGGGCAGGATTATGGCGCGGCGATTGTCGCATGATCTGCTCTTTCGCAGTATTATAATGTGGGTAGTTATGTGCAGTTTTGATATTTGAAGATTTTTTTTAAGAATTTGCTGTCACGACAATGTTGTGTGTGTGAAAGTCTTCGTAATATGTACCAAAGCATATCTGACTAAAGAGTCATGCAGTTATAGGGTGAAATCCCATTTGCACGCACTTAGTGGTAGGAAGGACGTTCGATGAATTTGCGGGATGACAATGTCTTCGTAATATTGACCAAAGCATATCTCTACACGTGAGTCTAAAATTTGAATGACGAATGAATGGGAGTGATTTGATTGGTTAAGTTGGTTATGTTATGATTTTTGAAATTATATGTATGTATTGAAATGGACTACCAAATGAATCTAAACAAATAAGGGGTAAATATTTTGAGACGATACTTAAAAAGTATGTTTATAATGACAGAGTGAGATAGACCTATATGGCAGCAAAATGACCCTACTAAAAACAGTATTACGAACTGCCAATCAGATTACCATCGTTAAATAATTGTCCTTTTCTATAACTTTCTGAGAAAAGCAAGACAGACAAAAAAAAAAATGGTTTCTTGTTAATTAATATTTCCTTCAAAAAGGTTGATTAAAAAGAGGGTAGATGGTTGTTTTTTTTTTGTTTTTCTGAATAATTACTTAAGTACTTGCAAAATAGTTAACAATTTTGGACAACAAATGAACTTCACTTATGACTTGATTAATCGAATTTTATTTAATGAATTGACACGATATTTTCTGACTCATGTTGCCTAAACGCTTAAAATAGTGATGAACAATTGCACATAACTACCCTCCTAATAATAATGTAGAGAAAAATAAATATCCACTAGGCGTATCGGTGTTATGAATCTAGTTCACAATTTATATATTATAAAAAAATAAATAATAGTTTAATATGCCAACTGTCTTGTTCAAATGTTGTGAAAATATAAGTGTTAAATGTTGTCCTCCTATTCAACATAGGATATTATTTATATCTGGTTATTGAGTAGTAAATGCTAGATGCATTCTTAATTTTTTCGTACTAATGTTTTGTTACTGTTTTGGCACTGTATTAATTACCTTCTGACAAAAAATATATAATGAATAAAATGTTTTGTGCAGTTTTATTTATTTGGAACCTTATTGCTACATTAGCTACATGTACGGTCAGCGTCAAAAGTCGATTTACACATCATGTAAATACGCTGATAATTAATGTATTCATCATTATCATTCTCCTGCCCTTATCCCCAATTTATTTAGAGGTCGGCGCAGCATGTCTTCTTCTTCCATACTTCTCTATTACTCGTCATCTCATGTATTTGATATGATAATGATAGTGGATTATTGAAGCTAAATAATATATACATATAACTGAATGATTAAGCTATTCGACTGGCCACTGACTGTACGTTATATGAGACCCCTCTATTAACTCCACAAATAATGAACATCAAGAAACAACGTGCATAAGGCTAGGTCTCCAAAGGTGGTTGGAATTATATAATCACAAGTTCGGTCGATGTGGCGATGTTTGGGAGATGCCTAAGTCCAGCAGCAGACGTCTTCTGGCTGATATTAGTGTGACTGACACTGGCTTGGCTACCATAAGGGATTTTAATTTTGATAACATAAATAATTTGTCGGTAATTAGTCGAAATTTGTCGCCCAATATCAGAATTTGTCGGTCACTGGTTCAAAAGTTATAAGGGTTTATAGGTGGCCGATCTATAGAGACTCTCCCCAGCTTGGCCACATTTATATCTCAAAAACTAGGGCATCTAGCGTAGATCTGTTTTCTCCCAGATTTAGTCGGCAATTTGTCGCCAAGCCACAGATTAGCCAATATTATACTACTTCAGTCACACCTGATATTATGATGATAATGCACTGAAATCGCTGGAAATACAATCCAATCGAATAGTTTACGACAACATAACATCACACCTGTACCCCCTGAAGGATTGAGCAGATTTATAAAAAGTATCTTGGTTATAAACTACCTGTGTGCCAAAGTCATGCAAATTCGTTAGGGGTCGCCCTTTAATCACGTGAGGTTTGAACAGGGGAAGAGGGGTCAGAAAAATATCACGATGGGGGGGGGGGGGGGGTATAATGTGACAATTACGTGTATTTTTTCGCGGGAAAAAAAAATGAATTTAATGTGTGACGTGTGGAATACGTTTGACCAATAATGGATTAAAAACCCGAGCAAGCAATTTTTTGGCACAAATACCCGAGCAAGCGATTTTTTATGAAAAATTTTTTTTTTTTGTTAAAACCGATTCTAGTACTATCTGTATCTGATGTTTCAATAATAAAAAATACACGTGATGCTGTTAGGTGGAGGGAGGGGTGGCCTGAAACCACACGAATTAACACCAAGGGGGACAGGGGGCTATAAAAGTGGCTTAAAAACCCTCACGTGATTAAAGGACGGCCTTATAACCTGGATATACCCATAAGTTACTTCTTGTCCCGGTACTGCAATCGTGTAGGACAGTTACCGATCTCCAGGAGGGCGCGGGCGAAACCGCGGGCATAGCTAGGAGGTAGTGTTTTTAATAAACACCATTTAGCAACGTTATAAGATCGAACCAAAGGGTTCGATAATGTTACAAAAATTCAAGTAATTATGACACATTGATTACCAAGCAATTCACATGAAAAATCGTAATTTGTAGTAAACCACTCCGCTCTATATGAAACCTGCTGTAACGAAAACATAGAGCGATCTAATTCGATGCCAGCGCCATCTATCGAGCGAGGAGACATCTCTGCAGTCAACTGAGTTGATAGGAAATGTGAATGGAGACACTGTTTTTATTTAGAAATAGCTGTTGTCCTCAACCTTCGTCCGCGTGAAATTAGTATAGAATATTATACCTATTTTAATCGAATTTTGGTAACAATTTCAAGGATTTTTTTTGCACGGAACCCTAATCCATTTTCTACTCTTTCTTTTACTCCTTTTAACATCAGCTATCTGCGAGTAAATGTTCCGTCAACATCGGTCCAGCCAATTCGGAGATTAGCCGGAACAAACAGACGGACAGACAACATAGGCTAGGTACTTTTATTTTAGTAGTTAGAAAATAATTGGAAAAAAGAATTGTTCCGTGCAAAAAAATAACCCTTGAAATTGATAACTAAAACCTATTAAAAAAAGAAGTAAGTAATATTTTTCATAATAATTTCTCGCGAACGAAGGTCGCGGGCGACAGCTAGTCCATCCTAATATTATAAAAGCGAAAGTAATTTTGACTTTCTGTTACCTTATCATATTTTAACGGTTGAACAACATAAGCGTAGCATAAAATGTTCCAACAGCTGTGACACAGGTCTCCTTACCATGATAGGCAATGGGCTCATGGGGCCAGTGCGGGTTGTTACCGACTTCGGAAATAGTATATTTTTTAAACTAAATAGCCTTGCGTTTGGGCGCAACTCGCTTGATGTGAAGCGAAGATCTTTTCGGTGGAAGCGCCAGGATAGCTCACGAAATTCAAATTGTCTTACGTTTTTTGCAATTTGCCGGTCATTGTCAGGCTGTACATTGAACAGAATATGATTCGCGGCTATAATAGGTATTTAGTTTCTGAAACTAAAACACCTTAAGGTTTTCATATAATTAAACGCGTTTCATTTCTATAAATAATTTATTAACAATATCTACAAAACAACTAGTTACAATAAACTCATTCTTCGAGCTTCAAAACAACTTTCCCAAGTTTTCCTTTAGGCACGTTGATCGATGACAACGTGTCAGTGATTATTCCCGTGGCTACAGTAACATTGTTTTCTCTGACGGTGAAAGGTTGGCCTACAGTCATGACCATGTCTTCTAGGAGTGTAAGGTAGACTTCTCCATGGTCACCGGGCATCATCATGTTGAGTGACGGATCTGGAAATAGGTGAAAAGTTTAGAATTACACGAAGAAAACATAATAGGTACATTATTACGTTTGTAATCCCCAAAGATTTAGGCAGAGGTGTACCTAATAGTACACCCGCATTTCGCGTTATGTTTAAATCCCATGTAATAGGGGGCGAGTCTATTGTCATCAACCGGGCACAAATCCAGGATCCGTGGCTGCTACTGAGAAATTCCTAATAGAAAAATCGGTTGTCTGTAAAGTCGGTTTACTGACGATAGTTGAACGTGACAACGTCACCGATTGTGCCTCTTTGTCGCTCGTTCCGCGCTCTCGCTTGCACTTCAAGCCTTAATTGGAACGCCTCAGAGCGAGGTAACGCCGCATTTTTTCGTGCGTGCAGCCGGCTCCATCGAATTATAAGACGTTGTCACGTCAAAAACACAATAACACTTTGCCCGACCTGGGAATCGAACCCTCATGCTCAGCAATCGCGCTTGCGACCACTAGGCTAACAAGTCCCATGTAACAGGGAACTAGTTTAGTGCCACGAACTGGACAGAAGTTCAGCCTAGGTCTACTGACAAATTACTGATGGTTTTTGGCTAACATTTTGCCTAATTTGGAAATCGAATCTAGAACATCCTGCACAGAAGTAGCGCTTGCAAACACTAGAACTGCACTATTGAAATTGCAACTCCCAGCGTTTTGTGTAAGGAACGGTCAACCGTACAAAAAAGTATCAAAACACATATCTCGACATCAGAAACATAAGGTCGGTTGTACCAATACAGAGAGTTTGTACATCTGACCTTATGCTTCTGAGCATAAGGTAGGACGTTCAAATACAGAGAGTTTACACATCCAACCTTATACTCTTGATGTTCAGATATCGCCATTGACGTTTTTTGCGGGCATACATGAAATGTAAAGTTTGTTATCGTGTAAGTATTCGTGATTTGTGTAGGTAGAGTAAATCAGATGGATAAATTACAACGACAATACCAATCATTTTGGAGGTTCTAAAAACATTTTGCATTGTTACTTTGATGAGCATACCTTTTATTCAAACATGCAATAAATTTCGAATATCTGATTATTTTTTGGATTCTGATTGAAATTGTGTTACACAATTGCGCGACAAAAACGATCCAGTGGTACAGTGGGTAGGTACGTTACAATTTGAATCTCGACCAAATGTTCCTGATTCGAATTTTGAACCAGCCACGGGGCAGCCGCGCTGACCGCTTGGCACTCGATGGTAACGTACTCTATGCCCAAAGTGACGAATGGCACACACGAGTCATTTACGTCTATGCTAAGAATTTATTACCAAGAGTGACATTTCGGCGGTTGAAAACTGAGAATTTAGGTACGCAATATTATAGACGAATATTTTTGGGTTATTACTTGGAGTTGTGGTATAGTCTGTACGCAAATAAATTAAATTATTAAATTTTATTTTATATTTGCTTTTTTTATATTGTGTACTTGTGGCGTATGCCAATAAACGTTTTTCTTACTCTCAAATCGGCTGAACTATGCGGTCAAAGAGCGAGAGGTCAGGGTCCCATTTACTAGCTCGCCGTCCGGTAAGGTCCAGGCCCGGGTCGATGGCGCGTTGTGTTCCACGCGCACCTCAAAGAGATGACAGCACAAACTGACGGGGTCCATTAGGACCGATGCCTACCAGGGTTGCGGATTTGTTCGAAAGAGTTAACGTGGCCCTTGGCACCTTGGCACAGGCAAGTAAAGGAACACGGGTGGGTTTTAGTCAGTAAGAGTCTGACACGCCCTGCCGCTCCACCCAGAGCGGGAGAGGTCATTTGATGATTTCCCATCCAAAAAAAAAAAGGGTTCCATTTACGAAACTATTGCATATTTTTACTATCTCTTGTTTAAGCAACGCTTACCCAAATCAATCCTGACCGCAATATTCCATGTACCGCTAAACATTTGCTGGGAATACTTGGAAAATATCGGCTTTCTCCGCCCTCCCTCGTTTCTAGTTAAGAAGTATATCTTAGCTTTGTAATGGTTGCTTAGGAAACAACTCTTTGAGGCTGTGAGGAGCATTCCAGTTTCAACTGATTTCATCTTCATGCCACGGAGTAAGACACCTACGTTGTCCCCAGCTAATGCCTGAAAAGTAATGGTAGTAAAATAATTATCATCACGCTTGTAATCTCCGAAGGGTTTGGCAGAATGTAACCACGTACAGTCACGAGCAACGAAATGTAAATACTTAGCAAAATTCAAAAGCTATCTTCTCGTGAAATAATGGTATCTAACACTTTGAGATAAAACCTACCTACTTCGTAATAATTTTAGGGTTCCATGCAAAAAAAAATATTAAAAATCTTGTTAACAAAATCCGATTCAAATAGGGAAGGGAAATTTAATAATAATTTCACGCCGACGACGGTCGCGGGTAACAGCTAGTGTAATAAAAACGTTTTTGCAAAAAAAATAACCGACTTCCAAAAAAAACACAAAAAAAGTGGAAAATAACATTACTTTAACGGAAGTCGGCCATTCAGATAAAAGAAGAATTTTTCAAATCGGTTCATAAATGATGAAGATATAAAAATACAACCGAATTGAGAACCTCCTCCATTTTTTTGAAGTCGGTTAAAAATATTTTCACGCGGACGAAAGTCGCGGGTAACAGCTAGTGTAAAAATATAAAATGCATACCTCAGGCACACTCTTCTTAAAAATCTGAACATCAGATATAGTAGTCTTAATATTATGTCCAAAGCCCAACAGATCGGCTTCCGCATTTCTCTTCATAATACCTCTTTTGATAGTGCCAACGACAACGGTCCCTCTACCTGGGACTGTGAATGCGTTGTCTATGGGCATTAGAAAGGGAGAGGTTAAGTCCCGAACTATGGGGGGTACGTATTCGTCCATTGTCGATAGGAGCCTGCGTATTGATGGAGCGCCTGGAAAATAAGTTAATTTATTATTATTTCATGTTCTTCTCTGGTAAGAAAGTATTAAAAAAACCCTACCCACGGGCCGGAGCCAAGTTTGTAGGAGTTTAAATGGAAAATGTGGATGATATTGATTATTATTATTATAAGCCTGTGTTGTCCCACTGCAGGGCAAAGGCCTCCCTTCCCTCCTGCCACTTTTCGCGATTTAGTGCGATTGCAGGCCAATCCTTTGAGGAGGAGTCCAACTCATCCCGCCATCTCCTTCTAGGCCTGCCGCGTTGTCGATATTTTCAAAGTAGAAGAGATTGATTCACTTGTTTTGCATAGCTAAAACGATTTAACTGAAAATGAAGTTGCTACTGAGAATAGTGAAAACTTACCAAATTCCGATTCATCGCCATTCAATGCCTTTAACGCTGATCCACAAATAATGGGCACTGTGTTTCCATCGTAACCAAAGTCTGACAGCAGTTCTCTCATCTCAATTTCTACTAGTTCCAATAACTGAAACATAATAATTTAAATTTTAAAAGCGTGGCAAAGAGTATAACATTCTATTACTAGGGAAACAGTCAGTCGGGCTAAGTGTTATTGGGTTTTTCCATCAGGAATTTCTCAGTAGCAGCCTTGAACTCTGGATTTGAGGCCGGTTGATGACAATAGGCTAACCGCCTATTACATGGGTCTTAAACGTAACTGGTAAAGTGTGGGTGTACTATTTAGGTACAACTCTGCCTAAACTGTCAGGGATTAGAGGCGTGATGTGATTTTTATGTAATCATTATTGCTCAGATACTGATTGAAGAGTTTTGCTCTATACATATGGCTATTGTTTAATTATTATTTTTTGCTTCATGAACAGTCTAGATAAACATATTAAAGAAATTTAAACTCACTTCATTATCAACTAAATCAGCCTTATTAATAAACACCAATATGTACTGTATCCCAACTTGTTTAGCCAACAACAGATGTTCCCTTGTCTGCGGCATCGGTCCATCATTAGCAGCCACCACAAGTACGGCCGCGTCCATCTGAGAGGCTCCTGATATCATGTTTCTGATGAAGTCGGCATGACCTGGACAGTCTGTGTGTGCGTATGAACGTAACTTTGTGCTGTAGCCGATGTGTGCTGCGTTTATTGTTATGCCTGTAAATGTAAATGAAATAAATGAAAGTTGAGGGCACATGATGGTAAGTTACATGGTCATTTAATCCTACTCGAACCCATGCTATTTTTTTAACTGCCAATACAGGTTTACCCAGTGGATGTCTGTGAAGGGAAAGCAAATATGGTACCAGTACCTTCATCATTGTAGATACTAGAAAACATTTTTAGGAGACTGTCCTTAACTGGTTAAGTGATTTGTGATTGCATTTACTGCTTTTATTTTACCTATTAGTGTAAAATAAAACTGTCTCAAATCGTCTTCTTCGTTGCGTGTCAATGAACTCAAATAATACCCGACCAGTATGTAGCCACCTGCACAGCTCTTTCGTTAGCTTTGTTTAAATCCTGGAAGGTGCAGATGGCTGTGCAGGATGGGCAAGAGAGGAGGTGGGGCATATCCTACAGAGGGGGCTCCACATTGGCATTGTATTTGGGATGGGTCGATGATGCCCCATTTGGGCAGATTAATTCTACACCGGCCAACCTGGGCCCGGAATCAGTTAAGAGATTTCCAGATTGGCCACTGCAGTTCCTCTCCTGGAGGGAGGTGTTCTGCTGGATTGGTGAAGTGGGCTTTGATATCTGTTCCTCCAAAATTCACATCTGATTTGCCTTAAGTAAACAGACTAATTCAGTGCCTTTTTTTCACTGTTATCCTATGATAATGCATTTCATAGATTAAAATAAAGTTATCATGGTGAGGGGTAGTTAAAAAATGTATGTTAAAATAACCGTGGAAGGATTGTTTGTAAGGGTGGTTTACGTTGTTTAAGTGTTATAACAAAATTCTAATATTTAAGGTGACCTTGGCCAATATAGTCTGTTTGTTGAATGAAAAAGTAAACATTTTTTTTAAACTTATTCCTAAGTATATTTGTTGCAGGATAAAATTCACATTGTTTAGAAACCCTTTCAACGACGATATTATAACCACTTCAAAGATAAAACATTACCTTACCTCTTGCTTTTTCCTCTGGCGCTCTATCAATCTCATCATAAGAGACAAACTGTGCCAGTCCATCATTCGCCAATACTTTCGTTATAGCAGCTGTCAGGGTAGTTTTACCATGGTCTACATGACCAATAGTTCCAATATTACAGTGTTTCTTCTCCACCAATTCAGTCTCCGGTTTGGTGCAATAATCATTGCTGGAAACTTGAAATATACCAACGTATAACCTATTTGTGGGAAGGAAACTGTGTTTCAAAGGTGCTTTTGTTGTAAAACTACAGTATAAAGACCGTAATATGAGTCTTCCACTCATTTTTATGTAAATATTTTTAGTTTTTCATTGAGGAAAATAAGTTTTGAGGTTATCTTAGAATTGACAAATGACGTGAAGGCAAATGATTCGTTCAGAAATTGACAGGATTTACCTGGATTTACGAGTAAAAGAGAATCTTTCGTTAGGAAATAAAAGAATGAAAACTAGTTTCCAGTGAGTTATTATCTGTTGCTGTTAATCGGTGGCAGAATCAGACATGATATACCTACCTGTTACTGTCCCAGCGTGTTAATTAATTACGACCATTGTATACAATAACTAGCAACCCGTTCCCGCTCCGCACGGGTGTTATGGAAACATCATAAAACATCAAGATTTATATAAGACAACAGCGCTACCTAGCCGCTAGGGTCCAAATCCTCTCTTAGCCTATATTTCCAGCTGGAACCACATATATATTCACAAAATATTATCGAAAGCGATTGGGTGGTTTCCTAGATTAGCGTGTATGTAGGTAGGTACGAAAATAGCCTTGCCGTCTCGTAGTCACACCAGTATGACAAACAGGATTTTTTCAGGAGAACCAACAACGTTTGTGAAAGTTGGCACTCCCAATTAAATAAAAACTGCGTAACCGTATTAAAATTATTAACAGTATTACTCAATCAAAAGCAAATTAATATCGAAAAAAAAGAAGGGCCGACCAAACTGATAAAGATAATTTTCTGTCAATTAAAACTTTTAAATGGTGAAATATCATTGGGACATTTCCTTGAAACATTGCGTTAAAAACGTAATTTGGAGGTTTTTAATTTAACTTAAGTAGAACCTATAACTAGGACAGCACTAGTTAGAAATAAATGGTGTGGAAAAATCAGTGGTGTGACAAACAAGAAAAAAAATCCTGTTTGTCATACTGGTGTGACTACGAGTCGGCAATGCGAAAATAGTGACACATGATTTGAGTGCCATAAAAAGGATGTAGGCGCGTACCAGTAGCAGTTTGAACATTATTGTAGGCTGAGGCGAAAACTTTTAAATGATTAAGAAGCCACTACTCGCACCAGTTTGTACACTTTCATACAAGTATTATACCAGCACGCTCTGTTTCTCACCTTAGCAAATGGCGTACTAAGTGACAGAACAAGATAAAAGCATGGAAAAATGCGATTCTGTGCTGCTAGATGAGGCGCAACCCTTAATGTCACACAGACGGTAATAACAAAAGCATTTAGAAATAAGACATATAATTTTAAATTAACAACTTTATTTCAAATAGTATAATTACAAGCATGTCACAATGTACAGTAGACATTGTTAGAGCATCTACAAAATTATCTTTCGCGTCATCAACTTCAGTTAAGTATAAATTGTGACTTAAAAACTATTTGACAAGAACATTTTAGTTGCTAGAATCCATCTTGGACAATGGTCGTGGGCTTATTGTTATAAATACCTGCAAAAACGTTTATTTTAGGTAAGACCGATACAGAAGAAATATTTCCACCCCTTTTTCACAACAAAACAATGTTTTGTTTTTCATGAGCGTTGCTACTTTCAAAACCGACGGACTGGGTGGGAGATAGAATTTTTATCACTGGCAATTTCTATTATAATGTTACATCAAAATAAATTAAGATACAAGTATGTCGATCATCAATTCAAAATTGGGAAACATATTATAATTTTTTGAATACAAATTACAATAACTAATATTTTTTTTTTCTAATAATAAAAAAACCCCTATACAAAAACGCTCATATTAGACAGTAAATCACAATTTTTCACTTTTTATTAATTTTGTTTTCAGATGTATCAAGTGAATTATGCCGAATGAAAGACAAAATTAACTGAAAGTGAGGCATCTGATAACTGTTTCATGCAATTAACCCGCTGGCCAAAATGGCGTTTGTTGATAAGGATCATAATATACATAAGTTTCATACATTTTGAATACACCAGTTGTTTTGAAGCACCTTTATGATAATTGATATATTTTATAATTTTTAACATGGCAGTTATTTTATTTATTAGTATTTTTGAGTCAATTAAATTCCGTATGTATTGTTTTTTTTTTCATATTAATAAAATCTGAAATATACGTAGATATAATTAATAGGGGCTATTTGGGCTACATTATCAAAATATCGTTTGTTCCAATTAAAGACGACAAGATCACTCAGAAAATTGTAACACCATTTAGAAGAAAAACACAGATTTCTATTCCATGGAATTATGGACACCACCTATTTATAATCTGTGGTAATAATAATGTACAGCTATACAAGACTCCTTTGGCGCTCGAATGATGGGGGCGCTGTTGGTGAACATTTTTGGAAAGTATAGAAAATCCAAGATGGCGGTATTATTAGTTCCGATTTTGGCTACGCGCCGAATGATTCTTATACAGCTGCATTATATTTAGCTACCCTAATACAGTTTAGTTGCTTTATTTCGAATTTTAGATGTGATCCCTTTTATTCGTGCAGTAACTATCAAGGTTGCATATTCATCTCTATATAGAGATGAATTCTTTTATGGAAAACATTTCTTCTATTAAAAAAAATGAATAGTGCAGCATAGTTCTTCTGGCGCTAAAATATCATTGACAGGAGGGCGCCGTTGGTAAACATTATTGTCTATGAAAATTGCATTGAAAAAACAAGATGGCGACGTTAGTTCCGATTATGGCTATGCGCCAAAAGATCCATGTCCAACTATATCAGTCGAAGCATATTCGTCGATGTCAACACATCTTCGTACAGTATTACCTAGTAAATTTATTGTAATTAATTAACAGTCGTTTTCGATTATATTTAAGCTTTAAAACGAGTTATTTAGCAAATCGCTTTAAAATGTTTTTTAAAGTTTGTTTTAAGTAATAATCAAGTCATAATCTTATTAATAACAGACTTACAGCTGTTGAGGAATCCGCCCAGTTTGGCATATAAATCGTCGCTGTAGAATGAATACCTCGTATGTCAAAAAAATTTTTTTTTGTAAAAACCGTATGAAAACACGTATTTTATAATACGGCGAAACTGTGAACCCAGTATACGGCTACTAGTGCCATCTATTATATTCAAAACATGAGACAAAAGCACGTAAAAATATTTTAAACATTGACAAAATTAAACGTTTTTTTCGTTTCCTGTGAAGTTTGGTTTCCTGGACATACGAGGTTATCATTCTACAGCGACGAAATGTCGCGTTCGCATTTGTTATATTTCATCAACCAATCGCAGGTTGTTAATATTTTGATCAATCAATCACAAACAGCCACGACATGATTCGACGAAACTGAGAATTTTTTAGGCCTTTAAGGATTTATTTTATTTGGGATTATTTTTAGGGTACCCCGGGTAGCCCGCGAAATCAAATGGGATTAAATGAACATAGAGGGTTGTATTGATGATTTTAATGATTATAATTCTGTACATACATACGTGTTACGGTCGCGAATCATATTTTGTTCAACGAACAGCCTGACACTGACCTGCAAATTGCATAAACGTAAGAAAATTTGAATTTCGCGTGCTACCTTAGCGCATCGTTCTTAAAACCCGAGTGTGTGTGAAAGACTAACTTCTATGGGAAATATAGTTTGGACATTACAATACATACACAAATCTTAAAATATTGGTACTGACTGCTTTGACTTAACTTTCCGAGCAACTTCACTGTTTGCAGAATCTAGAAATAGCTTACATTTAAACTATTTTTTACTTTATAGTCTGGCGAATGTCAAATAGTTTCATTCAAAACTTAGGGATTTATTCTTGTCAAGATGAAACGAATTATACAATAAAATACTTGTTATAATAATAAAATATGTTTAAGTTCAATTAAAGTTCCAACTATGAAGGCGACGGCAAATGCCAACCGCAGCGGCAGAGTTCAGCCGCAATGAGAGACCGCAGCGAATGTAACTACTATGAATACGAAAATATCGTACAGAAGAGTTTTCATTAAAGAAGGTGCAATTTGAAAGTTGGCAACGTCGTACATAGCTGTCAGATACAAGGTGTAGTTTTGCATCCTCGTCAAAGTTCGAGGTAACTATGCAAATGATTCTCGACCCGAATCAATAATAAAATGGGTAGGTAATTTTTTATATTTTTTTTCTTAATATCCGAAGTCGGTAAGTGTACACCACCCGTATTAAAACGCGGCCCGTCTAATACTAGCCCTATAACCGCGATTTCACACACACAAACAAACGCAGACGTTTGTTCGATAAACGGGTGATTCTCCTCTTTTGAGAAGGGCTTCATTCTGAAATAGTGTCAAATTCAAACAACTAAAAGAGCAGCGTTTATCATTATTGACCAGGTACCGTAATTTATATTGATTATTTACGTCTTCTATGACAACCTCCTGAATTATGACGAGGATGCAAAACTACACCTTGTATATCGTTGTAATGCCCCCCCCCCCCCCCGATTTCTAAAGTAAGAGGAGGAAAATTCGGGGAAGGAGGAAGATTTGATATTTCGTTTTTGGGATATGCGACTTTTTCGTCAAACTGCTGCAGTAACTTTGTTTTTCATTCACATACTATGAATAGGAAATTTAGCTTTACTTTTGTTGAGTGTAAACTCACATGAATGAGAATATTATTTATTTATTTATTAAAACTTTAGCCACAAGTAAAAACTGTACAAAGGCGGACTAATAATATAAAAAATAAGAAGGCGGTGGAATATTGTTATAATATGGTTTGGTGCTTTACTTGGCCTTTTTAAAATTATTATTTATTTATTTTCAGGCAGGCAGTTGAGACAACTGATAGCTGCCTGTATCCTGCTATTTCCCACCAGATTTTTACATCTAACACTTTGACAGCGCCTTATCCAGTGTTATCATTGCAATACTTAGTCAATATTTTAGTGCAACACAGAGCGATACCTATTTCTTTTTTCTTAAATAATAAAAAAAAAACAAAATAATAAATAAATTTTGTAATTTTTGACGTTGCCAACTTTCAGAACGCATCCTCTTTAGTTGCATAGAAACCAGCCGTGTCGCTGCGGACTCTCATTTCGACCGGCGGCTTTGTTGCTGCGGTTGCATTCGGAATCGCACCTTAAATATTTAAAACTGTAGCTACTTCTACTAACTACTTGAAACTAAAGTCAACGACTGATCATCACTGAATTGGTCTGTTTATAAATTAAATTTAACTGGAGTAAAGGCTCTCTGAAGTTATGATGCGGTCAAATGGAGCGGACCATACTGAGGACACCGGACATGTGACCGAGTTCACTGACGGTCGACCACTTTTCGACCTTAAACACTGAGTTATAAGGTTGAAAAGTGATCGACCGTCAGTGAGCGCGGTAGTACGCTCGGCGACCAATAAAGCTATTCAAAACCAGTTTAATCGGATCTCTCATTGTACGGGAAATCTATACAAAACGAGGCCATGCTATACTGGAAATGTTTTGCTTGATGTGTCGCCGCGTGTTCCGGAATATCTGTCCAAGTCCGGTGTCCCTTAGCCAGTCTTTTCGATTTGCTTGCATTTTTAATGCGATCGAATAGGTGTAAACATTCGCACTAGGCCCTAAGTTGACAGTTGACAGGCGTCACACTGCTGCCGTGTAAAAATATACGGGGTCACATTAAATTAGCTAATGAAACTTTAGACGTGACGGGTATCGATATCTAAACACTATACAAAAAAGAAACTTAATTTCAAGTAAGTTCACCACCCTGTAATCGGATGTCTATTGAAGTAGATTCTCTGTTAGACAAGAAAATTATTTAAAAAAATCAGTTTGAGTAATAAAAACACATTTTAACTGCTTTTCTACACATTTAACAGTTGTGATACAAACGAATTTCTATGCTGGTGGGTCATGGTTGCAAGATGTCCCTTCCCTTATTTTTGTTTTATCTTGTTTTGGTGTTTATATCCATCACATTTAAAAGGTTTCACTAGCTAATTTAATTTGACCTTCAAAGGCAGTCCAGTACTGGCTTAATGCCTAGAGACATCAACGAAAAAATACATTACTTGACCAATATAACTTGAGACTTCAAGGCGGCGCTGCTTGCTTAGAAAAACGTCATCCATCTGTCAAACTCAGTACATTACAAACGTAGTTCCAAATTCCACCACGTCTCAAGTTATGTTGGTCACCCCTATTAACATTAACCAATCACTGTAGTATGTTTGTATGTATAACTCTATGTCATAGTCTATACATGCAGTGGAAGGTACAATACTTCCTGAACTGGGTCCTAGAGAGGTAGGGCGCGTTTCATTGTTTCAAAACTCTGTAATGTAGTGTGAATTCCACGTTGGACTTCCAAATGAAGTGACGGACTGTTCGCAGGTCCATGTTGGGGTCGAGTACCTGAAATAACAATTGCTTTGACATTACTTAGGATGTGTGAGGAGCTCGGGGCTAAATAATAACAGCCGCTCGGGTCGATCTTTAGGTTAAGCCACGCTTGCCTATGTTGGTCCGTGGATGGGTGACCAACCATTACATACCGAGTTTCCTCCGTGCCTCGGAAAGCACGTTAAGCCGTTGGTCTTGGCTGTCAATTGTAGATCTTTGAGAGTCGTTACAGGTAGTCAGCGGCCCGAAAGTCTGACAACCAGTCTTACCAAGGCTATCGTATTACCCAGTACTAAGAGGTGGATGGGAGCAAGCCATATCAGATTCATCTACTTACCGTGACATGGGAATTCAGAAGCCTAAAAGTTTGAGAGCTGGTCTTACCAAGGGGTATTCTATTCTAACTCAGTAACTGGGGTTGTGGAGGTCGGTCTCACCTGATCACAGCACAGCAGCTCGACCCTCTCCTCTGGAGCCTCATTCCCGCCGCTGTTCTCATCGGCACTGCCGCGTCCGCTGCCCGCGCTCGCTCCGTTCACGTCGCCGCTACCCACTATCTTCTCGACCACGTGTTCGGCTACTTTACGGCATTGGATAAAGTCGTTGGCTACTAGACGATCCTGCAAAAGATTTGAGACAAATTATAATTAGAAACAGGAGGAGCAGTCCCGGCCCAGAGGTTGCGTTGCCTACGTTTTTTTTCGGCTTCAAGGGTTCAGGAAGCTTCAAAAATACGGGATTTTTGTTTTTAACCCGTGACAACAAAAAAGTTGCATTCTTAGTGAAATTTAGTTTTATTTTGAGGTAAAACTATACTTCGTACAGATACCGGCACGGTTCTTGAGCGCTCGGCGGAAGAGTGGGGATCGCTTTGCGCATCGTACACTTATGACAAAAAAAACGCACACCCGTTTATTATTTATTTTTTCTAAGTTACCTACGTAATTCTTACTGGTTCTATGGTTGAAAGAAAGATTAAATAATGATTTATTAAATTGAGAAATGGAAGTTGAGATCAAAGAAAAAGGTAATTAACAAGTGTTTCTAATTTAAAATTTATAACTTAGTTCTTATAGTTTGTCAAAAATTACTAAAAAATCTACTACGTACCGACGTACTTTTTTTGCTAACATTTTTGACCTCTCTCTCATTTGTTCATTAATGAAATGAAAAACATTTTTTTTTTGAGTTCTAACTTACCAGATAATTTAAAATGATGCAGTTTAAAAATTGGTGTCAATTAAATTGGCCGGAATTGTACTCGTCGTCGTGAGGTACGTGCAACAAGAGTAAAGAACAAATCACGAGTGACGGTTATGACGCGATGCGCTACGGGCCAATCACTGCACTTTCCCCGCCCCCGCGCCTCACTTCATATCACCAAAGGGACCCAATAACTCACTTTTGCGCAGGTGAAGCTCAGCGCTCAAGAATCGTGCCGATGATTGTAACAGATTTTATGCAATAATTTAGCATTTGCAGTAGTGGAATCCACCACTACTAACACTACAACTAACTGTGTACTAACTGGGTTGTGGAGGTCAGATAGGCAGTCATTCTATGTAAAATACTGGTATTTCGGTTAGACTGCAAGTCGACCCCAACATAGTTGGGAAAAGGCTAGGCAGATGATGAGTAGTGAAATCCACCACTACTTTTCCTCGTGTAATAGTCTTCATAAATAAGTAAAACTCAGGAAATTCAGGTACGGAAATTCACACAGACACCAAAAATAAATGCAGTAACAGATTCATACTGATATCATACCTTCTTCTGTCGATCCTGCTTGCTCTGACAGCTTGAATGTGGTAGCAGGTAAAACGGCAACTTGTTTAGCTTAGGAGCTGCCATCTCTATGGCCACATCAACCACCCAGGAAGGTACCGTCTCTACAAGGAGGTTGCCTTCCGTTTCCCCGCCGGCGTCGCCTACCTGGAAGTGGGGAATAAAGGGTGCTGTAGATTTAGCTAATTTGTTTTACCTATTGGCAACACCAACTAAACAAATATTGTTTATTACCACAAAGGTCAAGTACACTATATAAACTCCTTTACAAAAAAAAAACGGGCACCGTACAGTCATTGGCTTTTCTATGGATAATATTAATATTTTAATATGTAATTGGTATATATGACTAGAAATTTCTTTTTATCACTTAAGTCCTGGAATCGGTGTTTTAGTCATTGTAAACAGACAGCCGTGTTAAAATGGTTATTTTTATGGGTATAATGAAATTAGACTACGAGTATTTTAATAGTATTTTAATAAAACAAGACATGATAAAAATTAATAACGAGTATGACATCCCCTTGCAGCGATTACGGCATGGAATCGTCTTGGTATGCCTTCCACCAGGCTCAGGGTTTTGATGGTGTCCTGTGGAATCTGTTCCCACTCAGCCGAGATCACATGTTTAAGCTCCCTGATGTTTCGTGGAAGTGGTTGGACAGATCGTACTCGCCTTTTTAGGAGGTCCCAGACGTGCTCAATGGGGTTAAGGTCGGGGCCTCGCGCTGGCCAATCCAAACGACGAATACCGACCTCTTGCATATAAGCATCTACGTCGCCAGAACGGTGGCCACGAGCATTATCGTCCATGTAAATGGCATCTTCACCAATTACAGTCAGTGCGGGTTGTGCATGTTGACAAAGGATTTCTGTTATGTAACTTTCCGCATTTAGTGAGCCAATTTCAATAAATACTATCTCGGTACGATAGCTGGAAGTTACACCCGCCTAAAACAATACGGACCCTTCACCATAAGGGGTGATTTCTTCAGAACACACGTCGGCATAGCGTTCCCCTGGTCTTCGTAACACTCGCAGACGTCGGTCCTCACCATTCAGACAAATTCGAGCCTCACCGGAGAAGAATACGCTACTCCAGTTACCTAGTGTTCAAGATAGGCAATTTCTAGCAAACCTCAATCGAGCAATCCGGTGCTCACGGAGTAAATTGGGGGCTCGGGCTGGTCGTCGACTGCGTAAATCAGCCGCTAAAAGCCTCCTCCTCACTGTCCCTACGCTAACTTGTGCTCCTCGTGCCTCTTCAAGGTTTCTTTTGAGGTCTACGTAAGCGGTCGTCTCGTGGTTGTGTGCAACGTTTCTCCCAGAACCTTGCCTTCTCTGAACGGAACCTGTCTGTTGGTATCGAGTCCAGGTTCTTTGGATGGTTGCATGACTCACGTTTAAACGCTGCGAGACGTAACATTGGCACCCCTCTTCCAGCAGCGCTATAATTTTACTAGCTCATTGCTTTTTCTGCCATTTCAACATAAAGATAACTGTTTTAAGTCACAATAAGGCAGGACTATGCGACAAACATAAATTATCAATAATGTAGAAAAATCAAAACCGCATTTTTTTTTTGCAAAAGAGTGTATTTACAATACTTTTTACATTGTAGGAGCTTCGTTCTTTGTAAACAACTCATGCATTGTATGATTAGATATTAAATTGGTTTAAATAGTAGTAATAAGTTAGATTGATTATGATTGATACATGATTTACCAAATAAATATTTTAATTAAAAATTAATAACAGAATCAGCTTGGGTACATATAGTTCTATGTAAGCAAAAAACACATAATTCTGATCGAACAACAGAATTCGACACCACACTGGGCTGTTCGCTTTTATCTCATAGTATACTGGCTGCATAAAGCAGATCCTCCATTGCTATGTGTGGTGGTTACTCCACACAACAGCACGATATGCACGATACAATACGATAGCAGATAGGTAATGTTAACAAAAAATTGCTGGCATACCCAATGAAGGAACAATAATTATTATTGCATCATATATGTTGCCAAAATTCAAATCACGGTAATGTGCTTATTAATGTAATTACTAACAAAATGGCATTATGAATATTGTTGATTGTCTTGGCATCATGAAAATGTTGATTGTTAGAAAATGCCCATGGCCTAGCCACAATACATTTGTGTGGTTGCTTGAATTACATAAATAAATAAATTAAAAGTTTTGTATAAATATAAAACAATGTTTTACCAACCTGCAGTCTATAAAGTGTCCTACCACCAACTTCACTAAAAATAAGAGGCGTATGTTGCGGTACACTAAAGTAATTGTTCCCAATCACCCTCTGTCCTGCTTCATTCACCCTGTTTGGATGATTCCAATGATCCAACAGAGCTTGCAGTAACAAAGCACCGAAGTTCACCTTCTGATCATTCTCTGTAGTCAAACCAGCCTCTTTAGCACTAACCCACGCACTCAAACAGTCAGTTTCATCCTGCCCCAAATGTATTGTCAACATCCCTGTCTTCAAATCTACGTTAAACCAATTCGGTACATAAACCATTTTGAATCTTTTCTTTACTTCTTCTTCATAGTCTACTTCTCCTAAGTCTTCTAATTTACAAGCTTTTAAAACGTCATATAGAGCTACATTGTTTGCGGTATCTTTTGTAACTACATGTCTTTTGTCATTTAATACTGTGTAATGCTTGATAGCAGGACCACCCGGAATGTGATGTATAGGCTGTGTTTGGAAAACATTATTTGTATTATAATTGTTTTGGTTATACATTTCTAGGGAGTTTAAAGGTGGCAGTTTCCAGCAACGGACATCAGATTCGGATGTTGACACCCAAACTCCGGTATTATCTGCCGTAAAACATAGTTTAAGTATAGGAGCTGTTTCTTCACATACTATCATAAAGTTATCAGGGTTTCTTAACTCTGTTATAATGACTAATCTATCTCTTCCACCCGATATGATGTGCGTGAAGTTTTCCGTTGCTAATAATGCCCATACGGCTTCCGAATGTACTCTTATAGTAGAAACGCATCGCTGCTGCGATAAAGACCACAATTTTATTGTTCCGTCTGAGCTGCCTGATACACACTGCGTTCCATCTCTGCTTACAACTAAGGCTTTAACATTGTCTGCGTGTCCTTTTAACTTCATAAGTCTTGAACAGTTTCTTGGGTCCCATACTCGGAGAACTTTTTCAGTAGAACCGCTTACTAAGATAGTTCCAGGAGGATTCATAGCCAGACTGTATATGGACTCCTTGTTACCAACGAGACTTGATGTGGTAACAGTGTTGTTACTGGCAGTCAATGCTGTCAAAGTGTTGACATCCCAAAGAAAGATTGCTCTATCGAGGCCCGCGCTGGCGACTTGTTCCTTGTCTTTAGCGTATGCTAAAGTACGTACATAGTCTTTATGAGTCCGTAACGTAGACATACAGAATCCTTTGGGAGCATTCCATACCTTTACTGTCGTATCTGACGACGCGCTTATTAAGTTTTTACCGCCGCAGCATAACACGATATCGTTCACCCAGTCAGTGTGGTGTTCCATACTCTGTACGTACCGGTCCTGGACACCAGTCGCAGTACTCCATACACGAATAATTCCATCCCGACCGGCCGAATACAATCGGCCCTGTATCGGATCGAGTTGCAATGAACTAACACCATTTTTATGCCGCCGTTCCTCCTCATCTCTTATCACGAACGACACTTGAGTTTTCTTACGCATCGTGCCCATTTTCCGACATTTTAAAACGGAATTTGACTAATATTTCTCACACTTTTGTCACAATATTCGCAAAATTCTTGAGATTTGTTTCAGAATTGTTTGACATTTGCGTTTGACAGGTGCAGGAAAATGGCTGGTCGACTTTGATTGGTTGACGTCTACCTACGAAATCATGGACCAATCAGGTGGCTAATATAAAACTGCGTTCCAAAGAATCGAGATTGCTTCTTGGTATATGATGCGTACGTATTTAATAAAATGTAAAAACTTATTTTATAAATTCCACTTTGGATTTCATAAACCAATCCAATTCAGAGTTCAATTATAGCAAAATACTGTCACGTGTAGTAATTATCACTACAACATACTATTCGGTTAAAATTTAAACAAACATGGTACGCAAAATAAACACTGATAAAAAAATGCGTCACTGGGTCATCTGAGATAAAACATCAAGAACGATAGTGATATTCATAAAATACCTTCACTGTAAACTGTACAAAACAGCTATTTGATACATCGTACTCAATCAGTCAGTTTGTTTAAATCAAATCAATGTGGTTTTATAGTCCTGGCCGCCTAAACTAACAGTCTGTTCCTGCACTTATCCCACTTATTGATAAATTTCAATAATGTATCTTAGTCCAACACTTCTTTCACTTTCCAATATAATATAGACATAGTTATAATACAATCCTCCAGCAAGTATAGCCACTGTCCCTCGTTTTTCTGGATCAAGGTCGATAATCGCAATACCTGTGATATTAGTTCCTGCTGGATATTCAAGATCGACTATTTCCTTTCTCTTGAAAAACAGCAGGCCATGCTTTTTCACTTGCCTATAAGTCATGCGCGCACGGAATTTTTCTCCTTCGTAAAGATCGTGGCACGAAATCACGAAAAATATAGTGATAAAAAATGCACAGTAGAGAAAGAATCGCATGATTCCGATGTAATGAAGTAAACACGTTTAACTGTGTCAATGTCGTCGATAAAACTGTTTGTTGAGATTTAAAAGAGCACTTGTTATTGGATATGGTTTAATTAGTCATAATTTAAGGCCAGCTATATTTAAAACGAAAAGAAAACCTTTTTTCACCTCTTCTTCATCTTGTCAGTGTCTTCTACATTAATTTTGTAGGTAGGAATAAAACTGCTACCTAGGGCTCTGCTGCAGCAGTATGCTAATAATTAAGGAAACTTTATGTAGTAGATATTATATATCATGCAGATATGTGTAGGTAGGTACCTACTTAGTTGATAATATTCTCTCAGAAATTCAGTACCAAAAATTTAAATCGTTGGATTCACTCTACCGCGACAGAAAATTATCTTCTCGAGTTTCTGTTTCGTTGACATTTTAAAGTTGTTGTCTTACTCACTCATACCGAAAATCGTATCTATCGTTCCATGTGAAATGTACGAGCTCACTCCTCTCAGTGTGAACACTTTTTCGCACGATCAACGCCCCGTTTACGACCTCCAAGGCCCTAGCACGATCACATTAGCACATTGTATCTTAAAACAAAACGTCGAAGTCGGCGTTAACGAGACGATGCAATAGGTACCTACGTTAAATATGGCGATGCGATTTGCGTTCAGTGACTCACGTGTGCCACTTGTTTTCTTGGTGACGAGGGCATGCGGAACCCGGTTTCGGTGCCCTAGCGGTGACTCTTGAGTTCTTGTCGTGATATGATCTGAGCAATTGCTTTCATTTGTTTTCTCCGCAGTCGCTGTCACAATTGGTGTGCCGCTTGAGCGTTTAGCTCTTGGCCAAGCGTTACGTATGCTGAGGAGACATCGAGCGATTTAAATCATGCGCCAGTAACTACCTAATTTTCCGCAGTTAAATAATATAGAAGCTGTTGTGTATAAGCTGAACTAATGCGATTACTCACGTGTTATAACGCTTTCAGAACTTAAGCAAGAAAACTGTTAGGTTTGCTTCTAGCATAGGTGCTAATTAGGTTGGTAGTTTAGTACCTAAGTATGTTGTTATGAATAGACTAACTGTTGCTCGCGACCTTCTTCCGCGTGAAATTTTTATAAAAATATTATGTATTTCCATAATTATATTTGAATCAGATTTCGTTAACAATTTCAAGGGTTTTAATTTTTTTTTGTACGAAACCCAAATCCTTTTTAAAATAAAAGTAGCCTAAGTAGTATTCCTTATAACATCAGATTGCTGCCACTAAAAGTTCCGTCAAAATCGGTCCATCCGTTTCGGAGATTAGCCGGAACAAACAGTCAGACAGACAGACAAAAATCAAAAATAAATGTGTTTTGGTTTTAAGTACGTTTGGCTTTAAAAAAAAAGTCTAGATACCCCTTAATCAATAGATAAACCAAATAAATCATAATGATGTAAGTCAAAACAATACGAAATATATAATACATAGCTACTTGTACCTTATTTACAACTAGTTATCTATACTAAGTAGTAGGTACCTACATATAAATATCACGCACAAATTTTGTGGAAAATAGTAAGTTAAATGAATAATATTGTTGTATAGCTGATCTCGGAATTACTTTTTATCTTCTGACAACTCATCATCTGCCTAGCTTTTTGCCAACTTTATTGGGGTCGGCTTTCAGTCTTATCTTATGCAGTTGAATTTACCAGTTTTTTACATGGAGCGGCTGCCTATCTGACCTCTACAACCCAGTTAGTACAGGGTAATACGGTAGCCCTTGGCAGGACTGGTTGTCAGGTGGGTTACCATGACCTGTTAGGCAATGCCGGATTAGCCCATAAGCAAATTAAGCAATTGCTTAGGGCATCACGTCTTGGGGTACTCTGGGGTCTTGGTACTCGCACGTCTTTCTACATCGTTCTCACATATATGTTTGATCTCGACATGAATGATGTAACCGAGACTTTGTAACAACATAATGATTTAAAAGAGTGTCCATAGAGTTTCTTGCCCATTCTTCTCCATAGAGATCTACGCTTTCGAATGGGCAACTACAGTACTTTCACAAGTTATTATGCCCTGTGACTGGGACTGTAGCTTAGTTTATTTTTTGTGTTTTGACATTCAAAAGTGCCTGTAATGGTTTAATTGAAATAAATGCTTTGAGTTTGAGGTTGGGGGACACCAGAAACAACACCAAAAAAAATGGTTCTTTTTGAAAATCCTTCATACATATTCTTAGGTACGTAATGAATAATCTAGCTAGTTCGTTGTATTATATGTATACGGTTTTTTTTAAAAGACCGTTATTAATTTAGGTAGTCGGTTTTGGATAGGGGACAGGCGTGGTTTGCTTAGGGCATGAAGTGGTCTTAATCCAGCACCAACAGATCACGGTTACCCCCCTGACTCTCAGGCCACTGACCATCTGTAACGACTGTCCAAGATCTTCAAATGACAGCCGGGACCAGCGGCTTAGCGTGCTTTCTGAGGCGCGGAGGACACTCGGTATGTAAAGATGGCTACCCGCATCCACAGACCGACCTTCGCAAGCGCGGCTTAACCTTGAATTCCTTGTAAATTGTAGAAGGACTGTAATTGTTTAAGAAGGCCTAATGTCTGACAAAATACCAGTTTAATAAAAAAATCTTCAATCCTACGTAATAGACAGGTTGAATACACAATAAAAAAATCTTCATCACAAAAAATCAGCATCGCAAAAACAATAATCATCCGAACAAATAATCGAATAAAATCCAGCGCCAACTCGAATAATTGCTCAATCGATTTAAACTCCAGTGCTGACTTTAATCGAGAAAGGATTGGCAACAAATCATGAAGATAAACAGTTAGTGAAGCCGGAACGGCTTAATAAATTGTGTTGAACTTTTGTATTGATGAGAATAAAGTTAAAAGTGAAATGTTGAATTAAAGCATCGGAGTGGATTGACTCGCTAGTCTTTTGTTTTTTGTTCATTAATGAAGTTTCAAGCTCAAGACACGCTGGTGTGGCGATTTAGACTCGTTCCTGGCTGAATGGCCCGAGAAGGCAAAACACCGGGAGAACAGAAAAGGAATCGGGGAGGCATTTGTCCAGCGATGGGACAGAATAGGCTAATAAAAAAAAAGAAGTTTCACCACCCAAAATGGGTTCGTGGCCAAATAACAGCAGTACGGGACATTTTACAAGGCTAAGCAACTCTTTCCAAGATCGGTCCTTGGATAGAACGTTAACTAAAATCTATAATACTATAAAGTCTATACTAATACTATAAAGAGGAAAGATTTGATTGTTTGTTTGTTTGCATTGAATAGGCTCCGAAACTACAAGACCGATTTGAAAAATTCTTTCACCGTTGGGAAGCTACACTATCTCCGAGTGACATAAGCTACATTATATTTAAAAAAAAGGGAACCTTACAAAAACTCCAATAATGTAACCCAAGGGGTAAAAAATGACCTAAAAATACCTTACATAGCGTGCGCTGCTAAAACTATTGCTGATAGAACAAAATAATGTACCTACTACGACTTTGCAGAACACATCATTATCTATAAAAAAACTTTTTTGCAAAAACAAAACCGACTTAAAAAAAAAAACACAAAAAAAGTGGAAAATAACTTTACTTTCGGAAGTCGGTGACTATTGTTTGTTTCATTGACTTTTTTGCCACCGACTTCCGAAAGTAAAGTTATTTTCCACTTTTTTTTTAGTGTTTTTTTTGGAAGTCGGTTTTTTTTTGCAAAAAAGTTTTTATTTTACCCTTTTTAGTTATCGTAACACACACAAATAAAATATAAAATATAAATAAAATATAAATATCGCTGGACATTACACACAGCGCCATCTAGTGCCACACTAAGCAACGAGGCTTGTGTCGTGGACACTAGATAGTTGATATACTACATATATACTTTTTGTTTGTAAATACATACTTATTATACATATATACATCCATGACTCGGTAACAAATGTCCATTGCTTATCACACAAACACTTGCTCCTACCAGGATTCGAACCCGGAACCCTATGAACGTAAGGCAGCCTCACTACCGCTGCGCCATTCGGGTCGTCAAATCCTTGTCAAGTATCAATTTCGCAATTTCCTGCTGAACCGATTTTGATGAAATTTCTATGGGACCAATCGGGAAGTAGATCCATTCAGATAAAAGAAGAATTTTTCAAATCGTTTCATAAATGACGGAGATATGAGGTAACAAACACAAAAAAAAAACATACTACCGAATTGAGAACCTCCTCCTTTTTTTGAAGTCGGTTAAAAAAGAGGTTTTAATCGTAAGTAGCCAACCGGTTAAACTGGAAGCTGACCCCAATAAAGTTGGAAAAAAAAACTAGACAGATGATGAATGCAGTTAAAACATCTCCTTGATTGCCTCGTTGGTCTAGTTTGGTTAATTACAACCTCAAATAGTCTTCGATCGGTAAATCGCTGTTACGTTACAGTTGCCTACATTGAAAATATTTTATAAGAAGTAGTAATTCTTTCAGTTAACCGAGGTAGAACTACTAATGCAAACGAATGGCCTATTAAATCCTTTATCACCAAATAAACTCCTTAAAATATTTAAATTCTATCCCAAAATCCAATCACACAGAAACATAATACAGTCCCTGGATAGACATCGGATCACTATTCAAATCCTCACACGAGGAAAATTAAGGGATGCTTCACATTCGTTCGGGACGGTATGGTTCGGTAGTAGCCGGCCGACAAAATGGAAAATACTATGTAGACATAGCTTAGCTTAGTTGCAAATCATTTTCATTCTCTGTAATTTCTTTAATTTTATAAAACACAATATTGATATACATATTATTTGTATTTATATTACATAATTAGTAGTGAATAACTTGTATTATTTTAAATTTTGTATAGTATTAGCAGTACACCACTGACTACCCCCCCTTTTTTCCATTTCATGTTTGTACAGTCCATCCAAAGGTTGTCTGGAAGATATCGCTATCAGCGATAAGACCGCCATTGTAACCACAAAATTAACAATTTTGTAAAACCGCTCTGTTTCAATTTTGGTGTACAAAAAAGTATATATTCTATTCTATTCTACAGCTATATAATAATATACATAGAAAGAAAGAAAGAAAAAGTATTTATTAGTCTCGCACTGGACAAAACAAAATGGTAACTTGACAAAAAAAACAAGATTAAAAAAGTAAACTTAAGAACAAATTAAAATAAGACTAACCAAACTGGTCCTGTACGAAGCCAAAAGGCCCCTATCTGAGCATGGTGCTGTAACATTAAAAAAAGTCACAGCGCTGGTCACAGAGTACATTATATTATAGCGCTGGTATTCTGATAGGCCCAAAGTGACGCCACGGTCAGTTAATAATAATAAATAAAGTGTATTAAACGAATAAATATATAACATAGCGGGTGCTGTGACTAAATTTAGCCTTTAAACAATGGTTTGCTTGAAGTTAATGAATCCACGTTATAAAGTGCGCGATTGCACTGCTTTTGAACCAGGAATACTTTGTTAAATTCTACTGAGCCACCCCTTAATAGAATACCATATCGTTAGTTGGAAGCTACATGAGTAGGTATTTATATTTTATTGAGTTTATAAATCTACCATTTAGGCGTTTAGGTTTTTAACTGTTAGCTTCATCATCATCTGGCCATAGGACTGCCACCTAATGCTTGCCAATTCGCGGTCTCCACTCAAGAACACGTCTGTTAACTTAGAGTTTATTTTTGAGTAAATAAATACATTCGGGAAAAAGCAGCTTGGTTTAGTTAGAGTTGTGCCGATGGAAGACGGCAAACGGAATTTGCCTATCGGCCGAAAGCCGAACACATCATTCTTCTGCCCTTAACCCAATTTATTTGGGGTCGGCGCAATATGTCTTCTTATTCCATACTTTTCTCGTCATCTCAGCAGTCACCTCTTTTCTAGCCATACCATCCTTCACACAGTCCATCCATCGTTTCTTTGGTCTTCCTCTGCTCTTATAGCCATCCACATTCATACTCAAACATGCTGTTTAACATAAAATGCTGAATCGAAAATGTATCCATGAACAAGCGTACAGTACCTCTAAGCAAAACTGTATTTTTTCCGCTCCAACAAATCTTAAGGGTATACTGTATTTTGGAAACATTGTTACTTTTAAAGGTGAAACAGCTTCTTTCCTTATATCGGTTATCTTGTTGGATAAAGGGAATTGCGTAAGGCTATCCTTGTAGCCTTTTGGCTCACGTGTAATTTATTAGTTTTTTTTTGGGCTTTAGTTATCTGGCAGTCAGTAGGGATGTTGAATGTGTCTGATAGTTGATTTGTACTGTTTAAATTTTTTTTAAAATAGAACGTACCAGCTTTATCTTACAGAAAATTTATAAATATACTGAAAATATACTAGACATCAAGATTTAGTAAATAAGATAAGTTAATTGAAGTTGGTAGCAATATAAATCGAGGAATCTCTATTTCAATAAAGTGCAATAGCACAGGCCATGGTAGAAATATATTATTTAGGTATAACCCATTTAGCAAAGCGGCTGGTCCTGGTTGGTCTTGGTTGGTTCTTCATCCAGCTGCTACCATTACTCTGCGAAGATCACATCAACTAATCTGAGGAAGTCCTACGTTACGTTTACCGATTCGCGGTCATCTCTCAAGAATGCGTCTACCCTAACGGTCACCCCAAAAATGTTACTTATGCAATTCATAATTATCTATATGGTATATGATCACTGATCAGTAAGTACTGATATACGATTTCCCACTTCTTCGAACGTGTTCCCATCCCTTTCTTCCCGTGAGACAACAAATGTCATTGCCTCCCCAAAACATGCACGATCATCATTAAAACCATTCGCACATCAGTTCACTAATTGAATGAAGCTCGCCATGAGAGTTTATGAGCTGAAATAATTTACGGCTTGCCACAATCAACAGTTCCGTGACATAATTACTGTTAAAGCGAGCCGTACGGGAATAGTGATGGGGGAATCGAACTAATGCGGGGTAATCGACTAAATTAAGTTATCGATTAATCGAAATCGTAGTGAGTTGACTGGATTGTTTGTGTTTGAAACGAACGGTGAGACTTACCTTGTGGCTACGAGCTGGATGGTCAAGCGACACGGGTCGAAAGTCAATTCAATTCAAATAATTTATTCGCTTAATATGGGTAGATGGTAAGATGGTATTTAAATGTTACATTACATACATACACTAAGGATTCTCATATTCACCATTTCTGGTATACGAAACTTAAAATAACAATGAAACGAAATACATAGGTACATAGAGTACACACCAATACATAGTACTCTTTTTACCCGACTGCTCCAGAAGGAAGGTTATGTTTTTCGAGAGTATGTATGTATGTATAATTGTTTGGCACGCTCTGTGGCCTGAACGCCTCGATGGATTTTAGCTTGAGAGGTGTCTTAAGATTCGTATTTACGGTGAGAGTGACACTGGGAATATCAAAATAAAAATAAAACAAAATAGCGGATTTTTGGCACCAAATTCAAATGTTTGGCACGCTCTGCAGCCTGAACGGCTCGATGGATTTTAGCTTCAAAGGTGTCGTTAGATTTGTATTAATTATGAAAGTGACACCGGGTATAAATTTTGAATCAGAACACAACATTAGCTGGGAGTACGTCCACGTGGTGAAGGCGGGAAAAAATTGTTTGGCTAATCGTCTGCGAAATCTTTCACATTTGTAAACTAAGAAGCTGGAATAAAAAAAAAGTAATAAAAAAACTAAAGAACCCGACTGCGGTAAAAAACTTAATTTAAAAAAACACTAAAAAGCTAAGAACAAGCACATTTTAAATTTAAAAAAGTTGGAAGCAGGCGGGAGCCATTCCATTTTTATATTTTCAAACTCAAATGGATTCCGCCTGCTTCCAACTTTTTAAAATTTAAAATGTGTTTGTTCTTAGCTTTTTAGTGTTTTTTTATGCTACATACTAACTTAACTAGCTATAATTGCATATAATAGGAAAATAATGAGGTGTTACAATAATTTTATTTTCTTATAGTTAAGGTATTTGTGGTAAATATATATTTTTGTGTGCGTGCCACGAGTGGACGTAACTTACGGAGCGACGACGCGACGACGGTTGGAAACAGATGACGTGTGTGACGTTGACGCAAGTAGGAGCATTGCCCGAGGTCTTAGGGCGCCCTCCGGCTAGGTGGAGTGACGATCTTGGCCAGGTGGAGTGTAGTATGTAGTTGAATTTGAATGATGAGCAATTGAAGAGGCTATATCCAACCATGGATTGCTTGGCATCGCTCTACAGCGATCCACAGCAAGGCTACGCACGAAAACTTAGCGACGCTTTTTCAAAAAAAATATCATTCTTCTGCTCTTATCCTAATTTATTTGGGGTCGACGCAGCATGATTTTTTCGTCCATACTTCTCTATTACCTGCTATCTCAGCATTCATCTCCTTTCTAGTCATATCATCCTTCACACAGTCCATCCATCGTTTCTTTGGTCTTCTACTAGATTTTAGCTATCCACATTCATACTCAAAATTTTCCTCTCGGCATTTTCCTCGCTTTTCTAAAAACGTAGGTGAAAAATATAGCGTAAATTTAGCGAAGCTGTAGCGTTACAATAGTGTTCCGAATTTTGTTTAAATCTTATGCCCGTTTTAACTTAACACTATAAATACGGGGTGGTAGGGACACCGACTCTAAAACGGTTACCACGAATTCAGTACGTCATTCTGAACAGCCCACATAGAAATCTTCCGTCACTTATTAAAAAAATAAATCAGTTGTTTCCTACAAAACTGCAATACGTACACGGTGTAACTGGATTATGTATGTGGTAACAGTTCTAGCGTCAGTGTCACTTCCACGCTGTATAACTTAATACGGTTTGGGCGCAGAACGTCAGAAACGCAAAATGACAGATTAGCGAATAGTCAGAAACGGATAATGCCAGGTGTCGCAAAATGACAAGATCTGATAATGACAGATACGCGTAATGACAGATTCGCGTAATGGCAGACTCGCAGAATGACAGATTCGCAGAATGACAGATCAATCTCGAATTAAATAAAAATCATCAAGTAGTGATTATTAAAAAAAATCTTTATTTGTCAGTGTTAATCAACATAAGGAAATGGGGGAGGCCTTTGCCCAGCAGTGGAACATTAAAACTAACAATAAAAAACAACTTAAAATTTAAAAAAATCAAATCATCAATAACAGAAGGTAAGGGGTCTTAGTTAACCTTTCAAAAATATATTTTTTTTAGAAATTGTTTTGGGATATTTTTTTTTTGTACAGTGTACTTTCTGAGTTTATTATTAACGGCAATGTCGGAATTACGTCGATTTATTTTTGCAGAGTAAAAGTTACTATTTTTTATTATGTTGTCATAATGCCCACATTCTTTTATTAACTTTTGTACAAAATTACACACTTGGGGCTTCTTAGGAAACTTGACGCCAAAGCGATGGTGCCAGCCCTCCAATGCATTTGTTGTTCTAAGCATATAATCTGAACGGCTCAATAAGCCAGGCGAAAATTTCATTAACCACTGACCCTCGAAGTATATTGTAAAATCTTTTAGTTCCCTAGTTCGTGAAGCATCTTCTAAAATCGATTCCCAACATGACCATATATAATTTCCAGGTAGAAGAGGTAAAGACGCTGTCATTCTGGTAATGTTTCTACCTTCTCGGGAGTCATATAATTTTAAATATATTATTTCTAACCCGTATCCAACAGACATGTCGCCAGTAATTAATTCTATTAGTATATCGGTTTCATCATTTTCAATTGTCAGTTTTGTTCTGGTTCTAACTGGATTATTCTTTTTATTTTTCGATAATTTGACCAAATCGTTCAGGAGACGCATTATGTTTCTGCATTTTTTTAATGCAATTTTGCTGTGAAAAGACTCGAGCATGGTATTGGTTCGGTGCCTTTCTCAGAAGACTTAGACGTTTTTATATATTTTTGGTGTTGCACCGTGAGCTCCTCATTCACACGGGTTTCCGTCATTGACGATTCGTCAAAAAACACGATACCTCACACATTGCATACGGAATCGTGTTTTATTACGATTCGGCAAAACATCCGACAACAACATTTGACGACCCGAATGGCGCAGCGGTAGTGAGGCTGCCTTACGTTCATAGGGTTCCGGGTTCGAATCCCGGTAGGAGCAAGTGTTTGTGTGATAAGCATAGACATTTGTTACCGAGTCATGGATGTTTATATGTATAATAAGTATGTATTTACAAACAAAAAGTATCTATGTAGTATATCAACTATCTAGTGTCCACGACACAAGCCTCGTTGCTTAGTGTGGCACTAGATGGCGCTGTGTGTAATGTCCAGCGATATTATTATTATCCGAATTATTGTTCACATTAGTTTCGCGATTTTTCGAGAGCGAGCGTATCAACGATTCGTGTTTTTTGACGATACGTGATTTAAGACATGTCCGTCATTTTCCACGATTCGTGGAACACGGGCATTTAAAATGCATTGCCGCGGTCAAAAAAATGACGAATCGTGAAAAAAGACGATTCGTCAAAAAAAAAAAAACGAATCGTCCTCGTGTGAATGAGCACTAATTGTGTATAAAAGGATATACCGTGTAAAGCCAACGTGAATAAAAACCAAATAAGTAAAAGGTTATAGTTAAATCACTCGTGACACTCGTAGCACCCAGATCTGACGATTTCCGTATCTGTTATTCTGTCATTTTGCTAATCTGTCTTTTTGCGAACCTGTCATTTTGCTAATCTGTCTTTTTGCGAATCTGTCATTTTGCTAATCTGTCTTTTTACGATTCTGACCTTTTGAGACAAAATACTAATACCTGACAATTCGCTAATCTGTCATTTTGCGTTTCTGACGTTCTGCGCCCAAACCCTTTTATCTACACAAACATCTACACTGTGGGATTTCCAACTCTCAGCTGAGCGTCGATATTTAAGCAAACATTCAGGTGTCGCTAACTCAGTAGTCGATTATTTAGTCGAGTTATTCGATAATCTATTATTCGAATAGTCAATCAGTTTCGTAGTTTCTGTTAGAATAATAGCTCGCAATAGAGAATTAGTGTAGACCAATGTCAATTGCGTTTGGTGGCGGCGTCAATTGTATTCGGTATTAGTCGAACAGATAGTAACAAATTGTTTAATTACTATTATTGTGTAGTGATTGGCTCAGCTTAAGGGATTTCACGTTTACCAATAGATACTCAATATTGTTATTAGTAAGGGCATAAACTGCGTTAAGCGTGCCTCTCGCGTGTCCACACAAAACCGACCCGCGCGTGCCCATGCGCGTGCACACGCTCGTGAGCCCGTCGGGCGCCCGTCGCGTGATACTTCCGTGCAACGGGGCACGCATGCACGCGACGTGATCACGCATCACGTTGGACGGGTCCACGCGCGAAGCCCGCTAGCGGGTGCACGCGCGTGCTTGTTCAGTTGACAGCGCTATCTCGAACCGACCGCACGCGCGTGCCCGGCCCATAACAAAAAATGACAAATTTTGATACAGAAAGGGTAATTGTTGAAGTTCAGTGTCGTCCTGCCATATGGGACCAATCTAGCGAAATATTTAAAGACCGGGACGCTAAATAAAAGGCATGGCTAGACATTTGTACAGTACTGTTTCAAAATTTTGATGACTGGAGTGAAGCAGAAAAAAACATACAAGGTAAGTACCTACACTCTTTATTTATTTTATAATAACGTAGGTTAGGTAAACTATTCTTTGCGCCAAATTTTTATTTTTAATAATCTATGCAATTAGTTATATATAATTAGTTATTTCAATTGTATTTGTGTCAATTAAATGTTTTCAACAATTAATCCAACTATAAAATTAAAACTCGGAATATTTACAATAATTTACCTATGTAAATATAAAATCATGCTTATATTCAAAACTAGTGCAGAGATACTGCGTATTTCTGAACATTGTGAAATTCGTGTGAACAATGTCCCATAATATTGGTATGGTTTTATATTGCTCGATAAATTCCAAAGTTCTTTCTTTCGGCCACGCGGTCGCCGCCATTTTGCGCGTCACGAGACAACCAGTACCTATGTTCACGACTGCGAGCTTCACACTACTTCACACTATCGGTGTATTTAGGGTTCAAAATCATTTTAGGGCAGAAACAGTGGATCGGTAGGTAAATAAATAAAACAATTATCAACTAAAATATTTATTATATTGGTTTTAGAATTGGGCTAGTAACTTTGTAAAATAAGCGTGCGTTTTGTAGTTTTGTAGGTTTTTCTTTGACATCTCTCAACTTTAGTTTACAACAATCTAAGTTATTTGGTTACATCCGATGAATTTAACAAATAAAATCATTAGGTATATTATTAAAATATGCCTGCTATGTTAATAAAAAATGTGTGGTAACAAACCGTGAAAAATCAATTATTGAATGTACATAAATTATAAAAAAGCCAACTATCTTCAATAAATACTGCGATCTTGCCATGACAGCTGTCCGTCTGCAACGAAATAATCTGCGAAGTTATCGCGTAATGTATACGAATCTCTGTGGGTATTTCCAATTAACCCCCGAACTGAACGTATATGGTCTGGTATAATGACAATATCATGAAAGTCATTAATTTGACTTCTTGATCTTATAAAATTATGCAAAATACAAATTGTTTTAAGAAAACAAATTGCTTTGTCTTTTCCAACGTTCAATGGACGATGGAGTATGCGAAATTTATTAGCCATGATACCAAATGTACACTCAATATAACGTCGCGCCCTCGTTAACCTATAATTGAATATTTTTTTTTTGTAGTTTAAATCGAGAGCTCGAGCATATGGCCGCATGACATGGCTAGATAACCCGAATGCTTCATCTCCTACAATAATATAGGGCAAAGCTGCGGTTGCAGCAGTGTTGGTTGGTTTATCATTGTGTATTACGGGCAATGCTTTGGCAGGAGGAATATCTATTAAGTCATTGTTGATTTGTTCGTAGAATCGGCTTTGTGTGAAAATTGCGGAGTCAGATTCTTTACCCTGCACTCCCACATTTATATAGGTAAACTCATAGTTGGCGTTACACATTGCAAGCAGTACAATAGAATAGTAATGCTTATAGTTGTAATAGAGGGAACCACTATGTGGAGGTCTTATAATGCGTATATGTTTTCCGTCTATTGCACCTATGCAGTTAGGAAACTGGGCTTGCGTTAAAAAACCTTTTTCAGTCTCTACCCATAGCGCACGGGAAAATTTTGGTATACATTCTTCCTTTAACCTTTCAATTATAATTTAACAAACTTCTGTTACTATTTTTCTGACCGTGGTTAGTCCTGTCTGATACGCCAGATGAATATCGACGAAGGTATGTCCACTAACTAAATATCTGTAATAAAATAAAATACCTGTGTTATTGTTTCAGTGAAAAAGCTGCAGCAAAGATGGAAAACTGCAAGAGACACTTATATAAGAGTGAGGTCTACTAAAAAAAAACTTAAATCAGGTTCCGGTTCCAGGGCAAATAAAACATACATTTACTATGACATGCTGTCATTTTTAGATTCAAACTCGAATACTCAAGGAGAAGAATCGGCAGACGATTTTAATCAGTCAGTAGAGCAAAACGCGTCACCGAGAACTTCACAAAATAATACGATTATTGAAGAAGATTTGATTAATAAACACGATCTTCCAAGAAACGTAAGTGCGAATCGCCAACTAATTTCGAATTAGAGTTGTTAAATTGCGTGAAGAATAACACTGCAGATAATATGGACGAAGACTTGAATTTTTTTAAGTCATTATTACCAACTGTGAAAAAATTGAGTTGCTTTAAAAAATTATTATTTCGTACAAAAGTATTAGAAGCTTTAATTGATATAGAAAAAGAAATGATTATTACCATTGATGACCTTTCATTAACGCAAAATACGGTAACGAATGATTTAGAATCCTTAAATATACGAGTAAGATCAGACACGAACAATGAATAAATAGGTAACAAGAAAGACTGAAGATTTGATTAAGACTGTTTAATTATTAAGAACAAAAGAAAGAGAAGAACATGAAGAACTATTTAAGTTAGTAAAAAGCGCAATTTTATATTTATATTTTTCTGGTCTCATGTGCAATTATTATGATATACAAGGGCATTCGCCAAAAGTTTACAAGCCTTGAGTGTAATGTTCATAAGGAAAGAAACGGGGTCGATTCGGACACTTTTATCTTAAACCCTATTTAGGGTCAAATAAAAAAGTGTATCAATAGACCCCTTTTTTTACTTAATGGACCTTTTTTTTGAACCTACTCATAACATTGCTCCTTCATATATCCTCTTCTTAAATTTAATCTTTTATGTAGTAAACTGTGATTATGATTGTGATGATAAATAAGAATTTAAAATAATATTAGTACCCGATCTAGTAATAGAAGGGAATAATTAATAAGGGAAATATTCGTATGTAAAAACTTGCAATCAATATGCGTCATTATAATTAATACTTTGTAAGGTAGGTATATTATTATAATTAAGACATTTAGACTTATTGTACTGTTTTAACTGTTATTGTGTTTTTTTATTTTAAACTTGAACCTGTGATTTTATTAGTGTATTTCAAATGAATAATCAAAAACTAATTGTAACGTAACGTTTATGCAAGACACTGTGATGACTGTTGTGATTATATAAAAAAATAAGTAAATAAGTAGGTATAGATAAAAAAAACGAAAACGATAAAACTGTGTAATTTAGAAATAACAAAATATAATTAATAAATGTAAGAAACTGTGATTAATATGATGATTAATAAGTATGCGGTTATGTGTTTCGGCCCTAAGAACAGAGTGCACCACATCAAGAAAAACATTTTAAGCCATATTCAGGTGTCACTGCCGAAACAATAAGAACTTCTTCTTCTTTCTGGCTTGATGTGGCTAAACAGTAGTGTGACTTACATAAATTGGCAAAAAAATAAGTATGAGTGTTCTAAACTTTTGTTAAATAATGACTGTTTTTTTACATGAATAAAAATGATTATTAATATCGAAATGTCTTTACTTACCGCAATGTCATTGCAAATCGTTCCATTGGTGATACGATTGACGTAGATTTCAATCGTAGATTGTTAGTCTTCAAATAGGGCTCCAGTTTTGAATATAATTCATCATAGACTTGTAATGAAACTTTAAAATATTTGAAAAAAAACCTTTCATTTTCTCTTAATATACCAAACTTCACCACGAATTCCCCGCACAGTAACCTAGATTCAACGTACGGGCTTACTGGCTGGCGTCTTTTTTTGGCAATTCGTCGTCGCCGTCGTCTTGATAAATAATACAACATTAATTTATCCATAATTACTCGACTGTACACCTCCAACGTCAAAATTGTACTGAGAAAACTGACGCGCCGATGCCCGCGCATAAGCACGCGAACGTGCTCACGTGCGTGCACCAGAAGCGTGGCCCGCGACGTGCTCACGTGCGTGCACCAGAAGCGTGGCCCGCGACGTGCTCACGTGCGTGCACCAGAAGCGTGGCCCGCGACGTGCTCACGTGCGTGCACACGCGTAACGCAGTTTATGCCCTAAGGTATCTAGTTGTTATCATCATCATCTGCTTACACTTTTCCCAACTATGTTGGGGTCGGCGTCCAGTATAACCGCATGCAGCTGAATACCAGTAGTGGATAATACGACATCCCTTGGCAAGACTGGTTGTCAGAATTTCGGGCCTCTGACTAGCTGTAACGACTGTCAAAGATCTACAAATGACAGACATGACCAACGGCTTAACGTGTTCTCCGAGGCACGGAGGAATCTCGGTATGCAATGGATGGTCCCATTCCACGGACCGACATTAGCAAGCGCGGTTTAACCTTGAAGATCGACCCGAGCGGCTGTTATAGTTTAGCCACAAGTTATTAGATAATATTTGTGTTAGTAACAGTAGGGATTGGTGGATTTTGTTTACCTCTGAAAATAATAATATCTATCCTACCCACCGTCCTGTAGTATTATTGTAGTATCCCGCCCTCGTCATGCACATGGCCTCCGCATGTGCAAGGCGTTCTCATATTGAACAATTCACACATTCTGCGGATCGGACTTTTTACCAACATACCGTTTTGTGTTCTACTGCGTCTATACAGAAAAGGTTTTCATTGATTTTGATCTGGCTGACCAGTCAATCAAGATTTATTAGCGTTGCTTTCTTTGATGTAAGCTTGTTCAGAATACTTCAAAATGACGATGAAGCCGCTGAACCTGTTAACGAAAAGGTAATTTATGGTCCCTGACTCTAAATTAAACCTTTTTTCGGCTTTCATTTCTGAATTAGGTTAGGTACTAAGTTTGCTATTTTGTGAAAGATGTTTACAAGATTATTCTAGACCCTAAAAAGACGACGCAAAGATATTTCTTCAGGCAGCCAAGTTATGCTCCTTACTTAAATCAAAATCCTAATCAAACCTACTTTGTAAGCACAAAGGCCTCGTCAAATCGGAACAAAATGCTGTAATCCATCTATAATCTTGGTAGGTACAGCCCTGCCGCAGTTATTTTACCTAACAAATTCAAACTAACAGCAACTGTATTGTAATGATAATAAAAATCACTGTCATCTTGACAGACTTGCCAGTGCGTGCAACCTAATACCAACCTTAAAGCTACGGTACAGTTATGTCACAGTTTTTTACCTTTGAATTTGGCGGCAATGTTAAAATCACAGTGGTTTTTACTGTCTGCCTGTTTTGTCTGTCTTTAAGGTTGGTGTAGGATTGCTTCCAGTGTGTGACAGTTGTAGTATCCGAAGGTAAAAAGCCTGATATGTTGATAACACAATTAAGTCACTTTATCACAGGCTCATCAGCACTACCAAGTCCAAGTCCAGGGTTCACTCCACCTTCGAATTTCCCGCCATTTGTGGTGACTGACAGTTGACATTAGTGACAGCTACCTCACTACTTGTGAGGGTACGACAGTGTTTACATATCTATTAAGTAGTTACTTGAGGAGTGACTTTTATTTTTTTTCGTTGCTACAAGGTTATTTTTAGATTGCAGCAGTCAGAGGTAAAATATCTGAGAAATGACTATAGTTTTGAACAAATTACTGCTGATCAACTGTGTTTGGCTGGATTGAGAGTGTCTGGCACGACTTGATTTGAATTCCAATCTCAGCATAGACTGGAGATTTTAGATTTTGCTGAAGTTTAATATGATCGGGTTTCTTGGTAACCGGGTTCCGTTGTCTTTTGTAGATTCGATACGTAAAGAGGATGTAGTGTCGTTGATGGTTACCTAAGTCTTGCACTTGTTGGGGAATGTTCACATTTTTATAGTATTTCTGATAGGAGACGTTTTACGATTAAGTACCAATCTTTTTACAGTTTACCAATTAACGGCTATTTAGTGTCTAGATTTTTTCCATAATTTCATCAGCGATAGCGTTACTATAAACTTTTTTTCCAAAAAAAATACGACTTCCAAAAAACAACACTAAAAAAAGGCAATACTTTCGGAAGTCGGTGATATTATTTGTTTCATTGACTTTTCTGCCACCGAATTCTGAAAGTAAAGTTATTTCTGTCATTTTTAGTGGTTTTTTTTAAGGAGTCAGTTTTTTATTTTGCAAAAGTTTAATTTTACACTTTTTAGTTGTAGTGTTCCACACAAATTCTTGTCATGAATTAATTTTACATTGTAACTAGAAGTTATTAAGGAATCCATGTCATCAACGTAGGTAGGCCATAAGTTAAGTATTAAAGGAGCTAACTCTTAAACAGCTTAAAGGATGTTAATATAATTCATATGGGAACACCGCAAGAGTCACGTAAATCATACAAGTAATCACCGAGTAATCGGTGTACATACAGGGTGTAAACGGACCCTTCACGAAACCGTACATCAAACTCAATGCAAAAATTATTGCTGGGAAACGAGTTTTTTACTTGGGGTGAAAAATGACGTTTTACGGTAGGACTCAATGTAACGCACTCAAAACATTGTGCTGATGGATGCATTGAATAGTATGGGGGTCGCGGAGGTAATTTGAATTTGAAGTAAAGTTATAACATCAAAAATTTTTATTAAAAAAAAATGTGGGAAAGTTGGAACGTTGACCCCTAATATCTCTCCGTAACTAGTAGGTACCCAAGTATGGTCCTAAACAAAAAAAATATCGTAGTGACGGGGAGAAAAAGCATCGGTTTCGTTAAGGGTCTCTTTACACCCCCTTATATGAAAAAAAAATTCAGGTGGAATAGATAACCTCATCCTCTTTTAGAAGTCGGTTAAAAATGCAAAAATGCATGGGACTGACATAAGCTACCGAAGGTAGGCTCTCGTTGATGGTAGACTATAGATATTATTATCTGGCCAATAATATTTGTCTGTTTTGGGAGCAACGATATATGAGCGCCTGGAATTTAGGAGGTGCCTTAAAATACGACATTATTGAAGAACACCACAAAAGACATCACACACCATGAGACATCACCTGGAGAAGAACGGAAAATCACTACATAGTATAAAACAAAGTCGCTTCCCGCTGTCTGTCTGTCCCTATGTATGCTTAGATCTTTAAAACTATGCAACGATTTTGATGAGGTTTTAATAGATAGAGTGATTCAAGAGGAAGATTTATATGTATAATACATGAATATTATAGTAGAGAAAACATTAGTCTCTACATTGCACCCGTGCAAAGCCGGGGCGGGTCGCTAGTATTCAATTAATCTGATCTTTTGTTGAGCTCGTGGCTCGTGGCTCATTGTTTTCGATAATTTACCATTTACCATGCAGATAGTTCTTAATAACCTACGATCAACGTAGAGATCAAATCCGCTCGTGAAAGCTGATGCTTAACGATGAAGTTCTTCGTACATTGTTTTTATTACCACACTAGGTTTTGCCCACGGTTTCGCTCCCATTACTGCAATAAATTATGCCAAGGGGACGTTATAAATAATTATAGTCTCACTCTCACTCAGGGATACTATAGCTCCGCGTTAATGAAAGATTTTACAGAATCGTGATCAGTAGTTTCGAAGATTACTACCTACATCCAAACATACAAACTTTTGCACTTTATATTATTAGTACTATACCTAGACTATTTTCCGTTTTAACCAACACTACGCGTCATCTAATAAAAATCATCATAAATCTTTATTTTTTTTTAATTTTGCATTACCAACGAGTTACATTACATTATCATTCATTTAATTAATTAAAATATCTCGACATCTAGAGTTATAGGCGCTGGTTCACATATGCGCAATCTTATACTGGGTGACCCACTTAGGGTGGGTGGTAGGGACAGCGACGCTAAGCCGGCCACACAGAAATTTTTCGTGGGCTATTAAAAAAAAAAAATGTTCAGTACATTTTGACGTGTAGGTATTGCAGTTTTGTAGGAAACAGCTGGCCTTTTATTTGTGACACTACGTTATTTAGCAAAAAATAATCCTTATGATGAAGCCTTTCGATCGGTATGATAAAGCTACAGGGTGATTTTTCTCATGTAACGGGTTCGATTTCCGGTTCAACCATGTAATTATTTAAATATCTATGAATGCAGTTTAAATTGTTTTTTAAATTCAAATAATGTCTTCTTTCAGTAAAATGTTTCATCTACAATATTCAAGGTACTTTCCCTCCATGTGGCATATCCGTGGGACGCCCTGTATAGAGAAAGGTGTATGAAGTAGGAAGATCCTGAGGTGCAGATCACCTCTCCGTCATAGATATTATAACATCAGTATTTAAAGCAAAAATTTAAGTACAGATACTAAAGTTAAAATTGGAAGTAGGTAAACAAGTAGGTACCTTTTTGGTAAAACAAATTATGAAATTGACATAAACACCATATAGACTTACTGAAACATTATGCCCATGCACTAAGCATCAGCTACTTTGACGGAAAAGAAATAGGTTTCGATGCGTACATGTTGCCTACTGAAACCAATGGTGAAAAGAAACTTCGCACATGTTTGTTATTGGCCATAAACTTAGGTAGGGACAGTAGGTAGCTAGCGCAAGAGAAATTAAACAACACTGCAGTTATTTATGAACGAATTTTGCCACAGATAAAAAATATAGATTCGAATACCGCGCCAAAAATGTTCACGATTCTATTTCGTTGATAATTAAAGTTGAATATTGTCTCGCTAGTCTAGTGGTTGCAAGCGCGACTGCTGAGCATGAGGTCCTGGGATCGATTCCCGGGTCGGGCAAAGTATTATTTCATTAGGGTTTTTCCATCAGGAATTTCTCAGTGGCATGTGGCGTAAACATAACTGGCGAAATGTGGGTGTACCTGTTAGGTACACCTCTGCCTAACCCCTCGGGGATACTGTTGTTGTTATTGTCTCGCTAACTCTACGATTCTCTAATCTATAATTTAAATCTATGGATTTCGTTCAAAAAAAAAAAACAAAATCAAACACAAGCCAAATCGTCGTTGTTCAAAACGAAACAGTTGAAAAAAAATCGAAACCAGCATGAATATCGGTGAACAAAAGATTTGGAACGTTCTCCAGAGATTTTCTCTCGAAAATCGCGTACGATTCTCGATTTTAAATCGAGAAAGCTCAATCATAATCATGCAGCGATGACGTGGCAGCAATCGTTTAAATTGAAAAAGCGATGTAGCGCTGTATGTTCACGAATATACGAATATGGAACACCTTTGAGCTTGACGTGAATTGTGAACAGTTTTTTTTTAAACAACTTCGCATGGAGTTTGGTGTTGGAAATAATGATGTTGTTAAATCTGATATAAAATGGTTTCGAATTTTTATCTGGGAATTTTTGTTTAATGTTAGGTCCGTATGGTGGTTACGGGCTACTCTTTCTTGCAGAGAGGAGGCCTGTGTTCCAACTGAGGGATATATTATAACGTTATAGGCTAATTATGATGCCACTGGACACAGACACTTCATGAAAACGGGTTTGCCTCGTTGGAAAAAAAAACACAAAAAAAAAGTGGAAAGTAGTTTGGATTTGCGTGTGATACGATAACTAAAAAGGGTAAATAAAAACTTTTTTTGCAAAAAAATAACCGACTTCCAAAGAAAAAAAAAAAACAAACAAAAAGTGGAAAATAACTTTACTTTAGGAAGTCGGTGACTATTGTTTGTTCTATTGACTTTTTTGACACCGACTTCCGATGTTAGGGTTTTTGAACAGTGTGCTTGCTTTATGGCTTGCCGTATTGTTGGCCCTAGGCACGCCACTGAGTCAATCACACAGATATATTATATCTGTGGTCAATCAGCATGGGGTACTAGAGCTGAAGAAGAAGAAACCAGGCTCTGGGTTACAACACAATTATACTAGAGACAATTCCCACCCTCCACACAGCCGAAATCGCGGGCAAAAGCTAGTAACTATTCCATAAAAACTACTCAAACATATTTGACAGATGTTACCATAGTGCAAACACACACACAGACAAAGACAAACATAAAAGTTTGTATGTAGTAGTGCAAATGATTGCCAACAAACTCGGTTCATATATTTTGAGCGGGGATAGTTTGTCCCGTTTATTATTTGATAAGAAAACATGGGTAACAGCTTGCAGACATTTTGTATGAAAAATGGTGTTTTAAGGAGTTTGTCAATTTGTCATTTTCGTTCATGAAAGGTTTTTAGAAATATGTGTTTACAAGGAGCTCGTGGCTAGCTAGTAGTAATAATAGTCGCGTAGATCGATCGAAGGTTCAGCTTAGCGAGGTCGGTCTGTGGATGGGTGGTTGGACCACCCATCAAGTATCGACTTCCTCGGTGACTCGGAAAGCGCATTAAGCCGTTGGTCCTTTGTAGATCTTTAACAGTCGTTACGAGTGGTTTGAAACAGAAAGTCTGGCAACCAGTTTTACCAAGTGGAATGGTTTTACCCACTACCTCAGGTAGGCACTCGATCCATGTTTAACATTGGTATTCGGCTGCATCCGATTGTACTGGAAGCCGACCCCAACAAAGTTGGCAAAAGGCTAGGTAGGTAGATGATGACGGATACCTGGAGATGTACTACCATGGTGATATAATGGACTGCGTCATTGGCCTACTGGTTGCAAGCGCTACTGCAGAGCAGGAGGCCTTGGGTTCAATGCACAAGCTGGGGAAAAGAAATGTTGAGTTTTTCTATCAGGAAATTGTCAGTAGTAGCCCGGAGTCTGCATCTGTGCCCGGTTGATGGCAATAGTTTCGCCTCTATTACATGGGACTTAAACGTGACTGGAGATCGTGGGTGTACTATTAGATACACCTCTGCCGAATCCTTCAGGGAATATAGGCGTGTTGTTATGATCATTTATAATATAAATGCCCAGTAGGATATAAATTTTATATCCTACTTAGCAATAAATTTCAATCATACATATTTATGCTGCGAAGCGCCATTGACGAGTTCCGTTTCGAAGGACATCTTTGTCTGTGATCTAAGGAATACCCCGAGGGCTAGACAAAAGTAATATTCTTTTCGTCGAAGGCCTTGGCAAAGTGAAATTCTATTCTATAGTAATCATTTTCTATCAGGGTGAAGGGACGATTGTTTGTTTGTCGAAATAGATTTACAGAATACGACAAAAACTGATAAAGCGTGACTAAATCGTCATCATCATCTGCTTAGCCTTTTCTAAACTATGTTGGGGTCGGCTTCCAGTATAACCGGATGCAGCTGAATACCAGTTAGTTAAATGGAGCGGCTGTCTATCTGACCTCCACAACCTAATTCGTATTGGCTAATATGATACTCCCTTGATAAGACTGGTTGACAGACCATCGGGCCACTGACTACCTGTAATGACTGTCAAAGATCTTCAAATGACAGCCGGGACCAACTGCTTAACGTGTTTTCCGAGGCTCGGAGCAAAGCGATATCGTTGCTCTTAACTAGCAATTTCTCATGTATCGTGGGTGATTTCATAAAACATTAAATTCACATACACAAACAGCCACACCCGGAACAACAACTGTGGCTCAACCATGACGCCTTAATGCAGGAATGTTTTAGTTCTATTACGAGAGAGAGAGAGAGAGAGAGAGAGAGAGAGAGAGAGAGATGGCGCTAGACGGCTGTCCAGCATTAAGGCGTCGTGGTAGGCCGTACAAATATTAGCTTCGTGCGGGAATCGAACCCGCGACACGCACCATAGGGCAGCCATCGGTTAGCTTAGCCACTGCGCCAACCGTGCCGTACATATACATACTTCACAGTAATTAAGTAAAATATTTATAGATAACAAAATTCTCGTAAAGAATCTATAATTAACTTTATTAATTAATTTAAAACGAGCTTATTTTCCATTTAAATTGTAAATAAGCGTAAACTCAGAGGCAGATAATTATGCACATAGTTAAATCTTTTGATGTTCAATATTATTTTGATAAGAAACTCCTCAAAGTGTATCCTACTTACTTGTAAATAAATAAATAAAGGGTTTGTAAATATTGAAAGGTTCACGGTACGATTTTGACCCGGGGGTGATTCAGCTGGCGTCGTTGATACGAATCTATACAAATAAATAAAATTGAAGTGTCCGTTTCAAATCATCATCTATCTGCCCTTGTGCATGGGGTCGGCGCAACACGTTTTCTTCTTCCATTCTCCCCTGTCAGACGTCACGGCATCATTTACTCCTTTCTCTTTCATATCATTCCTAACAGAATCCATCCATCTTTTCATCTTTTTACTGATTGCATATGAAAAATATATACGGTACTTATAACAAAAAAAAAAAAACTTTTTTTTTCTTCTTTGTCTGTGTGTTTGTTCCGGCTAATCTCCGAAACGGCTAGGCCGATTTTGACGGAACTTTTACGGGCAGATAGCTGATGTTTTAGATGCTACTTTAATTTTAGAAAAAGGATTAGGGTTCCGTGCAAAAAATAAAACGCTTGAAATTGTTAACAAAATCAGATTCAAATAAGGAAGTAATTGAGGTCCTATTACATGGCACTTAAACATCATCTGCTTACCCTTTTTCCAACTATGTTGGGGTCGGCTTCCAGTCTAACCGCATGCAGCTGAATACCAGTACTGGTTAATACGATATCCCTTGGCAAGACTGGTTGTCAGACTTTCGGGCCCCTGACTACTTGTAACGACTGTCAAAGATCTACAAATGACAGCCGGGATCAACGGCTTAACGTGCTTACCAGAGCACGGAGGAACTCGGTATGTAATGGATAGACATTGAAAAATATACCCTATAATAGAAATATACGACACACTTCGGCATATTCTAACCCAATATACGACAACATCGAAGCTATTTGACCACTACTACATTTCTCAAATTTATGGCGCACATTTGTCTTTGATACTGTTAAGGAAAACATAGTAAGGGAACATTGTGAGTTGTTCGAAATCTCTGTGTGAAGTTTTGTTTTGAATGTGTATACATAAATAACCACAGAATATATAATATTACAAGTACAGAGGATTCTCTCCGCAAAATCGATTAAATAAATAGCGACTTTTGCCGCGACACAATAAAGTGCAATTCAGGTCGCACAGCGCTAAATTACCTCCAGCTATATTCACCTACAAGTTGCCTCTCTTTCTATCGCGTAACTCTTATACCTTCTGACTAAGTGGGGGTTGTCGTCTTTTAAGAGCGTTTACGTCTATCGCGCGAAGTCAAGTTTAGGTAATTCAATGCATTTTTTACGCACACAAAAGCGCGCGTGCCTGTGTGCATAGCGCTGGCGCGTTCTCTTGCGCTATAGTCAAACTAACCCACTATGATCCGTTCGAGTGCAATAGTTGTAGTAAAATTTAATTTGAATTTGAATTTGAACGTACACGGATTACTAAAGTACGAGTGCATAAAATAAGTATTCAATAATATATTGCAAGTATAGCTATAGTTATGATTAATATTAAAGTCGTTTTTTAGTTATTCAAACATGAATTTGTTGATCTAAACTTTAGAAAGAAACCGAACTTCGTTAATTATTATTGATTTGTGACTGATTAATAAATATTTCTTATTCTATTCAAATAAATCACTTTATACGGATTTACTTACGTTTATTTTATATTATATTTTAACCTGACGCGATGTTCCTCTTAGTGACACCTCTTATGAGGGAAATACAATAGGTTGGCGTTAACTTTAAAAACAATTTATGTTCTTATTTACAAAAAAATAAGTAAAAGTTCTAATAAATAAAATTCGTATGTAAAAAAATTGGGTAGATATTGGTTGTCACTAAAAATATTGTCAGTCATCAAAAATAATAGTAAAAAAATTTAATCATCAAAGTACCAAGATTTTTTAATCACACTATAAACGTCCGCTATCCTTCCAAGTACGACTAAGGTCAACTCGGGTCAGGCAGAGCGCCGAGCGACATGTCCTCTCTCTAGAAAGCCTCGCGGCGGTCTGATTTGAAATTGCTCGCGCGCAGTGATTTATAGTAGTTTTCAAATATTTATAGAAAAATAATCACTGTAAATTATTTGAAATTTTAAATTGGATGTTTTAAAGCATATGTTCTTCTATTATATTATGCTATTATTATATTAAATCAAGTAAGATATATCGGTGAAAAAATCATTTTAATTCCTTAATATTTCACATTGTTTGAACTTTAATTTCTTATATAAAGAAACCTAAATCAAAAAATTTTCTTCTCCAACTATATTCCTTAGGATCTTAGCAATAGGTAAAAAAAAAAATCTAATTAGGTTTGCCAGTGGTTTCCTATAATTAGAGCGTCGAAACTGACGCTAAAAGGGAAATTAAGAAAACCTCTGTTGAGTTATCTTGATACAATTTACCAATACTCTATTAATTGAAATATTTTTCTCCCCAACTATTGAGACAACGAAATTTCCTAAAGTTATTAGTAATTATCATTTTTGTAAAATAAAGGGTTGATGGTATTAAAGGGTTTGAAAAGTACTGTTTTGGAGTCAAACAGCGCATGGACGGCGTAAACGCTCTTAAATAATAATATTAACCTGAATATTTAATTACCAGTTATTTGCCTAATAAGTAAGTACTGTACTTTTGTTAGTCAATTACGTTTCAAATAAACCTAGGCTCGGTGCTTACTTAGTAGTAGGTACCTATGTAGATCAGAAAACCATTTTATTTTATATTGTCTGTATGGGTAATTTGACCTAAGAAGATAGGCATGCGGAATACGTTAGTGTACACCTACATTGTCCATGAAATGAAATTTATTATCTTATCTTCTTTTAGGTGTTTACGTAGGTACCTACAAGGTACAATACGTATCAAATCTGGATAGACATACGATGCGAACAAGATCGTCCAGAAGCCTACACCCAAAAATTATAGTGTTGTTTCTCAACTATCTTGTTTAGCGCAAACTATATTACCTACGGGTTATCACTACGCATTCACCTAAGGAAACCCATTGTACCTACTAAAGTCAAAGAAATACCTACGTAATTGGGTCAATAAAAAAGTACGTACGAGTACCCTGTTGTCATAATCTTTAGTTATAGTTATTGTAGTACACAACTACCCACCAACAAAAAATACTCAAATACAATTTAAATAGGTACTATGCGACGTATATCAATCAAAAAACCTGACCTTGGAAATAGAACTTGAAAGTACCTCAATATACTATAATAATAATAATTAATGCAATTCAAGTATCTAGATCTTGCTCGCGAGGTTGTCGACATGTGGGACGTGAATACAGCAGTCATTGTGCTGATAGTCGTATCAGCCAATGGTTTAATAGCCAAGAGCCTCGACCAATATCTGAAGAGGCTTTCGCTTGGCGGCTGGATCAAGGGCTTGATTCAGAAAGTAGTACTTCTGGACACGGCGCGTATTGTTAGGAGGTTCCTCTCTCAAGAGCCCTGACCACCGGTAGCTCGGACCCTGTTCCCGGTGCTGGTGGGCTACTATTTTATATATTTTTAAATGTTTTTTTATACTGATTTTGTATAGGGATATTTAAAAATGTAAAAATATGTAAGAAAAATAAATAAAGGATTTTTTTTTTTAATATTTTCAAATGTTTATTTTTTGTTTGTTTTATTAAGAAATATTTAAAAATGTAAAATAATGTGTAAAGGAAATAAATAAAGAAAATATTAATATTCTAACTAAGTAAATACGGGTGACGTAAATAAGAATAACAAATGTAATCCCCGACCAATGTATGTAATCTGCGGTGCGCGTACGACACGGGCGGCGCGCGGCAGCCCCACTGAATTAGTCCGTCCAGACGGGACAGCCACGTACATGTAGCTCCATAACTAAACTGCGCAGTGCGCCTCGCCTAACATAACATAACATAATATCACGCTTGTAATCCCCGAAGTGTTAAGCAGAGATGTATCTAATAGTACACCAACATTTCGCCAGATGTGTTTAAGTCCCATGTAATAGGGGGTGAGTCTATTGCCATCGATCGGGCACAAATCCGGACTCCGTGGCTGCTACTGAGAAATTCCTGATGGAAAGCCCACTAAAAATTTGCCCGACTCGGGAATCGAATCCAAGTCCTCATGCTCAATAGTCGTGATTGCGACGACTAGACCAATGAGGCAGTCATAAAATGCCAAATAGTAGCTTGAAAAATAAATGACAAAATACAAGAAAATTACAACATTTTAAATTGACCGTAGCTCCGGTCTCCGGCGACTTTGGCACTTGTGGCTCCAATATGAATTGGGGAACTTTGGAGAATTTTGTTGGACTTACCCCCATTTGACCCTATGAAGGCCTGTCTTCAGTTGTGGCCTACCATGACGTCTTGATGCAGGATTTTTTTTAGTTCTATTCCAGTGTGGGAAAGAGATGACGCTAGACATCCTGTATAGCTCTGTCTCAGTGTCGCAGTCTCTGTTCTGTTTTCATTTTGTTCAGTATATGTAATCCTTTTACATAAGACTGAACACCTCCAATTCTTCAGGGATACATCTTGATACAATTCGATTACGTCAACAATAGCGCATAATAAATGTTGTTCTTTAACCAATACTCCTTTTAAAAAGGAATTCGACAGGGACAGTCACGAACAAAAATATGTATGTTTATGTTCGTATCGGTCAGAAGCGGTTTTGGCTGAAACCAGAAACACGTTTTCTCTATTAATTACTTGTCAATAAGTCTTATTGCAATCGATACTTCACGATTCGCTTTAGAATTGTGTGAAGTGAAAATGTTTTACAATGACTAACATTTACTTAAAAAAACCATCAGATAGGTTTTTTGTAAACCTTTTAAAACCATATTTTGTTATGATTCTAGTTTTTTGTATCGAAGGCATCCTACAAAACTATATTTTTTTTAGAAAACGCATTTCATGTTAAGTAACATCGGTTTTGGCAGAAAACCTTCAATACTGTTTTTGATCGATTAACGGGTTTGATTGTTACATACACATATTATTGTTGTTCGTGAATGTACACAAGATTATTCGATTATGTCGTATCGAGAAAGAAATCGATTAAAATCTAATCGAATCGACGCGTGTGTTATTTACTCGGAATATGTTGTGTAAGTAGATTACCGGGGCTTATCGATTGAACTTTTGGTACTAAGTTGAGTTCGATGAAGCCCTAAGTCGGTTTTTCGGGATTTGTATGCAACGGAAATCTGTTCAAGTGGAAAATTATTCCCGTCAGCGAACATGACGAGGTAGTAAACAAACATTGAACTTCTATTTAACTGCTCTAGGGACATCCTCACTTTTGTTATGGTATGTATTAGGTGCCTAGTTGGTCGAGTGGACGCAAGCGCGACTGCTGAGCATGCGGTGTTCGATTCCCGGGTCGGGTGTTATCGTGTTTTTCCATTTTTCAGTAGCTGCCACGGAGAATGGATTAGATTAGTCGTTTGATGGCAATAGGCTCGCCCCTTATTACATGAGAATTATAGATAACTGGCGAAATGTGGGTGTACTCATTGGTACAGCTCTTGCCCAAGCTGAGGGACTTTTCATCAAAATTCCATACTTCCAGGCCCATTGGCTCAGATTATGCGTTTTGAGTCAATTAATGAAATCAAAAAATAAATTTGGGCGATTTGTCTTTATGATTGACCAAGACGAATGGCTGACGCATTCAAAGCTCTTCGTATTTCTCCAAAAAAAATCATCATCAGTATTGACATAATGCTTGTCGTTATTTTGCGTCAATCCGGTACATTTTTACTTTTCTATGATCTTCGACGTAGATAGAACGTCAATTATTCCAGGCCCTCGTCTCTTCTAAGTTGTGCACTCATGACAGAGTGGTTCCAGTCATGGGAGGTCACCCGATCCTTTTCGGCCGGTCTCTATTATCGCATGGTTCGCACCTTCTGCCCCAGGGATCTTGGTGGCAGATTTGATGGAGTCTGTCCATCGGGTTGGTGATCGACCACGTCGTCTCATGCCATCGACTCTACCCTGAATCACCAAACGCTCCATGGACCCATTGTTACGGGTCCTAAAAATCTGAGGATTCGTAGTTGCACAAGAGACAGCAGTCTTTGTTTGATATTGAGTTCTTTGAGTTACACGTTAGTCAGGTAATTTTATCCTGGCTGTATTGTAATTTGTTAAATTTTATTTTATTTTTTATTTCACTACAATCCTTATTTTAAAATTAATATTGCTTTTAGTTAAATTTTCAATCCAAATTTGTTTTAATGCTGGTTTTATTCGAATTTTGTTTTTGATTTATTAAGATTATTTAAATTGCTTTTATTATAATTTAATTTTCTATTTCTATTATGTATTAGTGCATAGTTAAATTTTTAATGTTAACTAGTAAACTTAATTTTAAATAGTATAATTATGTCACCTTTTTGCAGTATAAAACTTGCCCAATTGTTACCTAAATGGAAGAAGTCACTGGCTCCTGAAATACAGGTATTCAAACCTAGCTCTGGAGCCAGGGTCTCACATTTTTCTGCAACCTGTTTTTATGGCAATAAGGAAATTTATTTATTTATTTTAGGTGAGCGGTCCAGCTTATCTTGAGCATTCGTCTCCAACAACATATGTCTAGGGTGTCAATCTAGCGTTGGACCCGCTATCGCAATGTCCTACTTGTAGTCAATCAGAGCCATTAAAATACAGCTGTTGTTTTTTCGCATTTGAATTTATTTGATTTTCGGTCGAGGCAAGCAAAAATTAAAAAAAAATGTATGTATGCAATTTTACATAGGTACTTCTGAAATAAAAAAAAGGTCATAATGTAAAAAATTGTTTTGTAAAGCAAATTGCTTACCATCCTAAATACCATATACCTAACGACTCTTATACTTACACAGAAACTCTTGCCACATTTTGTCGTTATTTACCAAAACAAGTCACCTTAAAGGAAACTATTTTTAAACGTTTGATTATACTGATTTATGCTGAAGTTATTACTGTATCCGTTCTAGCGTATATAATCCCTTCGGAACCTTTCAGTCCCGCGGACTGTAAGTCCTCGGGACCGAGGGCCCACTAACTTACTTACTTACATTGATGTTTATAAGCGTAGGTTTGGTTTTTAAAAATAGAATCGTATATCTGTCCTGTATTCAATAACTGGGTATACTGTAGAAATTGAGTGTGAAGCCACGTGTTAGTAATAAAGGGTGTAAAATAAATAAATTAATAATAAATAGAACCTTAGCGAAGCTGAAACGCACTTGCTCTCCCCGACATGTCATTGCGATCTTTTTTTTGTTCTGGACCATGCCTGGGAACCTTGTAGTTACGGAGATGGGGTCAATGTTACAACTTTTGTAAAAGTTTTTTGTTTAAACTAGGTCGAAGTGCCAAATGTCCCACAAGTTTTTTTTTTTAAATACTAGTTCTTTAAGGTTAAAGGTTAAGGTTTTAACATTACTTTAAATACCTCCATGTCCCGTTTACTATTCAATGCATCCGTCAGCACAGTATTTTGAGAGTGTTACATTGAGTTTTACCCTAAAACGTGATTTTTCACCCCAAAAAAAAAGTCGTTTCCCAGCAATAATTTTTACGTAGAGTTACGTAGTTTGATGTACAGAATGCTTGGATGACGGCTTTGTGAAGAGTCCGTTTACACCTTGTATGTAAGAATTCAGAGAAAAGATTTCATACAAGGTTGAACATCACGCAAGCAATCCCCGAAAAGTAAGGCAGAGGCGCACCTATATGTACAACACCTACACTCCGCTTTGTCTATATCCCATGTTAATGTTGAGTTGATGGCAATTGGCGAGCAGATTGCCATCAAGCGGGCACGAATAGCCCAATCGCCTCACTTGGCTCGATCTGAGATCCGAATCCAAGACCTCATGTTCAGCAGTAGTGCTTGCGTCCGCTAGACCCACGAGGTACTTTATCAGTATAAAGTTGAATCTTTTTGAAATCTTTAAGATTTCTTTACTAAGAACAGTCGTCATTCTCGTGCCCTTATCTCAATTTATTTGGGGTCGGCGCAGCATGTCTTCTTCTTCCATTCTTCTCCATTACTCGTCATCTCAGCAGTCACCTCCTTTCTAGCCTTAACATCCGTCACACAGTCCATCCATCGTTTTTTTGGTCTTCCTCTACTTCCATAAATTTTGACATTGTAATTTTTAATTTAATTTTTGAGATTGTAATTTTGTACGCCTTAAATGGCAAAACATGTAGCTACCTCATTAATTATAAGACCTTTATACCATACTCATGATTTACAAAATAAATAAATCTAATCTAATCTAATGATAACTTAGGATGTTACAAGAACAGTGCCGGTATGAATGCTAAAAGGGCCCTCGCATAATGCTGTGGTATCGTAGCATAGACTGTAATCTATGGTCCCGATGTGCCTGTTGGCTATGAAGCGGTCCTATTCAGTCTACTTAAGTTCTTTCCCTGCCAGTGCAAAGCCTAAACTGCTGGGTCTAGAAACAATTTGCGCACGAGTTCGTTTTATAGGCTCGCTCAAGAAGAATTTTTATTTTAAATTTTATGAGCGTTGATAGCCTTGTTGTATGACTGTCGGACTGCCAAGTTAGAAGCTAAGACACGCACCTCTAATTTTTGGATTCATTTGCGTTTTGTATAATTACCACTTGCTTCGGTGAAGGAAAACATCGTGAGGAGACCAGCATACCTGAGAGATATTTCTCGATATTTTTTGTAAAGCCAAGTCAGAGGCGCATAGGCGGCGTAAAAACTCTGACACCAGGATAGGCACTAACTACTAACAACAAGATAAAGAAAGAAGAAGACTATTTGAAAAGTTCAAGTCCCATTTAATAGGGGGTGAGACTATTGCCATCAACCGGGTACAAGCCCAGACTCCGTAGCTACTACTGATAAATTTTCCTAATGGAAAAACCCATTGACACTTCTCACTTCTCAGGCTCTTTAAGTTTCTTAAAACTTTTGCAGGTAAACACCGTTGCTATTCAAAGTCAAATCCTAACAGTATAGGACTAAGGTCTGTGTAGCATTAATAAATTATTCAACACGGTATGTACCTAGTCTAGCCCGGCTTGTTTACCGAGATACCGATATTTGTATTCAGTATGGATATACAAAGGTTTGCTTGGAATTTCCCGAGAAGATGTACAGATAGGAGAAGTTTTTTAATTTGTGACTAGATTTACAATATTTATCCTGTACTATAAAAAAATGAGCTATATTTGTATATATAGAAGGTGTTGCTTTGCATCCTCGTCAAATTCAAGGAGTTAACTATGCTAATGATTCTCGACCCGAGTCAATAATTAAATGGGTAGGTAATTTGTATATATTTTTCTTAATATCGGAAATCGATAAGTGTACAACACCCGTATTAAAAAGCGGCCCGTCTAATACTAGCCCTATAACCGCGATTTCACACACACGAACAAACGCAGACGTTTATCCGATAAACGGGTGATTCTCCTCTTTTGAAAAGAGCTTCATTCTGAAATAGTGTCAAATTAAAACAACTAAAAAAGCAGCGTTTATTATTATTGATCAGGTACCGTAATATAAATTGATTATTTACGTCTTCTATGACAGCCTCCTGAATTTTTACGAGGTTGCAAAACTACACCTTGTATTTGTCATCACGTTCTCGAAAACGGCTCTAACGATTTTGATAAAATTTGCAATGTAGGGGTTTACGGGGGCGAAACGACGATCTAGAGTTGAGTCTCATATCTGGGACAAATCTTCAAGAAATTACTAAAGTACAGAATAAAAATCGTATCTTAAATTATTACTTTTACTCAAGTAAACACTTTGGTTGTTTTTATATAAGGGTGTAAGAATTCTAACTTTTGACAGTTCTAACTTTCACCACTTACCTACTGAACTACAGAATAAAAATCGCATCTTAAATAATTTTACTCAGATATGGTGTAAGCACTGGCAGGCTACAAGAGCGCTCATGTCACATGGAAGCTCATCAACAGAAGTGTTAGCTCTGGTCACACTTCACTGAGCAGGACGGGTTACTAATTAATTTGAAGGATCTCTTCACTAATTTGGAGGGGCGTAGTGTGTCCGACTATACTGTGGAAACATAGACGTAGCTTTATCTATCATCTCAATTGATAGACTTTTCTATATAAGTCGAGAAAATTACTCCTTGCATGAATCAACACCGAGAAACGAAAACCTAACATATCCGTGGTATGAAGCACAAGTCCTTTTCAGGAAACTGAAGATCACCCCCAGAAATAAACTTGTCGGCAGCCATGATTGTTTTGTATAGGTAAAATACAGATATGGTTGATATATTATGTAACTTTTTTTAAAGTAGTCCCTAATAGTTTAACCCAAGGTGCTGTTTAGGTTGTGTCGAAAAGATTTTTGTGGTGAGACCGTCTTTCTACATAATATGTAAACTACGGGAGGGAATGCCCCAGAAGGATCTTATAGGTGAGATTCTTCAGAAAGGTCAGGTACATTTTACTCGCAACTGGCGTGCGTGTAATACGCCCTACAGACTCACGCGAGAATCCTCGGTGAGAAGGCCCGCCGGGACATACCGCGAGGACCGAGAAGGTCTCTACACTCATGCGACCTTCTCCCGAGACCCGAGAAACCCATTGAAGCGGGCAAAAAGACCGACACCGATCGGAGAACGAGATGGCGAGAAACAAATCACATTCACGCTTCTCGGGTGTTCTCGGAGGTTCTCGACGTGAGTCTGTAGGGCCCTTCAGGATCGTAGCAGGTGGCGTTCTTCAGTTTCTGCATATCCCCATAGGAAAATGGTGTGATGTTATGTATGTATGGTGTACATAATAGAGAGTATACTGTCTATCTATTCACACTTCAATGTAATAACTAAATTCAAATTCAAATTCAAATAATTTTATTTGTAGAACATAGGTTAGTAAAATAAAGATGTCAATAATAATAAAATGAACGCTATGTCTTGCCGTCAACGGCGTACAAATATTCTCATTACAATTTATAATTGGTAAAAATAATTAAAACATTCAATATTAATAAATACAATCATAACAATTAAAAAATGCATAGGTACATTTACATTAATTACAATAACAATAAATTTCATAATCAAATAATAAAATATTAACATTAAATTAGATTAAGTAGAAAAGGGAAATAATTATTTAATGAAAAGAAAATAAAATGTCATTACATTATAATTTGTCTTCTAGGTACTCATTGACTGTGTAGTAAGCTTTTTCGCCTAGTAAATTAAGAAGAGCCTTTTTGAAATGGTGTATGATGTCAAGATCCTATATTGTATTGTACCCAATACAATATAGGATTACATTTATATAACAAGTTACCACTTGTTATATAACTTTGGTGCCATTCCGACTAATTTTACGAATTTTAAAGTAACTCTGTCCGTTAACTTTTCACGCCTAAACCACTGCTCACATAAACTGCCTGGAACCTGCGGCCTACTACTTTATTCTTTTTCCAAATTAATATGTCGCATTTTAAGTTTAAGTTTATTGAAAAGCCCGAAGAACATAATTATGTCGTGTTTATAAACTGTTGACCCCGACGAGATGCGTAGTTCGTGAGTGTCGATGTAGATATCGCTACTAGCTACACGCGCGATGTAAAGACTGTCTAGCGGAGGTTAGAAATTCGTCTACGAATATAGTCATAATAAGAAACGGGCAGATAGACAAATTACATATATAAGATAGCGAAACTTAGCAGCAGTCATAACCTGCTGAGCCTTTTCGCAATTATGTTAGGTCGGCTTCCAGTCTAACCGGATGCAGCTGAATGCCAGTATTTTACTGCCCATCTGACCTCCACAAACTAGTTAGTACTGGGTAATACGATACCCTTTGGTAAGACTGATTGTCAGACTTTCGGGTCACTGACTACCTATAACGACTGTCAAAGATCTACAATTGACAGCCGGGACCAACATCCTTACGTGCTTTCGTGCGAGGCACGGAGGAAACTCGGTAAGTAACTTGTTCGCCTTACCAAGGGGTACCGTATTACCCAGTACTAACTGGGTTGTGGAGGTCAGATAGGCAGTAGCTCCATGTAAAATACTGGTATTCAGCTGCATCCGGTTAGACTGGAAGCCGACCCCAACATAGTTGGGAAAAGGCTAGGCAGATGATGATGAAACGGCAGAACATGAATGAATTATTCATGAATTATTTACTATGTCACTTTCGTTATTTGTGTGTTATATATATTTAAGATTTTAGTTTTTGTATAAAGTAAGTATCGCAAGGGTTCTGTGTATTCCGTATGTAAAACACCCGATACATTTCCTTCCCTTCTTATTTCGTTCGTCCGAAAATTCTCGAGAAAATCTTCAAACCAAACGATATGTGACAAACCGAGAAGCCACGCCCCGCTCATTCGATGATCCCCAAACACTATTTGGTTTCCCTCAATTTTCCCAAAGGGTTGATGTATCAATAATGTAAAAAAAAACTTAGAAAAAAACATGTCCGAGTAAATCGGCCGACAACTTCCGAATTTTCCCGATAGAGGGCGTAGCGACATCTACGCACAGTCGTAGACACGCGCCCGTAGCGGAACGACGTAGCGCGGCTCGTAGCACCGGCGTAGCAAGGACTACGCTACACTGCTCTTAATTCAAACGAAGTGACGTGTTGTGTGACAGATGTGTTTTTTTTAAAGTGACGCAAAAGTTACTGTGACGGTAATTCGAAGTGAAAAAAGTTTTGACAACTTCGTGTTTTGAGTGCTTTGTGGATAAAAAAGTTTGGATTTGATCTGTTTTTTTTTTCTTGAATATTCAAGGCATTTCTGTGTCGGATAATGTGTTGAGTGGTAAGTTGGAATCTTTAATTTGTTTGAGACGCTGCTTTTATATTAAATAGTTTGTTAGAGTTTTTATTCCAAGACTTTCTGTATTCGTGAGTTCTTAGCTTTATTTAAGATTACGGTGTACGTTGTTAAAGTGTAAATATTTGAGACCAGTTTTAAAGTCTTTTGTCTGAGTTACGTCGGTGAATTACTTACGTGTTTTTAATAGGTATGTAATTAAAAAGTGCGAACATTTACTAAGTGCTTAGTTAAACAAATATTAATTATTCTTCTCATCAAATTAAAACCTGGAAATTAATTACGTGAAATTTTCTACCAATTATGTGGAAATGTTTCATGAAATTTTATGTTATTTCACTTACTTAGTGGGGTGCCATGTGTCATTATAAATTACAAGACAGTGATTTTTTTTTTCAAATGACGGCTACTTATCTTATTAAAAGCTAAATAAAGAAAATTAATGATATGTATACAGAGTGGAAGAGGTACCGACGCGAAAATGGAAACCATATACTCAGTACAACATTCTGACCTCCCCTACGAAAAAAAAATTGTCGGTTATTAAAAAAAAATCAGATGTTTCCTACAAAAGTGCAATATCTACACGGTCAAAATGTATGGAACAGCTATTTTTTTTTAATAACCGATGAAAAATTTCTAGGTTCAGAATGATGTGCTGAGTATATGGTTTCCGTTTTCGCGTCGCTGTCCCTTCCACCCCGTTTGTATTTATCATACTTATAGTAAGTAACATAAAGTATTTAACATTTTCAACCACTTTACTAAAGTTACATTTAACCGACTGCGGTGAATCATAAAGATTAAATTAAATTAAGTAAGGGTAATGATTTTTTTCCATTTTCCGATTCTCACAATGAATCAAAAAACAATTTCATATTTTCAATAATGTAAAATATCTTACATGTAATTTCCAGAGATCGGAATAGGTAGAGCATTTTTGCCAAACTTCAAGGAAGTAAGTAACATGTCCGTATAAAATCTCGGAATGATTTTTAAGTTTCCAAATGGAGCGGTTAAATTAGAGGGTGGCTCCACGCATGTTACTTACTCCCTTGATGTTTAGGCAAATGTACTCTTCTACTAATTCCGAGCTCTGGTGATTATACACACACACATAAACTCTCGCTCTTTACCTATGGGGGTGGGCTGAAACTACAGAATGCCTGGTAAAATCTTTTTTCACTCTTTTTAACCGACTTCAAAATAAGGGGACGTTCTCAATTCGGTTGTATTTTTTTTGTGTTTGTTACTTTATATCTTCGTCATTTATGAACCGATTTGAAAAATTCTTCTTTTATCTGAAAGGATTTGGTTTTTGATTTCATTCCGATTGGTTCCCGTGGAAATTTCATCTAAATCGGTTTAGTAGTTAGGTTTTTAAATCAAAAAAGCTGAGAAAAAATATGTCATCCAAGTAAAAGAAACAGCGAAATTTATACTTGACAAGGATTTGTATGTGATACGATAACTAAAAAGGGTAAAATAAAAACTTTTTTTGCAAAAAAATAACCGACTTCCAAAAATAAAAACAAAAAAAATACTGGAAAATAACTTTACTTTCGGAAGTCGGTGGCAAAAAAGTCAATGAAACAAACAATAGTCACCCAGACTCACGCCCTTTACGTATGGGGGTGGGCTGATACTACAGAATGCCTGGTACAATCCTATCATACCGTATTTTCATTCTTTTTAATTTAATTATAAGTATTGGCGGAAAAGATTACTATTATATTTTCCCTTCATACTTTTATCTTCCCCTTTTGATAGAAATAATTTCCGGATAACTGAGATACTCTCTGGGGATTTATCCGTATTATTGTCGAAGATTAATCTACCAACGATCGTATCGAGACCGGTTAAACATAACATCACGCCAGTTATTCCCCGCCGGGTAAGGCAGAAGTGTACATACATATTGCGGGTAGGCACAATTTGTCAATGGTAAAAATATACATTTATAATGCAAATGCGAGGTGGCTGCTGGCATGACGAGTAATAGAGAAGTATAGGAGAAGAAGACATGCTGCGCCGACTCCAAATGAATTGGGTTAAGGGCAGGAGTTATGATGAATGCATATGCGACAGTACCCTAAATTATGATTCTAAAATTATTCCCCCCTATTATGTTGGGGTCGGCTGCCAGTCTAAACATAAGCTGCTGAATACCAGTTTTTTTTTTTCATGGAGCACCTGCCTATCTAATCCAGTTACTGGGTATACCCTTGCTAAGACTGGCTGTCAGATTTTTGTAAATCTAAATTTAGTGAGGGGAAAAAATGGCTGAAAGATAAACCGGGGTCTGCTGACGTGAAGCATTTACGATGTTCAGTGGGCGCGTTCGTGCGCGAAGAAAACGTAAGGTGAATTCGAACGATTTTAGCATTAAGAATACTCGTTATCGATGCATGTAATAAATCATTACTAGAAGTCTTGATTGATGTCTACAAGTGCCAATCATTGTACTTGTCGCAAAATTTTTAACCAATGTACGTCATCAGCAATCTCCTGCCCTTATCCCGAGTTTACTTCAGGCTCTTACTCCATACTTCTCTATTATACGAAATCTCAGCAGTCACCATTTTCTAGCCATATCATCTTTCACACAGATCATCTATCGTTTCGTTTTGTCTTCCCCGTTTCGGCCTGTGGGTACTCACATACCTTGAGAGCCACTTATATTCTGGTTAGGCTTGAGTATACATGGTGAAAGGGAAACCGACGACGCACAAACTGTTATCACGGGTACTACGTATTGAGTACATCATGCAGTACCAACCACTTAATTTTTTTGTAGGAAATTAAAAAAAATGTCTGCTGTTTCCTATTATAAAAGTGTAATACTTACACGGTCAAAATGTATTGAATAGCTGATTAAAAAAAAATACGGATGAATAACTTCTTTGTGGCAGAGTTCAGAATGATGACTTTTGCTTCGTGAAGGTTCCGTTTATAATTTCACCACCAAACGGGCGTGGAATTTTTCGGCCAGACAAACACGTGGTTTATAATTATCTAGTTACCAAGTAATTTAATGTAGCCTTCCAAGTTTTTTAACCCTTTCCCGCCCTACTAACCTTTTAGTTTCCAACCCTTATTTTAAATACAATAATTAAGCAGTCCGTTCAGCATATTTTCATTTCAACACCGCTCATTAAAATGTTCACATAATGTTGCCATTATAAAACGCTGTGTGTGATGTTTTAAAAAACCCTTTTGTTTTTCACGTTTAAACAACTGTGTCTGGGGAATTCTTTGTGGGAACGCAGCTAACGGCAATTTTTATAAACTTTTTTGCGGCTCCTCTGACATAATATTTGTTCGAGCTAGATTTTTGGAAGTGATCTTTTTTTTTCGATGAACGTATACATACATAAATGTTGAATGTCCTTCTGTTTGGACACAAATAGAACTCAGGAGTAAGCTTTCAAATTGACACACCTATAAATATCACCTTCTATACAAGGTGTAAACGGACCCTTCACGAAGCCGTCTACCAAACATTCTGTACATCAAACTAAGGAAATCTACGCCAAAATTATTACTAGGAAACGATTTATTTTTTTGGCGTGAAAAGCACGTTTTACGGTAGGACTCAATGTAATGTAACGCACACAAAACATTGTGCCAATGGCTGCATTGAATAGTACGGGGTTTGTGGAGGTATTTAAGTAAAGTTATAACATTCAAAACTTTTTTTAATTGTGAAAAATTTGGAACTTTGACCCTCAATATCTCGGTAACCATAGAAGGTTTCCAGGTATGGTCCACAACAAAAAAAAAAAGATCGCAATGACACAGCGAGCATTGCTGCGGCCTCTGTGAACAGATTTAAATCTTGAATAAGCCAATGATGCTTGGTACCTGATTTAGATATAAGTAAGTGATTTTACGGAAAAAATCCTCTTCACACGCCTACCGTTTCTCAAATACTTTTTCCAATAAATACAGGAAGTAATATCCGAAGATAATCATCTAATTCAAGCATACACTTGAAACAGGCTAAATACCACGTACGTACACGAAATATATACTTACAGAATGTTGGTTGTTGTGTGGAGAACATTGATGCGTACGTACGGCGATCTTAAACAAATGACAGTCGCGAGTGCGCTTGCACTTGCTGTACGTGAAGCGTGTCTATGTGTGCGTGCCTTGTATGAGGCTGATCTTCTCCTTTTCGTAACACAACTTAACCTCTGTCCCACTGCTGGGAAAAGGCCTCCGCCATAACCTTCCACTCTTCTCTTCTCTCGGCTTTAGGTTGTCACGTCAACGTTTTCTAGACGACGCGAATCTTCTGGCACCCACTGCGTGACGACTCTGGCCCATCGAATCTGTACCAAATAAAATTATAGTTGAGAAATACTTAAAAACGCGCTTTCTCGAATATCTGCGTGGGAATACATAAAAAATAACTGTTCCGTTATCTGTGGGAGTCCGCCTTATTGGAATTAGAATGACGTCACTTAGCTAACCATGAATTGTCATCCAAACTTAACATGAATGCAAAATTTCAGCTTAAACGGAAACCAGAAAGTTGGTGAAAAAATTAATTTTAGATGGTACGGCGATCACAAATAAATGCACATACATGAAGGGTGTCAAACTCAAAGATTTTTTTTACAAATACGTTCCAGTCACATGTACTTCTGACTGTTATTTAAAAGAAAAATATGGACCTGAAGCTATAGTTCCTTTACAAGGCATAATAACTGCAAAAGGACTGTAATTGCAAAATTCCAAAGCGTGGGTCTCTATCGAGAAGAACGGGCCAGAAACTCCATGGACACTCGCGTCTAGTGTTAAATGAAGCAAAATTCCTGTGCCCAACTATTTCGTGATGTAGGCCACCAAACCACATTTTATATACGCTAAACACCTTCCCGATAAGTGACCTTAACACCGAAATGTGTAATTAACTGGAAATTATCCGTATATTTATCGATGTAAGGTATCGTTTTCCACGCTAATTTACGATAGTTTACGAAAAATGTTTTTGAATTGGGATTTTCGGTGGCATGCAAGTATTTTGAGTGCGTGTGTTAATATCGCTAACTAGCGGATACCCGGCGTGTGCCACGACGCTATAGTGCCTAGTGCATTGTTTTAGTGGTTTAAAACCATCTTCGCTTTATTGCCATTCTAACGAAACCGGTTTAATATGTACATACATTGATTGGATGATTTCAAGTCTATAACGGACATAGGTAGAAACAATTTTTGTGTTTTATAAGAGGCTTGTATAGGTATCAAGGTAAGGGATATCAACGCGATAACTATTACTATGAATTCAGTACATCCGTCTGCACCCAACGGTGCACGGCTGGCTAAAAAAACTCTGTGCTGGACAGTCCAGAATCATCATCTGCTTAGCCTTTTCCAGTCCTTCCAGGCTTCCAGTCTAACCGGACTCAGCGGAATATAAGTATTAATTGGCAAATTAGAAATCAGTCAAGTTCGCAGAAGATGTTATAGTACACAAGTGTGTGCGCAAACTCAGGTGCAATCTCTGTTTCTTCACTCTCTTAGTCCGATGGGACGGCAAGCCGGCTCGACCAGGCGCAAGACCAACAGCTTAACGTGCTTTCCGAGGCACGGGGGTATCAAACAGCCAACTTCCAAACTCCAGGCTACTACTGAGAAGACAAATTCCTGACCGAAAGAACTCCATAACACTTTGCCAGACTTAAGAATCAAAATCCAGAACCTCGTGTTTGGCAGGGGCTGTTAAACAATGAGACCGATGAAAATATATTCGTTCAAAAGCGACGAAGTTTCATGCAAAACTACCCAGAGTTAAGAACCTTCGGGCTATTATTGTAGTATACCAAATTTGCCAAACATAACATTAGGTGCAAACATTATGGGAAACATAATAATAATGTTGATAGCCTGCATAATATTGCAATAATGATAATGTGGGTAACATCAAGGAAATGTGTTATTTAGACCAGAATATACCGTATTTGGGTTAATCTAGTCAGGTGACCTTTCATTTTGGTTAATGGATAATTTTGACGTTACGGTCATCGCAGTTTCTTTTAATGGTGTCCTGAAATACACGACTTAGTTTAGGCACCAGTCTCCCACAAATAAACATTGTCATACTTCATAATTATATTTTTTCCATTATTTTTAGTTAATAAATAAGTATTGTTTGTGGAAGAAAATAAAGATTAAAAAAAAAAATGCTGCGGGTCATGGATTTGATACTTACTCGGAATGAGGATATGAGATAGAGATTCCGGGTCCGCGATTTTGTTTGTAAAGTTAAAAAAGATAGAAGAAGAAGATAACAGTTGCACGGATCGATCTTCAAGGTTAAGCCGCGCCATCTCCATAGATAATCTAGAATTATTTGAAAGTTAATTGCGAAACAAGTATTTTAAACGTTAAATTTTTTCGAGTTTACGTTACGTTTAACCTGCGCATTCGTGATTAATCCACTTGAGAAAAGTTAATGGTAGCAAATATTTTAATACGATACAAAAACATTTCGTAGTTTTTTATTTAAATAAAAACTTTCTACATGAATTTGGATTTCGTTGAGTAGATTTTTGTTACTTTTTATATCCTTCATTTATTTTTCTTACGTACTTTTGACACTTTTAAATATTCCTACATAAAAACATTTTAATTAAAAAATAGTAGCCCACTATAGGTTTCGGGAACAGGGTCCAAGCTACGCCGCGGTCAGGGCTCTAGAAAATGGAACCTCCTAACAATTCGAGCCGTGTCCAGGAGTACCGCTTTATGAGTCAAGTCCTTGATCCAGCTGCCTAACGAGAGCCTCCTCAGGTATTGGTCGAGGCTCTTGACAATTAAACCATTGGCATTGTTGTTTTTATTATTACTACTATATCAAGAAAGTATCGGAAAACGATCAAAATAATACACAAAATGTTAGTTATTCATCCTAAATTATATTATCACCTTCAAAGTATGCACCTTCAGAAACGATACACTTATGCCAACGAATAATCCAATCATTAAAACATTTCTTAAAGGCTTTTTCCGGAATTGAGTTCAGTTCTCGACGCGAATTATCCTTTATGTCTTCTACGAAATGAAAACGGGTGCCACGAAGTGGTATTTTGAGTTTAGGAAAATGTAAACTTCAGTTGAAGACGTTGATGGCCTACCAGAGCAAGGCAAATCTTCCATCACATCACGACCACTTTTGAACGCTTTGTACCACTCATAAGCATGTGTTTTTGATAAAGTCGATTCACCGTAAGCCTTCTGTAACATTTTCAGGGACTCCGAACACGAAATTCCATTGGCGATGCAAAATTTAAGACAAACTCTTTGTTCGATGTTTTTGTCCATCATAAAATTCGCAATACACACTAGATATGATCTAACTAAAAACAGCACTGTATTTAATCTAAATAACTGACGCAACTCAAACTCCGCGCCAAAATAGATAACAGTTGCGCCAATCTAACAACGAAAAATAAACACAAAAATTGAATTTGGAAGTTTGGAACAAACAAATCATCCTTTCCCGATACTTTTTTGACTAAATGACTGCTAAATATGAACTGCTAAATATGTTTTTTTCAATGATCACTACATTGAATAGCCTGTAGGTAAATTTTCAGAAATACGTACATCTTTTATTTTTCTTACAAAAAACAACAGAAACACAAAAAACGCCTGCACTCTCTCAATTTTAAAATTATGATCTTAATTTCAAAAGTATCGCAAAACTAAAATTCTTTCAAACTTGAACCATAAACAGCTCACTACAAAAATAAATTTCCGCAAGTTTTCCGTGCAGTTTATTTTTAATTTCCCATAGGGATGTTTTACTTTTTTCTTTCGAACATAAATAGCTGGCCGGAAGGTAATTCTCTGCAGTAAATTACCGATAAAATGCAGTGGTTCCAATCTGGGTATTGGGTGTTTTTTCAATGATGTTTTTTTTTCAATACCTCGTTGTATTCAAGTCCAGCTTGATACGGATTTCAAACAGTAGGAAGTGTTATAATCATCATTTCGAATTTCGAACAACGAGTTTTTTTTTCAAAACGCTGTTAAAAACATATTTGACAGTCGTTACAGGTAGTCAGTGGCCGGAAAGTCTGACAAACGGTCTTAGCAAGCGGTGTCGTATTACCCAGTACTAACTGGCATGTGGAGTTCAGATAGGCAGTCGCTCCATGTAAAATACTGGTAAGCAGATGGATCTGGTAAGACTGGAAACCGATCCCCAACATAGTTGGGAAAAGGCTAGGCAGATCATGATGGTGTAAGAAAACATCATGAATTCGCGAATACCATAGAACCAAACATTACAAGGCAAGTATATCCCCCAACCCAACTATAGGGAACTTGTAGGCTAATTTTGCTTATGCAGATCTTTTTTTTTTTTTTAATAAATGAGATCTCTGGTTAACTGTGTGTGGTCAAACTAAGCCTTACTGAATAACACTTTTATAATATTCTGCAATCTTTTTACGATACAGTTTTGGGGGAATAAAACAATACATATTCCGCCGAATTGGCATTTTCTTTCTAAAAAATTTATACTTTTTTCCTATTATACTAACATACAGAACGCAATAACAATCATTTTAGTATTTAGTCTATCCAACTTTATGCTTTTACTGTGTTTATTCATTTAATAACAATATTTAGTTGTTTAAAAAGCTTAGTACTAAATAACAAAAGATTAGTTCTAGTTTATTACGTCAGACAAAGTTCTAGAGTCATGCCCTCTGAATTTCCAGACGCCTTAGTAGTTTCAGTGTCACTTTTTATTACAGTGTGTTCATTGCCTTATGGCGTGGATAAAAAATATAGCTGACTGTTATAACCTTTTTGGTGTATAATGTTGTACATTTTCGTGTAGTATATGCAAACTTTAACATAATGTAATAGCTACTTAATATGGTACGTTGCGTTTTTTCAAGAAATACAAACAGGGTGTAAACGGACCCTTCATCAACCAAGCATTTTGTACATCAAACTAAGTAACACAGCACAAAAAATATTGCTGGGAAACAATTGGCCGAAACTAGATTTTTTGGCCTAAACTGGACGAAAACGAAACCAAATGAAGTCTCTAGTTCTGTAATAAACAATTAATCTGTGTAATTTAAATAGTTAGTGTATTTATTGGACACAATAAACTAACTCTCAAAAATGAAAAAAAAACCTCATTAAAAACAACTTGGCCATACAGACAAACACGAGAAGCGACTTTATTTAATAATAATGTATAATTTAAATATAATCATATTTTTTTACTATTATACAATTATTATAGTCAAGTGCAATTAGCCGAAAAATACGCAAGAGGTGGAACGAAGTTTATGGTGGTCGGGTTTTCATGGGACTTTTTTTGTCGAGTTCCTAGAGGTGTGGAGAAGAAAGTTTAAAAAATATTTTTTGAAAAACCGGATTTTAAGACTAAGACTTCTTTTGTAATTGGTAACTGCTACTTTTTCACGGATAACTAGACATAAAAAAAATTCAAGAAAACCATATTCATGAGTGTAGTCACAAAAAATTAAATTTTCAATCGCAAATATAAAAAGAATCGTCTTTGTTATTGAAGGCATTATTTTTAATTAAAATGTTTGTATTAAACTCAATGTACAAGTTATTGATCAAATACTCATTTAAGTGGCTATCTAATGAGGCATAAGAACTAGAAACAAAAGGAAACTTGTTAAATATTAGTTATTACTGAAAAAGTAAATTATGACAAAAGGTCTATCGCTAAGAATCTGGAGCGGTATCGGTATCGGTATCGGTATCGGTATCGGCAGTGGTATCAAATGAGGCGCAGAGACCCAAGCTTGCAACTTATCCTAGATAGAAAGTATGAGTAATGGTTACGTCATGATTACGATTATTTTTGTAAATTTACAATCGGCCCTATTCCACCTTCGTCAGCAATAATCAACATTTATCGAGTACCTCGGAATATTTCTTTTAGTTTTTGTTCTCTGTGAATAGAGGGCTAAGCAGATGATCATAGTGTGTCTGGGGAGCACCCTACACATATAATTGAATAGAATATTAATTTATTGGTGTGGTAGGTGGGTAACAAATAGAGGTGGTATAATAAGGATTTTTTCAAGATAGTATTTACGTTGACCGTCCTAGAAAAATTTGGAGAAAAATGGCCATCTTTATCTTTTACACCGACGATTTTCCGATATTTGCGAATGAATTTTTAGTCACTTTACACCTTTGTCTATAAATGTGATTTTCTTAAACTTTTATATGCCTAATTATCCGTGAAAAAATATCAGTTACCAATGACAAAGGAAATCTTAGTCTATTTGGGTATTTTAGAAATAACTGAGGAAAATGGGCAATTTTTAAACAAATTAGATCTGTTTAATTATAATGCGTTATTCAATTATGCATTTCATCGACCACAATGAACAATTAAACAGATATAATTGTCATTTCATGGATGTACCCTGGTCACACTATTACGCCACAATATAAATTCGTCGAATTAAAAGTTATTCATGAACGCAAAAAAAATATAAAGATTTTTTTTTTTAACTTCTCCACATCTCTAAGAACTCAACAAAAAAGTCCCATGATAACTCGATCACTATAAACTTCGATCCACCTTTTTCTCTAATTGCACTCGACTATTAGTGATGATTTGATAGTTACAGGGTGGTGTATTTGTGTTCCTTAGCTAACGACCTCGGGATTAAACTAATATTTGTTTAAACCCACAGCTGTTTGTTATAGATATTAGCTGAATGTATGGATAGATTTGTGTTTATCTGTGTTATAGTACAGGAGAAATTATTCTAACAAGACATTACGTCAGTGTTTGCTGAAGGGATCGACAGAAGAGTATTGGTTACCCACATTTCGCCAGTTATGTTTCTGGTTGACTGTAACTTCTCAGTAAAAGCCTAGAGTTTGGATTTGTGCCCAGTTGATGGGCGATTGACGGTCATTTGGCTTACCCACTATTGGATGGGACTTATACGAAAATGACGAAATGTGATTTTAATGTAACTAGCGACCCGCCGCGGCTTCGCACGGGTGCAATGTTTGTATTAATGTTTTCTCTGTTATAATATGCATGTAACCCTTCCTCTAGAATCACTTTATATGTTAAAAAAACCGCATCAAAATCCGTTGCGTAGTTTTAAAGATCTAAGCATACATAGGGACAGACAGACAGTGGGAAGCGACTTTGTTTTATACTATTTAGTGATAGAAAAATTAACCAGGAAAAATAGTTTTAAATACATGTCATGTTATTTTAGGCAGTTGCTCCATGTAAAAATACTGGTATTAAGCTGCATCCTGTTAGACTGGAAGCCGACCCCAGCATTTGTAGTTGGAAAAGTCAAAACAGATGATGTCACTAATATTTTTTTCTGCTAATCTAAAAAGGAGGCTTTTAACCTTTTTAAAAATAAACCTAATCATTTACACAAAATAATACGTCCCACATCATGTTCTGCGTTTGAAATGCAAAAACTCGGCAACAAAAACAAAAATACGATTCGTTTTCTTTTTTTTTTCGTAGAAAAAGAGAAACATGATTTATCAGCCTGTTCCCTAGGGGCTGCTTGTAATTTTACGAGCATTAAAAAGGATGGGTTTGGAGCGTAAAAATGTAATGACCCGAATTGGCTCACTGACCACGAAGTGTACACTCGAATGCATGCGGAACTTTTCAATGAAAATCGCATATTCACCGCATTTTGATGAGCATTAAATTATTGGTTTTGACTGTAGGTACGTGTTAAGCAGATTATGTACGGGTTTTAATTTTGATTAAAGAGGTATGTATGTACCTAATTGATTTAAAATACTATACAGCATGTGGAAAAGTGTGGTCATTTTCAAGGGTGCGGTGCAGTACAGACCATCAAACTGTACAACTTTTTGCTAGGGACCAATACCGTAATAGCGAAAAAAAAAATCGGCTGTTCCGTACTTTTGGTTCGAGTAGGTATTGAACTTTTGTATGGGACAGTTAATTAATTTTTCACAATTACGATACTGGTACCATGGTCCAACACCCATAGTTTGTACCACACTGTTAAATATATCCACACTTTTTTTATACACGCTGTAGAGAAGTTATCAAAATAATTGTCATAGAATCGCGCGTGTCTATAGCGTGTGATCGCGCGTCTCAGTGAAGCCTTGCAGAAAACTGAAATATTCTGTCAATTTTGACACTTTACATAGAACAAAGACATTCAAATATTTATGAGCGACAGACGAGACAAGACGAAGAAAACGTAATCCAATACTAATCTATACTTGTAACAAATCATTCTGTCTAGTGTCATACGCCCGCCTTGTCAGAAAGCATTCATGTGTCAAAATCGAAAATGTTCGGGATCCAAATATTTGTACGAAAATATTCCCTATGTCCGTCCGCTCTTAAGTGTTTTAAATGTCTTTGTATTAGATATAGATATGTTTATGCTTTATAAATGTATTTGTACAGCACACACTACCTACAGTATTGTTTTTCCGGCTCCCTGAAATCCATCCAAAAGTTGTCTTAAAAAGATCGCTTTTAGCAATAAGAACGCCCATTGTGGTGCCCTATTTATGAGTTTTACATTGTTATATCTGTAATTTGCAAGCATATTACTGCGCTTTGTCGCTTTGTCTCGTAAGCATATTTAAATTTCTTTGATTTAATTTCGATACATAGAAAAATGGTACCTATTTACCAAGTTATTATGTTGATGACACTTTATTAAACACAGTGTTGAAAGCGTCTATAAATAACCCCGCTTTATATCAGAACAAACATATTTCAAAGACAATTTTTAGAGGTTATATTAAACGCAAAAGACCTTGTCGGCGTCAGTCTGAAAAAGGTTCTGTTTTGTTATTACAAAAAACTTATCAAAAAGCCCAAAAGATGGAATACGTTATTCGTATAAATATTTAGTGAGAAAAATTCACTAAATATTTCAGTATTTTTTACAAAGAAGCACAACAAAAACACTTTTATTTTGCACTTCGTCATGACTGCCTTATTTTAAAAGCTAAATAAAATGAATATAGACTACTCTCGACCTGATTGCCTCTAAGCTAAATGTGAAATCGTAAAACTTTATCTAAGACTGCGAGTCTAAGTAAAAAATTGGGACAACTTCGTTTTGACAGACAGGTAGGTAGTTACTAATTTATGGTACCGACTGTGCTTACCTACCAAGGAGTTTATAATATCGAAACAAAAGAAGAAACAGTTCTTTCTGTCTTGTATTTTGAAAATCAGAACAGGACGACGAAGAAATCAATGCATGATTTTTTTGTTGTTTATTTGTTTGAACTGTCCTTTTCTGAAGTCTGACAACCAGTCTTACCAAGGGGTATCGTATTACCCAGTACTAACTGGGTTGTGGAGGTCAGAAATGCAGTCGCTCCATGTAATATACTGGTATTCAGCTGCATCCGGTTAGACTGGAAGCCGACCCCAAAATAGTTGGGAAAAGGCTCGACAGATGATGAACTGTCCTCATTGGGCATAGGCCTCCCCCCATTTCTCCAACTTCTCTCGATGTTATCCTTCTTCTCGCCAATTCGTCAGTAATACATTCGAGACGGGCCGCCATATTAGTCGCACTTTTAATTACGCTGTAGATCATTTAATGTTTCATTTTACAAGATATTAAAATTTTCTGTAATATAAAGTTAGTTTCATGCTTACTGTACAGACGCCACCACATCAAGCTATCCGAAACTGTCAAATTTTTCCCAATCAACCTTGAACCTAATTTTTATACAATAAAGTTGAAAATCTATTAAAGAAATTTGACAGATTGTTGTAATTTGATGTGCTGGTGACTTTGCAAGTAACAGGGAATTTCGTCATCGACCCGCATTATTTGAGCGCGAGTGTGGCCATAGTCAATAGTCCAAAACCTTCTAACTAAAGAATTTATCTGAGAAATACAAATGTACGTCTTCTCCATCTAGAACAGAACATAAATCAAGCGATTCTGCAAGCGTTCTCCGACAGTCCTGCTCTTTTGGACTGATCACCGACAGGACGTTTCGTTTATGAGAGACTAGCTTATGCCAGCGGCTTCGCCCGCGTGGAATTCGATAATTTATCCACGGGATTGTCCTACCGGGATGAAAAGTAGCTTATGTGCTATTCCAAACTATAATCTATCTCTGTGCCAAATTTTATCCAGATTCGTTCAGCCGTTCTGGCGTGATTGAGTAACAAACATCCATCCATCCAAACTTTCGCATTTATAATATTAGTATAGATTCGTCGATAGAACGTTTCACCTATGGATGTTTCGCCGACAGAATGGTTCGCATTTGTTTGTCTCGACGACAGGACTTTTCAAAAATGGAATATTCGCCGTCAGATCGTTTTGTATGCGATTGTTTTGACATGGCTTTTTCACTATTTAAACTACAAAGCCACCAAAAAACTACTAGCTTGCTACAAAGACATGAAGAAAGAAAATGTTTTAAGATCGCCTTTACTTTTAATGAATGGTATTTATCTATTACCTACCCATATTCTTCTATTTTGTTATTGTAAACATTGGGGAAATATAAAAACAAAAAATAAAATGGAAATATATAACATGTTATCTAGCTTCATTTATTATTTTTCTTTTATTTTTTCGTCTGTATGTGTAAATCAAGTAAATAGGCAGTAACATCCACCATCGGACTTAGTAATGGCATACCTCGTCCAATGCCTGTCATCACCAACATTAGGGTCGCCGAAGAAACGTTTAAAATTAGGGGACAACCTTAATAAGACATCAGATATAACATCAGCTTGTAATTCCTGAAGGGTTAGGCCGAGGTGGTGTCCATGGAGTTACTTGCCCATTCTTCTCCATAGAGATCTACGCTTTCGAATGGGCAACTACAGTACTTTCACAAGTTATTATGCGCTGTGACTGGGACTGTAGCTCAGTTTTTTTCGTGTTTTGACATTCAAAAGTGCCTGTAATGGTCTAATTGAAATAAATGCTTTGAGTTCGTTGACCAAATATTACACACACATTTCGCCAGTTATGTTTAAGTACCATGTAATAGGGGCGAGTCTATTGCCATCAACCGGGATTAAATCCAGGCTCCGCGGCTGCTACTGAAATATTCCTGGTGGAAAAGCTCAATAACACTTTGCCCGACCCAGGAATCGAATCCAGCACCTCATGCTTAGCAGTCGCGCTTGGGACTACTAGAACAACAAGGTATACCTCCCAGTACAACTATACATACCATTCCATTTACCGGCCATCACAACAATAGGTACCGGGCCTTCACTACAGTATTCCGAGGCCAATGTTTGAACTGTGATCTCAATATTCTATAGCCAACGACGTCGCTTGGTATGTGACAGCTAGACGGTATGCCGTTACTGACGGTTGTGCACGGTTGGCGCAGTGGCTGAAAGACAGGCTGCTGCGTTGCGTGTCGCGGGTTCGATTCCGATTTGTATGGTCTACAGGTAGTTGATCCGGCTCTGGCTGTTTGTTTGTGAGTTGAAATGTTTGTATTGAATTTCGCGGGCTAACCTAGCGTTTTTACCTTAAGTGCTCATTTACAGAGACGCGGCACGTCGGGCGGCGCGTTGCTCGGTGCCCGCCGCGTCGCTCGCCGCGGGCAACGCGGCGGTGCACGCGAATACACAAATGACAAAAAGTTTGCGATCAGTTTGAAAAATCGATCACACTGATCCCAAACTTATTTGCGGCGGGCACCGCTCAACGCGCCGCCCGACGCGTAAAGTCGCTTCTCCGTAAACGCTCCCATACATCACCATATATGTTTGAATTGAAAGCGGGCCGCGTCGCACAACACGCCGCGCGACGCGTCGCATCTCCGTAAATGAGCCCTAAGAGCATACCACGAGTCACTGAGTTTGGGTATTCACGCGAAGAAAACAAGTGACGCTCGCGCGATACTGATAAATCGTTCTAATGGGCATGGAAACTGTGAAACTAATGGCGCTAGCATCGCTAGTACCAAGCATCGTCATTGGTTGAAAATCTGATAATGTATATTTATTGTATATATTTCAAAATAGCTTGACCTCATTGGTCAGATTTAGATATAGCTATGGTCACGCCATCTACAATTAGCTTTTAACGGTCTATTTAAGTTATGTTTACCTATTTCGTGCATATTAAGTCCTCGGAATATTGTAGGAAACGCCCGGTACCTATTGTTGTGATGACCCGTAAATGGTATTGTATATAACTTGATACTAGCGGATACCCGGGGTGTGCTGCTACGCTATAGTGCCTAATGCATTGTTTTAGTGGTCTAAAACCATCTTCGCGTTATTGCCGGTTTGAGGCACATCTGTTGGATGGTTTCAAAGTCTATAACGTACATGGTTTTAAATACATATTTTAGATTAGTAGTTACTTTGGAGAAGCTCGTGGCTAAATAATAACTGCCACACGGCTCAATCTTCAAGGTTAACCAGTGCTGGCCAAGGTCCGTGGATGGCCATCTCCTTGTCAGGGGGTCTACTCTCTACGTCCGTCAAAGAAGATACGCGCCCGTAAGAAAGTAGATCGAAACTTCCAAAGGAACCCCTGTTATTTTCGGATTCACGAGTTTTGAAAATACATCGGGAGTAGGGACAACCGTCCAATCGTGTTGTCATTCGTTGTTAGTTCGGGTCCCTCACTAATCGTATGTCCGTAAGTGTTACGGAGTAGGAAACGCCCGTATCTTCGGCCGAAACTACGGGTTTCGTGCTTAGAGAGTAGACCTCCAGGCAAGATGTCCTGCCAAACGCCGCTTGAGGCGGACCGCGTGGTCCCCGACGTTGTAAACTTAAGAAAATAGAATACAAGATTGAAAAAGTCAAATTAGTACACCAACAAAACCTATATATCACTGCGAAGTTCTGAAGCTGCCCGTCCCCAAACGATGCAACGAAACCTAGTTGAAAACCGAACAAAAAATGTCAACTATCCAACTACCTACACAGTTGTTTAGAGCCAATAGTTCCGAAAAATTGGGACAAAACTCTAGGGGAACAACGAACGCGACATGTATCGGTTTCCTGGTGCGAATTGACACCAGTTCTCACTTTGCGCTATCGATGGCCCTCAATGACTGTTGAAAATTGTTTGTGTGTGACCGGCCAGTGTTTTGAGAGTACGTTTATTTTTAAAAAGTGACAGGTAGAATTTTGTAACGAAGGTGACTGGCTTATTCGGTTTCGCTACTTTTTAAATTTATCTTGGAGATCATTGACACCGGTAGATGTAAACATATTGAGGAAACTTCGAATTTATAGCTGATAGCTGACTCGCGCAACTTCGTCGGAGTTACATTTTTGATTGATGCTCCGCTCCTATTGGTCGCAACGTGATGTTATATAGCCTACAGCCTTCATCGATAAATGGGCTATCCGACACTAAAAGAATATTTTCAATTCGAACCAGTAGTTCCTGAGTTTAACGCGTTCAACCAAACAAACTCTTCAGCTTTATAATATTAGTATAGATATACTCGTAAGTTTGAAATCGCCAATCCTTGGTAAAAGTGGTGATCAATCCCAATGAAGATTCAGGTGTATTTATTATTTGCTTGAAATATGGTATTTTACAGATTTTATAATATATACAATAGTTCTTCATTATCCGCCTACTAAATTCGGCATGCAAACGTATGACAATAATAATGTTCTAAAATAATCAATTTAAATAAAATAATTAAATCCCAATGCAAAAAAGAAGTACTAAATCAAAATTGGCTACATATCAAATTACAATAGTCAAAGAAAAATAATTGAATTGCGAATTGTCTAAATATAAATTTTCAAATGACAACCAAAGAAATTAAATTACAAATGTCATATTTTGTTTGAAATAAAAAGGTCAAAGAAGATAGGGCCTAACCGTCCCAGCACTGTAGTACTTTTTAACCTACATTACAATAAAGATCTAATCAATCCTAACATTTTATTCTATGACAACATGACGCTAACTCATCAAATAAAAAAGTTACAGCATTTCAAACATTACAATAATTATTATTAGTAGGTAATGCGCAATTTGGTAAGAATAAATGCCCACGTTTATCAAACGACGTTTTTCAATACACTTTTTTGGTTTTAGTTTTTAGTCCAAATTTGTTCAAAGTCCAAATTGATTCAATGGAATAGAAAAAAAATGAAAAATAAAAATGACTGTGGGGGCGAGCCGCCTCACCACCTGGCTGGGGAATTTTTATTTCCGCACTAAAGTGCGGGAATATAAGAAGAAAACCACGAGGGTGAAATCTATAGCATGTTGAACCTAATCGTAGTGCGCTAAGATCCAGTTTTCGAGAAAGTGTATTGAAAAATATTTAGTGATGCAATTATTTTATTGATTTCATTGGGCGTGCAAGGTTCGAGATAATTACATACTATTACTTCCATTGCTAGTGTTCTTTGTGTTATTGTTTTTAGCATTGGTTATGTCTATATTTGTAGTATCAATGTAGTGATTATTAAAAGCTTCCGCTATTTCTTCAGGTTTTTCTATCATAGTGCCATTCAGTTGACTATCCTCTATATATTGTGACTTTGTACTTTTAGGTTTATTTTTAATTAATTTCCATGTTGCGTTACATTTGTTTTTCGCTTTCAAAATAAATTTGTTAGCAGATTGTTTTCTGGATAAGTTAATACACTTTTTAAATATTTTAGCGTATTTATTATAAACCAATTTAATTTCTTTCGATTTGTTTTCATGATATTTCGATTTTAGATATGTTTTAGGGAGACAAGATTTTTTTATACCTGTAGTTAACCATCTTTAAGTACGTGTTTGATAGTTTACTTTTATTCCTTGCAAAGGGAAATTTAATTTATTTAATAGACAGAAAGTTTCATGAAAATTGTTAAAAGCTGTATTAGGATCTTCTCCATCATAAATATCTTGCCATTGCAGACTCATGAGACATTCTTTAAGTTTTCCAATGTACTCTTCAAAAGTTAGTGAAAAACATTTTCGCAAATTTGTTTTACAGTTAAATTAGACCAATTTTAAATTTTCCATTGAAACAGAAATTTCCAATTATCTTTTTTTTGAATAAGACATTTCGAAAATGTTTTTCACTAACTTTTTAGACCTATGTATCCTGCTTATGTGTGTAAAGTTTCATTAAAATCGGTTCAGTCGTTTCGAAAAATAAGGACTTGAAAATTTTTATGAAATGCCGTACGGCGTACACGCTCTTAAACATATTTCAATCGTAGAAAGTTTATTCAATAACCCTGCAATATTTTGGTGCAGTAGTCGTATGTTGTGTTGTTGTATGTTGTATGTGAGGAAACCTGGACTTATAATTAATATGAGTCTGAAATCGTCAACCCGTCTTGGTGATCAAATGCTCGTGCCTGCTCTGTATGAGAAGAGGCTTTTGCCCAGCAGTGGGACAGTTACAGGCTGGTATTATTAGTCGTATGTTATGGTTAGGAGTTTCAACCTTGCTATTATGTTCTCTCTTACTACTCTCTGTGACAGGAACGAAAAAACTGTTCCTTTCTTAAATTAGTACAGTTTTCTGAATTTGGATCCTCAATATTGATATGAATAACTTCTTTGTGTGAGCAGAGGCCTTTGCCTGGCAATGAGACAAAGCTTCTACTAACCAACGACCTATACCACTCGCAACTCGGAGCCTCTGGGCCACATGTCTTCAGCATACCTTAAGAAGCGGCAAAATATTCATAGTAAATTCTTATCTTTATAAGCATATAATATGAATGACCAGAACCTTAGAAAGGATGATCTCACCACTTTGTTCTCAAAACTCGCAAGTCATTCCTGACACAAATAAAGTGACCCCTGCTCTAATTACACAAAGTGCAGTGCGCTCATTCCGTTGTAGACGACAAGTACTTGATGACGTATTCGTGCTTACATTGAGTCTAGAGCGCTTGACTTAAGCATTGTTAGGACGTGTTTACAACAAGGTATACAACATGTGTTTGTTTATGGCTTACACACAAAACAAGTTGTAAAGACGTAGAATGGAGTTGAGTACAAAAACATATATGTATGTATTTCGTTATTAGCAAAAAAATTATTAGATACAAAGATGTCTGAAACAACGTCAATGCATGTATCACACACAAATCCTTGTCAAATATCAATTTCGCAATTTCTTTTACTTGGATGACATTTTTTCCAGCTATTTTGATTTCAAAACCAAACTGCTGAACCGATTTTGGTGAAATTTCTATGGGACCAATCGGGAAGTAGATCCATTCAGATAAAAGAAGAATTTTTCAAATCAGTTCATAAATGACGGAGATATGAGGTAACAAACACAAAAAAAAACATACAACCGAATTGAGAACCTCCTCCTTTTTTTGAAGTCGGTTAAAAACTTGTCGAAAATAAGTATCAAAACTTGTTCAAGCGTGTAAACGCGGGGCTGGAATGTGTTTTGTTTAATTGGTGTCTTGCTTATGTTAGGTTGCCTCGTTCGTTGGACTGCCGATCGATGCCATCAATCGACATCGATCGACATCGGTCGACGTTAGTAAAACTGTCGATCGACGTCGACTAATTCATTCTACCATCGATCGGTGGCCTCGATCGACTATCGATCAATTGGTGCAGTAGAAACTATCGATCGACGTCGACTAATCCATTCTACCATTGATCGATAGCATCGATCGATTGGTGTGGTAAAACCCTAATACACCCAGTATTAACAGGATTGTGGACGTCAGATAGTAACACGATGGCCCTTGGTAAGACTGGTTGTTAGACTACTTGTAACGACTGTCAAAGATCTACAATCGACAGCCGAGACCAACGGCTTAACGTGCTTTGAAAGAAAAGACTTCTTATCAGGACTATTCCTTAAAGTCGAAGATAAATGTAGAAAGTAAACTACACTAATATAATATCACTTTGTTTGCTGGTCGCAAGAACAAAAAGAAGCCAGTTCGTAACCAATTATTTTTCTCCGAGGAAACTATAAACATATCCTATACCAGGTGTAACATATACGTTAGACTGTTGATGCAGGTCCGTGAGAAACATAGCGTGTACCAGCTACTTAAGGGCCAGTAAATTGTAGCAGCCGATTGAGGAAAAAGGACCAGTTAAGCCTCTCACACTTGAGCACCCTTCAATGTACATTGGGCGGTATTTTACCGAATTTTTCGGGAACGAAATTAATGAAGGGAGAATTCTTTGAAAGAGATTTTTCTTTTCTATTAGCTGGGTGCATTGGTTTTGGAATAGCTTTTTGGAGTATACTTAAGTGCGTGTTCGTCGCGCTTTGGGGAATGGGATCAAGTCTGCCAATGAAATCATGGCAGAATGGCCAATCATTGACGTATTGGTGTAAGGTATGTGTACTAGTTTACCTACATGTAATTTTAGACTTATGTATCTTGACTTACCTTTTTGCTAAAAATGTAAGAATTAAAAAAAAAAAACTGGGAAAAAGATGGCCACGTTTGGATGCAGGATGCAGAAGGGCCCTCCCACCCGCAAAAATATGCACATGCAGGAAAAGCAATAATAATTAGCATGCCATTCACCCAAACGCAATGATATTATACAAAAGATGTTGAGACGTTTAAAATCTGGTCGTGCTGGTGTATACATACCCATAGTGCGTAGTTCGCCTTGCTTGACTAAAGACAAGATGCCCAATTGGGATGTTTTCGAGTCCTCACAATGAACGCGCTAATAAAATATCGGCCTCATTTTTATATAATATCATTGCCTAAACCCATACTTAAAGTATGGTTGCCTTGAGTATAGGTTTGAGTAAATATTTTGCATAACATTTTTAATGACATGGATTTCGGCAAAGAAACGCCTGATTTTATAACTTACCAAAAGTAAAATTCTTGTCTGTGAAAGCCAGTTGATTTGTAACTCAAGACCCTGCTACATCAGTCACTTTCATCTTTTTAGGTATTTATTATTATTTTTAGGTAGTTTTTTTTGTGTATTAAAGGTACCTTTTCAGTTTTTAACCAATACCGGTAATGTGATGTTGAGATAAATATTACGGACAATTATCGTATCGTTTTAGATTTTATGATTAACGCTATTGCTTATTTGAACATTTCTTGTAAATAGCAAACTTGAGCCGCTCATTATATATAACATGACGCATGTATTCAACGAAGCGCTGGCAGATGAGGCTACATATTAATATTTTACATAGAGCGTCTGCCATCTGACCTCTTATACCATTGTCCACAACCCAATTACAGTGCATTAACAATGTCCTAGGCGTTAGGTCAGAGGCAATTTCGTAGATTTCTCATCTCAATCTATACAAGATGTAGTTTTGCAATCTCGTCAAAATTCAGGAGGTTGTCATAGAAGACGTAAATAATCAATATAAATTACGGTACCTGGTCAATAATAATAAACGCTGCTTTTTTTTTGTTGTGTTAATTTGACACTATTTCAGAATGAAGCCCTTTTCAAAAGAGGAGAATCACCCGTTTATTGAATAAACGTCTGCGTTTGTTTGTGTGTGTGAGAGCGCGGTTATAGGGCTAGTATTAGACGGGCCGCGTTTTAATACGGGTGGTGTACACTTATCGATTTCCGATATTAAGAAAAAAATAAAAAAAATATACCTACCCATTTTATTATTGATTCGGGTCGAGAATCATTAGTTATCTCCTTGAGTTTGACGAGGATGCAAAGCAACATCTTGTATTAAAACGTAACATAACGTCTTGCCTGTAATTCCCAAAGGGTTAGGCAGACGTGTATTTAATAGTTGGGTGTACTATTAAATACACGTCTGCCTAACCCTTTTAGCCAGTTATGTCCTAAAACCTAATAACATCACCAAATAAGTCAGAATATCGTTACTAAACCTTGGTTACATCATTAATGTTGAGATTTTACATTATGTAAGAACGATGTAGCAAGACGTGCACGTTAAAAGTGTCCATAGTAAAGACAAAACAGAAAAATCAAAAATAAAATTAATAATTCAAATAAGCCGTGGCAACTAAGAAATGACCAGTCACAACTGACAGCGCCCGTTCACGAAAACGAATGACAAGTTTGGCACGTTAAGTATGTAGATTGTTCGCTTTGTCCATCGCATCGTAATATTTTGTCTTTGGTTGTCGTCATCTGGTCTTAACGTATTATTCGATCTTCTTATTGTTTCTTCAATCTCTACAACCGTCTATTATTTCTATAAAGACTGCCATAAATATTCCTGAGACAGCAATAATGTTCCATCTCAATATTTTCGTCATGTAACATCTCCTACCTACAATATTCGGGACATAATGTAGGCTCGTCCCAAACGCTATATACATACAAAAACTACCAACTTTAATTGCTTTCTCAGATATATTGTAGGGGCGAGCAAATTGATCTACATTATAAAAAGTTTGCGGTCCTCCTTACACGTTCGGTCGGTCGTTTTAGGGCTCTGCTATGTTGAAAGCGGTAGCGAACGCATTTTCAGTAATTTATGATATATTGCAGATGTTTTATAGATTCAAATTCTGTCTAATTTTGAATTGATCTAAAAAAATATTTTCTTCCCTTTTCCGTTGTCATTGAAAATATTCAGAAATAAAATTGCAAAAAAAAATAACCGACTTCCAAAAAAAACACTGTACACACTACAGTCGGTAACAAAAAAAAAAACAATGAAACAAACAAAAGTCACCGACTTCCGAAAGTTATTTTCCACTTTTTAGTGTTTTTTTTGAAAGTTTTTTTTTTGCAATTTCTTTTAATGCTTATTTTAAAAGCAAAATAAACTAAGTCTACTTAGCATTGCATGAGATTGCCATTACTAGATTAGGAAACATAAACTGGCTAATGCGTTTTTGGTATCACTTTTTAATCATTTTATTTTCTCTACTCCATTTATTTATTTGTCTTCTTTTCGACTTAGACACTGGTTATATTCCTTTATGTCTCTATTTTGTCTTGAGCGGCACATGTCTATGAATAGATTTTATTAAAAAAAAGTTCAGTAATTTATGGTTTCTTGATTATTGAAATGATGCACTTATCGTTTCATTTTTAATCGATGTGTCACCCGCTCCGCTAACCGCCACCGCTTTCTATGTAGCATAGGTTTTAATGTGTGGCCTATTGGATAGCAGCCAAGTTGTGGCTTGTCATATATTACCACGCTATTGTGTTAGGCCGTGGGCATGAACAGAGAAGTAGGTTGTTGTGTATGAAAAGGTGTTGATTAAGTTAGTAAGTAGTACAGGGTTGTTTAATTATTAAGAGGAAGTTTATTATGAATAGTGAGCGTATGGAATCTTGGTTGGTATTTTAAAACCTAGTGACATAAGTTTTGGATACCAGTGTTTTTTAAAACACAGTTAATACGTCTATGACAACCTCCTGAATTTTGACGAGGTTGCAAAACTACACCTTGTATACTCATTCTTATGTGCACTGAAAGTAAAATAATGGTTCCGATGCGGGGTTTTTAGTGTCACGTAATTTATTGTGACTGAGGATAGTGTGTTTGGACTAAAGAATCGGTCAAAACAGACAGGTTGCATCCAAACCAAACTCATTAAAATATTTACGAGCGATAGACGGGTAAAGACGAAGAAAATCGTAATTCAATATTTGTTACTACTTTGTAACAAGTCAGTCTGTCTAGTGCTTAGCTAATGTCATACGCCCGCTTGTCGGGTAGCATTCGTGTGTCAAAATCAAGAATGTTCGGGATCAAAATTTTTGTGGGAAAATATTCCCAATGTCTGCTTTATAAATCTTTAAATATCTTTGATACAAAAAAATCTAATGCCTCGGCTCAGTCAAATCAGTACGGACAGATCGAGGACTAACTACGAACACCAGACAGACAGATTCAACTTCAGTATTCGTTTAATCTAATAATAACCTTTTACTTCTGAATTTCGTACTTTACAACTTTATCAATATAACGATATTTTTCATTTATAAGATATTACGGTGTGCTTCTTGTTAATACGGTGTGCTTCTTGACATAGGCCTCCTCCAACAGTTTCTAATGGGCTCTGTCCAGTGCAACCCTAGTTCAAAGTAGTCCTAGGGTCAATTAGAGTACATCCTTCCATCTTCTTATCAGGCGTCCCTTTTTTCTGGTACCATTTCTTGGATATTAGAGGGTGACCTGCTTGCTCCATTTATTTGTCTGGCAACGTAGCATGTGACCCGTCTAGCCCGACTTAGACGATCAACGCGTTTTTAATAGATATTATTGAGTTTGAAGCAAACTTTAGAGCTGAGCAGGTGGCTACATACTGGCCTAACACAATTTGAGTTTTGTCGACACCTATAGAAGAATAGATATTATACTTCAGTAACATCGGCCTACAGCAGTCCACTGATGGACATAGGCCTCCTCAATCGCACGCCACTCGACTCGATTTTCGGCAACTCTCATCCAATTGTTACCAGCCACCCTGCGAAGATCGTCCCTCCCCGAGCTAGAGGGCGTCCCACCTTACGCTTGCCGATTCGCGGTCTCCACTCAAGAACACGTCTACCCCAACGGTCATCGGTTCTGCGGCCAATATGGCCGGCCCATACTTCATACTTTAGTATAATATGAACTAAAGTCCAATGTTGGCAGTCAGTCCGCAATATATCCGTACCACTTAGACAGATCGTTTAATCAAGCTATCAGCGAATCCACTGATATATCTCTCATGTTACCGGATACACTATAACTAAGTAATCTTATAAGTCGACCCGCGAATCGACAACGTAATAAATCGGGGGTCAAATAAATTCTCAGACATCATTGGCTTACACTACAAGGAAAACATCGTGAGGAAACTACTGTCCGAAATACGAAATAGCCAATTCGCAGTAAGCAATTCTTGTTCCTTTTTCTGTATGGGTAGGCATTTTACCTTAGTGATTTTTGTGTAAGGACATGCTTTAAGGTCGTACTGCATGGATCAGAATGCTGGGCTGTGAAGAAGGTGGATGAAAAACGATTGCATGTAGCGGAGATGAGGATGTTGAGATGGATGTGTGGAGTAACAAGAATGGATAAAGTAAGGAATGAGTATATTAGAGGAAGTTTGAAAGTGGCGCCTGTTACAGAAAAATTTAAAGGAAGTCGTCTGTCTTGGTATGGACATGTAATGAGGAGGGATGAAACGGATGTTACTAAAAGAGTGATGGATGGAGAGGGAGAGGAAGGCCAAAGAAAAGATGGATGGACTGTGTGAGGAATGATATGAAAGAGAAAGGAATAAATGATGCAGTGACAGTTGACAGGGGAGAATGGAAGAAGAAAACGTGTTGCGTCGACCCCGAGTAGAATGGGACAAGGGCAGGAAGATGATGACATGCTTTAAGGTAAGCCGGGCCTTGTGAAATTTATTTCATCGCCATTCTTAGAACGGTGAAGGAAAATCACCTGAAGAAACTGTCATGTCCTCATCATCTGCCTAGCCTTTGCCCAACTATGTTGGGGTCGGCTCCAAGCCTAAGCTGATGCAGGTGAATAGCAGTATTTCACACAGAGCGACTGCTTGTCTGGCCTCCACAACCCAGTTAGTACTGGATAATACGATACCCCTTGCTGAGTCTGTTTGTCAAATTTTCGGGCCACTGACTACCTGTAACAATGAATTAGAAAGTAAATAAGAAAGATTATTTGCGTTGCGTGTTGCGGAACTCGTAGCAAAATAATAACAGCCGGTGGGACATAATAAAATAATAATTTTCTTTTTTTCCTTGTTTTCACTTAATATTATCATCACGCGTAGCATGACAACCGTAGAAACAGGTTTTGTCGACGGACGAATAGACAAAATGACAGATTGTAGAAAGATTTCTATTGTCTGTCAATTTGTAAAAAAAAAGTCAATGAAACAAACAATAGTCACCGACTTCCGAAAGTAAAGTTATTTTCCATTTTTTTGTGTTTTTTTTGGAAGTCGGTTTTTTTTTTGCAAAAAAGTTTTTTAAGTTCAACTTCATATTTGCTGTAACATGTACTTTCCTAGACTACACGGAAACCCTCTTCCATTGAAGAAAATATATCCTAGCCAATATCCTTCAACCAATAGCGTTATTGGCTATATAATCTTTAGATATTCATCGAATAAATTCCGGAGTAATGTAAAGAAACTATCTTTATTCTTTGATGCTTCGTCTTCTACAAAGAATCGTCCGTCCCTATCCGTTGGGACCATTAGCCCTCAAATAGGGTGATCGAAAGGTGACTTAGGCGGTAGCGGGCATCATCTGCCTTGCCTTTTTCCAGATATGTTGGGGTCGGCTTCCAGTCTAACCGGATTTAGCTGCATACTTGTATATTCTGATAGGCAGACTTCCACAACGAGGTTAGTACTGGGTAATACGGTACCCTTTGGTATCTAGACTGGTTTTCAGACTTTCAGGCCACTGACTACCTGTAACGACTGTCAAAGATCTTCAAATGACAGCCGGGACCAAGTTTAACGTAAATTCCGAGGCACAGAGGAAACTCGGTATTTTAATGGACGTTACCCATCCACGAATCGACCTTGCAAGTACTGCTTAACCTTAAAGATCGACCCGGGTGGCTGTTATTGTTCAGCCACGCGTGCTCGTCACTTGTTTAAGTCGCGTGAGTGCCATAGCTCCGCAAGTCGCGCTGTGGTGACTTGTGATTTGGTTAAACAACTTCTTTCATGTGTTTTTCCGCTATTTTTGTCGCAACGCGCTTGTCGCATTAGCACATATCCCGTGGCCAAGCAGAGCCTACAACTGTACGACAACATAACTAACCAATATGATATACAATAATATACACGATGGAAGGGACACCGAATCACAAACGGTTACTAAATATTCAGTACATCAGTCAAAAAAAAAAGAAATGCTGTTCCATACATTTTTACTGTGCTTTAAGGAACAGCGATTTTTTTTTAAATTACCGGGTTCAGAATGATGTACTGAACACGTGGTAACCGTTTTAACGTTGATGTCCCTTCAAACCTGTACCCATATCATAACATTCACGGGTCGTCACAAAGACCGGAGCGAACCGGACCGGACCGGACCGGTTATTCGTAGGATACTGTAGGCAAAAAGTTAAATAAATAAATAATAATAAATATCGCTGGACATTACACACAGCGCCATCTAGTGCCACACTAAGCAACGAGGCTTGTGTCGTGGACACCAGATAGTTGATATACTGCATAGATACTTTTTGTTTGTAAATACATACTTATTATACATATAAATATCCATGACTCGGAAACAAATGTCCATGCTTATCACACAAACACTTGCTCCTACCGGGATTCGAACCCGGAACCCTATGAACGTAAGCCAACCTCACTACCGCTGCGCCATTCGGGTCGTCAGCTTCAAAGTTGTCATATTCAACGTCAAAGTTGTTATATTTACATTAAATTGGCTACACTTATGACACCAACTTAGGTAACACTTAAATTTAATTTCACACTTAGGTACACATAAATCCTTACATAATACATTAGGTAATTATTTTTATAATTAATAGCCTGAACAATAGGTACCGGGCCGTTACTACAGTATTCCGAGGTCAATGTTTGAACTGTGATCTCAATATTTTAAAAACGACGACGAACAGTTCACTAACCAAAAGTGAATAAAAAAAAAAATAATAAAATTCGACGGTTTCTCCGTAGAAACTTGTATAAGACTTTGACTTGTATAAGAGTACTCATGGCATAGTCAAACATTGTGATGACGTTGGGTGTTTTCTTTTTCTGAGTGTGCTTTACACACTTACTATACCTTATGTATTTATTCGTTTATACACTTTATTTATTATATCCTTTATTTATTTCCATTCTTATTTTTTACATTATTAATTGACCGTGGCATCACTTTGGGCCCTATCAGAATACCAGCGCTGTGACTTTTTTAAGGTTACAGCACCATGCTGAGATAGGGGCTTTTTGGCCTCGTACAGTTTAGTTAATTTTATTTTAATTTGTTCTTATTTTACTTTTTTTAAATCTTGTTTTTATTGTCAAGTTACCAGTTTGTTTTGTCAAGTGCGAGACTAATAAATACTTTTTCTTACTTTCTTTTCTTTTCTTTCTTTCTTTAAGAGTAGGGCATGCGAAACCCGGTTTTGGTCCTGCAGTAAAACCCGGGTTTTACAATGGGACCGAAACCGGGTTCAGTTGCCCTATTTAAGAGGCTATCGCTTGCGTGTGTACGCAATACTACGAGACTACGACGACGAGGTCATGCTTTTGGTATTGGTATCTTCAAGGCAAGCTCGACCTGCCGCATCATCGCTTCACATCAGGCGAGTTGCGGCCTAACACAAGCCTATTTAGAGTAAAAAATTACTCGCTCCCGCCTCAGCACCCGCTCTCTCCCCCCGATCGAGGTCTAAGGGATTTACTGATGTATGTGATACATCTACCCACGCGCTAACGGTATTGTATTGTAATGTCGGATTGCTTACAGCTCTATACAAGATCGATTATAGTGGTTATTTTATATTTTAACGGTGTTGTGAAGAATATTAGTTCGTAAGTTTTTATTGAACTAAAACAGCGCATAAGGCTTTCTTCCCGTCAAACATATGTAGGTGGTCCGACCACATGTTTGTCATTTAATTTAAAAATGTAATCACTTTAGCTGTTATCTATAAAGAAACTTTAAAATACGAAGAAAAGCATTAAAGGGCGTCAAAAAATTCGTCCACATCGCTGTCAACAGGAATAGTGCCCAGATGGCTGGCAGCCACGTAGAATGGCAATGCTGATTCTTTGACCAAAAAATAGGGCAGCCCCCTGGTCACGAGAAGAGTCGACTAACCGCTTGGCGATGTCCCGAAAGACTAGGTGGGCTTTTGGACCCCATGGATCTAGTGTTTGTGTTTCTAGTGTGTTAGTGTGTGTGTAGCTATGTAGCTACCAATAAGGTTTTGTATTTGTGCTCTTTCAGGTTATTAATTATTAATTGGTTATTTTATTGAAAATGCTCGCTTGTTTTGACGGATTTGATAGCAGATTAGGACATTTAATCGGGCGTTCCAAAGCTTCCATAGAATTATCACACCGATAGCTCTTGAGCGAAGTTTAGCGCTAATCGATAGTGTTTTGTTTCGCTGTGAGATCCGCTCTTTTACCTGGGAAAGTAGTATTATCATACTTATTGTTCAGTAGTAGGCTGCTAGGCTTTGTTTTCGTTTAAAATGGTAAAGTCTAAATTCTGAGTTAAGCTCGCCTTTGTATATAAACTGTCCCTGTTACATTGAAACGATGTCACTTTAATTTATGTGTGTAGGTACAACAAAGAACAAGAACAAAGTGCCGGTAAAAAATACTCGTAGTAAGGTAGATCTTTGAGCATTTACTCCGCGGTCAGAAACGTTGTGAATAACTATTATATCGTAGTTGTTCAGTGATTTTTGACTCAGCTCAAGAAAATCACATTTTACAGCAAGGAATTCAATTTAAGATTAAAAACGTAGTATAAGGTACACGTGGATGCGCATAAAATTAAAATTACCCGTATTTCTGAAAGGGTTCCGTGTAGTTTACTTCATAGATACATAGATAGACAGATGGAATATCTTTATTATGTACACCATACAAATTTCAATTTATATAAAAGAAAACATTTCACATAGACTGACACAATTGGTGGCCTTATCGCCCAAAAAAAAATCATTTCAAGACCACTGTAACGCTTGGTAGGTATTTAAGTGAAACTCCAGATTAGTTTTACGTATATATTGTCATGTCAAAATATGTACAGACTTAATGCTAAAATTCTATTTAGGTAGTAGATGGTGCAAAACTTACTTTACTAAACCAACCAATAGGATACCAGTAATAAATATTAGAAAAAATTGGTTCATCACATCAATCCATCATCGGTCCATCAAAGCCCGACTTTACCCTCTGCTGTTTATAGGCCTATCATTGCTTGTGCCGAGCGCCAGGTTCCTTTTTTTTTTACTGACTAAAACCACACCGGTGTTCCCTCGCACAGTTGGGTCGGGAGGCAGCGGGAACTAATGCGACTTCCGCTGCCCCGGACTAGTGCCGGCCCGCTTGACCTGCGGGCCTCGTCCCGGGGCGGAGTGAGGTGTACAAAACTCCCCCCTTTACGTCATAGAGAGGCGCGCGTGGAACACTACGCGCCACCGTCTCGGGTCCAGTGTGATGGGGGGCGACGGATGTCTCCGAGTCCGTCACCCCTGGACCAGTTCGTCGCTCCTGGACCAGCGCCAGGTTCCTGTGCCAGCCTCATTTTACTTGGCTCTATAATAATTTGTACCAAACATCCATAAATTTCTTCACACCCACAATATTTTCGTTTTTGTATTCACTTAATAACCAACAAGGTACTCCAAAATTTTATTGCAAAATCAAAGAGTCAACAACTGCTTAGAATTTCAACTAGTGGTACGAAAAAACAGATAATGCACCGTAATAAAACTGTCGCCGTAGTAGGGGTATCGTAAACTTACTCGATGGACGAGTTAAGGCCAGGCAGACATGCTACTACGAGCAGCATAGGGCTGCCAGAAATGCTAAAATGCTGACCGGGACATTTGCGATAGAAGAAGGGTAAATCGTGGCTGATGATGTGAGCAGGACACATTTTCCGAGGGCTTCTTTGTTTGTGAAGAGAATTTTTCGTTGAGTTCAGGTTTTGAAAAGAGAGTTTTAATCACTAGGTTTTTGACGCAAACACAAGTTAAATTTATTATTTACTTAGCGGGGGCGTAGCCAGTTTTTGTATTTGGGGGGTGAACAGTACCAGCCTGGGGCTAGTTAGCTAGCAGACCAGCCACGTTTTCAATTGCGGTAAAAGCCGTTAAGACAATTCTCGAGACACACACGACAATTCTCGAAGCAGCGTCTTTAATACTAGCACGAGCAGAGCGAGCGCGAAATTTCACGATTCTATTCTGATTGGCCAACCAACAGAATTGGGACAACTGACCGAGTCACAACGTTCTAAACCGGGACATGTCCTGGTGTACCGGAACGTATGGCAGCCCTATTCTAGCATTGATGATCGGCGACATGTCCCGTTCACGACTTCATTCGACGCAACTTGCGTCAGGAACACATAATCATGCGTGTCTTGTTGCCTTCTCGAGAGGAGTACCATCGAAGGTACCATCGCATCGCAAGTCATGGTGGTCTGAGTCGTGGTATGCTCAAAGCAATTTCTTTATTTTTTCCCATAGTCGCGGTCGCATGACGCGTGTCACTTGCAAGTTGCGGCCAAAAGGTTTGATGCTGCATTGCGATTTAGCGGCTTACTCAGTTAGAGTGAATGTGTCAAATTACTCGTTTATACAAGTTGTGGTGGCATAACAATTGTGACTGGCCTGAAAAGAGGTCACTATACTCATTCAATAGCGACTACTTAGAAAAAAAAATGAACATAGTTGTTTATATCAACATGCTACGTGCCACCACATCGCGACTTACAGAGCTACGGTACTCGCGCGAAGGAAACATGTGACGCGCGGGCGTGTATGAGGCCTAAATCACTGATCGCCGATGCTAAAAGAAGCACGTCTGGGGCTCTGGCGGTCGTAAAATTCACTGGGACCGAATCACCGCTATAAAATGTTAGTGATCAACCCTGGTACAGTCCTTCCACGATTATATTAACTCCGCCTTTGTATTGATGTCGAAATGACAATGATCTTTAAGCTCATTGCAATAAGGTTAGTGTTAGGTTGCTATCACTGACGAGTCTTTCTTGACTGTCCCAAACTTATTGTCTGAAAATAATGTTGTAATTGGACTGCAGCTGTCAGAGGTAAAATTACAATGACAGGACCGTAGTTCAAGGAGGGTTTACCCAACTGCCCCGAAAGGGGAGGATAATGTTTTTATTGAATTCATATAGAAATATAAAATTTGTTACGGCTCTATATTTTACGAGTGTTTTGTTGTAAAAGGGGAAGTGTCGTTTCGTGATTTTAGTGCGGTCAATATTTACAGATATTGGAGTGTGTTGTTTGTTTGTTTGTTTGATACAATTTTATGGGTAAACTACTGAACCTATTTCGGGGAAATTAGGCAGTTTGATAGCTTGGTATCTGAAAAAAATTTGCTTGATTTGAACATTTGAGGACATCAATGTGTTATCTACCATACCGCACTGGTTTGCCATGGTATATAAATTGTGGTCTAACAAAGTGCTATGCTCACACTCGCGGATCAATCGTGGGGTAGCTAGACAAGGCATCAATAAAGGTAGTTTTGTGGCTAAACTACTGAACCTATTACGGTCAAATAAGGCAGTTAGATAGCTTGGTTTCTAGGAAAGCCAAAGATTTATACACGTTACAGCATTATGCTGAGCAATTACCGTTTTGCGTGGATGGTGGCGCATATTTTCCTCCTGCTTTTTCTTTTCTTTCTTTTAAGTCATCGCAAATAAAGTTATTTTCCACGAGGCAAAGATGATATAAAAAAATAATTAAAGGCGTGTACGGCTTCAGACCCATAAGCAGGATACATAGGTCTAAAACGTTAGTAGATTTTTTTTTCGCAAAATTGTGTTACAATGAAATTAGACAGATTTTAAAATTTCTATAAAAACAGAAATTTCCAATTTTTTTTTTAAATAAAGCATTTCGTAAAAAAAAATCTACTAACTTTTTAGACCTATGTATCTTGCTAATGTGTGTGAAGTTTCATTAAAATCGGTTCAGTCGTTTCAAAAAAAAGGACTTGACCATTTGTATGAAATGCCGTACGGCGTACACGCTCTTAATGTGAAAATCTGTTTCTTCGTTTAGACCTCGTCTCGATTGAAGAAAAAGTTGAAATGCCACCAGGAAAAGGCCTTAGTTTAGAGTACCTAATTTTCATTCCGAAATATTAATAAACTTAACTCTCAAACCATGCGGGCACAGCAAGTTCACTACCATAAATAATTTATTAATTCTAACACCCGTATCTATAGTCAAGTTAAAGTAATTACTTGAGCTTAAGTAATTACTTGTGCAACTGTTTTTATGCAATAGACAATAATTTAAATGAAGTAGGAACCGTCAAAGAAAGCAAAGCTAAGATTTCTGACTTTTTACAGTTGTGACTTTAAGCAAATACTAAACTACATAATAAAAATCGTATCTTAAAAAATTACATTTACTCAAGTAAACACTTTGACTTGTTTATAGATACGGGAGTAAGTTTCGACGACTAAGGAAGCGCTGTCAATTTACCGCTTCAGTTTGACACCGCTACATCGCTGCAGCATTTCGCTAAAGCGGCTGCAAAGCAAGTTTCAAGTACTTTTGTAAGCCGCAAACGGCTAGGTTAGTTCTGAAGATTGAAGTTGTATGATAATGATGAACTTGAAGAGGATTGTGGGGTTAAAGCTTGTTTCAATGTGAAATTGCTCTTGGAATATAGATTCGACAAAGTAAATTGTAATCGCTAGTTACAGAAAAGTTGAAAGGCGATGAATCGCATGTCGCTAAGAGAGTGGTGAATATAATGATGGTGATGGATGGAGTCGGAAAGGAAGACTAAAGAGAGGATATATGGATTGTGTGAGGAATTACGTGAAAGAAAAAAGTTGGCCGTCACGGGACGCCCAGCATATGTGAAACATCTATGTTAATATAGTGAATGTGATTGATTTCTCACCATCTCGTACTCCCACTCGCTGTGCTCCCATCGATGTTGGTCTTTTGCCCGCTTCAAAGGGTTTCTCGGGTATCGGGAGAACGTCGCATGAGTGTAGAGACCTTCTCGGTTCTCGCGCTATGTCCCAGCGAGCCTTCTTGCCGAGGCTTCTCGCGTAAGTCTGTAGGGCGTATTAGAATTCATAACTAATAAAAGCTTATAACGAAATATGGAGTAAAATAAAGAAAAAATACTTTATAGTATTCGCGTGCATACACAAGGGAGTCGAGAGCAGTGGCGTAGGGCATCACGCCATGACAGCGTCATGCCATTTGCTGTCGCGGCATACGAGTCGGTTTTCCTGCGAAGGCGTGCCAATAGATGTTTCACATCAAAAGGAGCAAATGTTAGCGTGACGGTTGTCACGGGAGAATGGAAGAAAAAACGTGTTGTGACCCAAAGTAACATAGGACAAGTCCAGAAAGGTGATATTGATGTTCAAATCAATCCATCTCTAATTAACACACGAACGTTCATTCTCTAACACGAATCATCAATAGCATTCTCCTGCCCTTATCCCAATTTATTTGTGGTCGGCGCAGCATGTCTTCTTCTTCCATATTTCTCTATTACTCGTCATCTCAGCAGTCACCTCCTTTCTAGCCATATCATCCTTCACACACTCCATCCAACATTTCTTTGAATTGACACTATTGATTGCAATTAACTCCAAAAATACAGCTACTCCGAATTTAATCCCTAATTAATGCTATCCCAAAATAACTGCACTCCATCAGCATTTCAATCAATTCACTATCAAATATTAATTTGTTCTGGTGTGTTGGTAGTGTCTCGTTGGTCTAGCAGTCGGAAGTGCAACTGCTGAGGATGAGGTACTGGGTTCAATTCCTAGGTCTGGTAAAGTGGTATTGGAAATTTTAATCAGGATTTTCTCTGCGGCAGCCACGCAGTTTGGATTTGTGCCCGGTTGGCGCCATTAGCGGGCCCTTTATAACGTGAGACTAAAACATAACTGGCTAAATGTAAGTGACCTATTAGCTACACCCCTGCCTAACCTGTCAGATATTACAGACGTGGTGATGTTATGTGTAGGTAGTGGTTTAAAAGAAATGGACTTAAAGTCCGCGATACCACACCTGAAACCTATCCGAAACGAAAAATATACCACAAAGGTAAATACAATTCGATAGATCAAAGTTTTTGTTAAGTCGCTTTCGTCGAATACCGGTATCAACTGGATATTGCCGGCCGGCGGCGGTTTTAGCCGGTTTGAGCCGGTTATAACCAACATCGTTTGGCCTACCAAAAATGTTTGGTATTGCATGAAATAGAGTGTAAACGTTATTCCGGAACCTTTATTAGAAAATGAGACCTTAATACAGAACCTTTTTGGATCGTTTTCTGATAGGTACTTGTTATTTTTTTTTAGGTGTTCCGTGTTTAGTTAGGTTTGAACGAAATTGCTTGTTCCTAAATGGACTTTGTTTCTTTAGGGATGTAGGTACCTACGTATGTTTTATTTGGGAACAATTTCTTTTTGGCAGAAATAATTGCGTAGTCTTAGGCAGTGAACTCGATTGTGTGATGACGTCGTATTAAATAGATTCGTATCTGCGTGATGATCCTGGCCATTAACTATGGAGTTTAGGAATCCTGTTGGTGTTGGATAGACGGGTTGATGCATCAATGAGTTTCCTAAGTTTACTGAAACCCTGCAAAAGGTTGTAAAGTACCATAACATAACATTACGCCTGTAATCCCCAAAGGGTTAGGCAGACTTGTTTAGTAAAATAGTATAGAATTAACCGTTTCTCTATCATCATCTACATTGTACAGATTATAAATTACTAGCGACACGCCCCGGCTTCGCTCGGGTGCAATGTAGATACTAATGTTTTCTCTACTATAATATGCATGTATTATACATATAAACCTTTCCTCTTGAATCACTCTGTCTATTGATGGAAGCCGCATTAAAATCCGTTGCGTAGTTTAAAAGATCTAAGCGTACAGACGCTAGACGGCGGGAAGAGATTTTATTTCTATATTGACTTTTGACTTGACACGAAAACGGTTACCACGTACTCAGTACATCGTTTTGAACCGCACATCAAAACAGTTTTTTTTTCTGTGACGGTATTTTCGGTTAGTCTTAAGTATTTTAATTTGTTCTTAAGTTTCCTTTTTTTATAACCCTGTTTTATTGTTAAGTCAACCATTTTGTTTTGTCCAGCGCGAGACTAATAAATACTTTTCTTCCTAATTACTAAAAAATGCTGTTCCCTATAAAATTTGCAGCACCTACACGGTCAAAAAAGATTTTATTTCGATGTGTGTTAGAATGATTTAATGAGTACGCGGTAACGGTTTTCGCTTATTATGAATTAACTAACGTATCGAACATTACAACAAACAAAACAGTATTGTAACATAATACTGATCGCCGATTCAAATGGCATTAATATTTTAATACTAGTTATATTAGTGCTCATTACGTTCAAAACCAGAGGGTGTCAAGTGTGACATTGTGCGGATAATTAATTAAATAGGCATAAATTAATTAGTGTATTTGGAGTACCGGCACTAGGTCACGCATGGAATTAATCTAAACATCTATATGAATACATTGAAGTGTGTTTGTAGTTTTTAAATATCAGATTTTTACTAAATGCATATTATGAATGTAAAAATAACATTTAAATTTTTGTGTCAGTTGTTTCGGCTAATCTCCGAAACAGCTGGACCGATTTTGACGAGACTTTTACTGGCAGTTAGCTGGTGTAATAAGAAGTTTTGATAAAGGCACTTTTATTTTAGAAAAAGAATTAGGATTCCGTGCAAAAAATGAAAAACTTTGAAATTGTTAACAAAATCAGATTCAAATAGGGAAGTAATATTTTAATTTAATTTTTGAGATTGTAATTTTTTGTTTATCGTATATATATATATTTTTTGCATTGTATGTCTAGTGCGACTAATTTTGTACGCCTTAAATGGCAAAACATGTAGCTACCTCATTAATTATAAGACCTTTATACCATACTCATGTTTTACAAAATAAATAAATCTAATCTAATCTAATATAATAATTTCACGCGGACAAAGGTCGCGGGCAACAGCTAGTGATATTCTTTAAGGGAGGACAATATTTTTGATATTAATTTTTTTATTTTTTGACAACCTATTTACTTCTTCTTTGTTATTATTACCTAACCTGGTGTCAGAGTTTGTATGCCGCCCATGGGCTTCTGACTTGGCTTTACATGCCGTCGAGAAATATCTCTCAGGCATGCTGGTTTCCTCACGATGTTTTCTTTCACCGAAGCAAGTGATAATTATACAATACGCACATGATTCCGAAAAATCAGAGGTGCGTGTCTTGGGTTCGAACTCGAGACCTAATTACTTCTTCCTTATCGTGTGGTTAGTGCCTAACCTGGTGTCAGAGTTTTTATGCCGCCCATGGCACCTAATTACTGGCAAATTTATTTTCGATTCCTATGTTAAGCCTCGGTAAGACTGGTTGACGTACTATAAGGGTTGCGCCAGATCTATCAGCATGGAATCGCATTTATACATGTTCCTATCCTTTTCTGTCGCTTAGAACCGTCATTTGCTAGAGCGGGAGACGGAGCGGGAGTGCTACAGCACGCGGCAGCAACCACGTATCCATCGTAGGATCGTATTTTATATTGAACTAGCTACTCGCCCCGTCTTCGCACGGGTGCAATAATAATATCTATAATATCCATAATATCTATAATATCTATAATATCTATAATATCTATAATATCTATAATATCTATAATATCTATAATATCTATAATATCTATAATATCTATAATATCTATAATATCTATAATATCTATAATATGAAACATGTAGTTGGTTATAACAAATCTGTGCATGTAGTTCAGCTCTCCTAGGTAAGTTGCAACGCAATCTGTGTTTAGGAGAATGTAGACATGAAAAAACAATGACAAGACAAGCAATGACAAGCAATGTAGATACTAATGTTTTCTCTACTATAATATGCATGTACTAAACATAAAAACTTGCCTCTTGAATCAATCTATCTACCAATCTACCAAAAAAAAACCGCATCAAAATCCGTTGCGTAGTTTTAAAGATCTAAGCATACATAGGGACAGACAGACAGCGGGAAGTGACTTTGTTTTATACTATGTAGTGATTTGTTTATAAGAATAATAGTAAATTAATCAAGTCCAATAACGGACTGACGGCGAATGAAATTGGCGTGCCTTATTATGTACTTATTATGCAAATTATGAATCATAGGATTGACTTGATATTTGAGGGCTCCGCATCGAATCGAATTTGATTAAAATTAGCATCAAATTGACATCTATTTGATGCAAATAGGTAATATAGCGTGAAATTAGTGTCGATACAGTCCAAGGGAGTTGACATATTTCTGAAACAGAAACTACATACACATCACGCCGTCTTTGAAATGGTAGGTTTAGTCTTCTTTCATCTAATAATAATCAATAAAAATTAAATAATAAAAAAAAGTATAATATATAAATTAATATAATAATTATAATCTAATAATATTATAAACGCGAAAGTTGGTATATATGTATGGTTGGTATGTTTGTTGGATTGTTGGATTTGGATGAAACTTGGCATACAGATAGTTCATAACCTGGATTAACACATAGGCTACTATTTATCCCGGTAGTACGATCCCGTAGGACAATAACCGAACTCCACGCGGGCGAAGTCGCGGGCATAAGCTAGTAATATAATTATAGTCCGCCTGACCGTTCTCGGGCCAATCTCGGCGGAGATTAGCCATCGGTGCCGGAGATATTACAGTACACAAGCGTGTGCGCAGACATAGGTGCACTATCATAGTCCAATGGGACGGCAATTCGACACGGCCGGAGAGAGATCAGGCGCAGGACCAACGGCTTAACGTGCTTTCCGAGGCACGGGGTATCATACCGCCAACTTCGAAACTCGGGGCTACTACTGAGAAATTTCTAATGGAAAAACCCAATAGCATATTTTGCCCTACCCGGGAATCGAACCCAGGATCGGTCGCACTTGCGACCACGAGGCCAACCGGGCAGTTAGAGTCTTTAATATCATTCAGAAAAACCACATTTCGCGTTGAGTTATGAGTCGAGCTATACGATAACTGACTAATGCTTGCACTGGCTGGACAGGTCCTCTCAAATCTGTGTGGATCTTTCTTCAAAAAACCATCTCAGACACTCATCTGCATAGTTCACATGTGAATTGACCGACATTATGTCTGAACTTTAAAAGAGACTGTGAAATCTGAGTTTGTTTCGGCTGTTTCTTCTCGGAGTAGTCAGGTACAAAACACAGGCCTCATCTAGTTTAAAAAAAAGACGACGTGTAAAAGTGTTTCTTGAAACCTATTTGCAAAACAAACATTATTTATCATGTACAAGAACACGAGTGTTTTGCCAATAGCCGGGCGAAAATGTAGACTTGCCGCGGTTTCTAAGAAATTCCTGATTGAACGCCATCTCCTTCACTTGTAAACGGTGTCAAGTAGATCAGGCAGGTTTGCACCTACTTATTCCTGGAATACGTGCAAAATATACAACTAAAATCCAGGAACTGGCCCTTTGGTCTATTGTTTGCAAGCGCGGCTACTGAGAATGCGCTCCTGGGTGCGATTGCCAGTTCGGAAAAAGTGTTATCGGGTTTTTAGAAATTTCTCAGTCGCAGCCTGGGTTCCTGGTTTATTGCAATAAGCTCACTCCTTATTACATGGGACTTAACACGTTCAGATCGGCACCTCATGAGTAGGTACTTGGTATCCTACGGCGCAAATCTTCATATGGCCACCGGTGGTACATCACCGCCCCATGAACCAAAATACAATTTTTCAAAATAGATTTTTGTATACTTTTCGAAATAATATCCACCTCCTGAGCTGCACTATGAAAATTTGACAATTTTACTAGGCGGGGACGGTAAATACAACACTTTCTCTCAAAGCGACGCGAATTTCTTAGTATATTGAAAGTATAGTGTGACGTGGCCACTGGTGGTACACCTCGCCGTGTCAGCAAATACTCCGTGCTCCACCGGTGGTACACGCCGGTCTGAACGTGTTAAACATAACTGGCGAAATGTGGGTGTACTATTAGATACACCTCTGCAGAACCCTTCGGGGATTACAGGCATGATGTTATGTTATGTAACGAGTTGTTTGGCGAGGCAGTTCTGGTATAGTGCTCATGCGTGTGTCTTTATAATAATAAGCTAATGGAGACCCTTTAGGATATTGGTCAAGATGTATCGTATGTAGTACTCACATATGCGTGGACAAGCGTGGGCAGGGCGCGGGGCTCGGGATACCGAACCCGGCTACCCGACTACCACTCTCTGAGCTCACAGACGTCGGCCACTCCGCGCATTTCTTTGTACTGTCTTCACACGTTGTAATTTTATGTTCATTGTGGTATTACACCTATTTTATACAGTCCACTAATTTTCTTGAAAAGTCCCAACCGAGTGTATTCACGCGCTATTGATCAATGAGTTTCTAACTACGAAGCCTAATTGCCTTCCAATTTGGGGGCGCGAACTCTCTCTGAGCATGTGTAAACATCATTGAACATAGCACCCTGGAGATAGTATCGTTGTTTGGTTAGGATGAGTTGGTAATAGGGTACTAATACCAATCATACAAGGCAAAAGCCTCATTTCATAACATTACATATCATCACGCCTGCATTCCCCACGGGACGTTCTCCTCATTCCTTCGCACGACATGCCCAATTTGCTCGTACTACGACAACCGATTACAAAATCAAAATCTTCCCTTTGCAAAACCCAAACGCACTAAAAACGACACATTAACATTTCGGCAAAGCTACCCAACTATTCTTAACACGTTCAGACCGGCACGTCATGAGTAAAACACGGCGAAAATCTTGATATGGCCACCGGTGGTACATCACCGCTCCATGAACCAAAATACAATTATTCAACATTGATTTTTGCTTACTTTTCGAAATAATATCCACCTCCTGAGCTTCACTATGAAAATTTGACAATTTTACTAGGTGGGGACGGTAAATACAACAATTTTTCTCAAAGCGGCGCGAATTTCTTAGTATAGTTTGACGTGGCCACCGGTGGTACACCTCGCCGTGTCAGCAAATACTCCGTGCTCCACCGGTGGTACACGCCGGTCTGAACGTGTTAAGACCTTAGTAGCGATGACTAAGCACATTCCCCAAACCTTGAACCCATATATTTCCACTATGATTCTATCAAAAGATTTACAACAACATAAATCGAATCGTGAAATGACAAATGCTACCTGGACTTAGGGCTGTCATTTTGTTCCGACTAGTCTGGTTTTTTTTTTTGAAATACGGCCATTTGTTAAAAGAAAAAAAAAACCACGAAAGGTTTTTCTAATAAAAATCCCCGGTTTTTTTTCAAATGTCCGCTTTTTTGTTATAACATAGTAGGCGGATGAGGTCCAAGAGTGTCCACGATTAACCTTTGGTATCCAACGAACTTTGGAACGTGGATCCGAGCAATCCTGTTATACTGCCGGAACGCGGATCCGCGACAAAACGACATAACGCGTTATATTTTAGACAGCTTCAGTTTAGTTCGCGGATCCACGTTCTGGCCGTACCAGAGGTTATACCAAAAGAAAAGAGATTTATGATATGAGATAGGATATCTTTTGATATTCAGAAGGACATCATAATCCATTCAAATCATTGAGTACTATACCAATGATTATTTAATATTTTATAATCTGCTAAAAATAGTTTCCTTCGTCATCATTATTCTCCTGCCCTTATTCTATCTTATCTGTGGCCGGCGCAGCATGTGTTCTTCTTCCATATTCTCTATGACTATGTATGTAGTCGCCTCCTTTCTTAAAAGAATCTTATCATTGAATTTTCCAACTGGTAACCCTACCTGGGGTGTGATTCCAATGGTACGAATACTACAAATCAGCCATTCACTTGGATTCGTACCAAAACGCTTCGACTTAATGGCCGTATAAAGAGAATTACTTTATTTGAGAACGCGTGTTCATTGGTGTGATTTTGAAAGTAACTACTCATGGTCTCTATCGCGTAGCGTTGTCAGGTAATGAGTGTAGAGTTCTTGGCTAAATAATAACAGCCGCTCGGAACGATCGTTACGTTAAGCCGCGCTTGCCTAGGTTGGTCCGTGGATGGGTGACCACCCATTACATGTCAAGTTTCCTCCGTGCCTCGGAAAGCACGTTAAGCCGTTGGTCCCGGCTGTCATTTGTAGATCTGGGACAGTTGTTATAGGTAGTCTGTGTCCTGAAAGTCTGACAACCAGTCTTACCAAGGGGTCTCGTATTACCCAGTACTAACTGGGTTGTGGAGGTCAGATAGGCAATCACTCCATGTAAAATACTGGTTTTCAGCTGCATCCGGTTAGACTGGAAGCTGACCCCAACGTAGTTGGGAAAAAGCTAGGCAGATGATGTGCCAGATATGAGTGTAATTAATGGTAGACCTACTCTGTTTTTATTCCCCTTAAAGGTCAGACTAAACCGATACGGACAATTTGCGGACGGGCTGGGGACACCTTAGACAAAGACAGATACATAGGTATTTTTTACCCGATTTAGGCTAGCCTTCTGCCGCAACTCGCCTGATGTAAAGCAATGATGAGGCCTAGGGTGGAACACGTTTGCCTAGAAGAAGCCGATTCACTCGAACCTTGAAGAGATCCAGATTATAATGATCAGGGAACAGAGAAGTCGGCAGTGAATTCCACAAACTGGCGATGGCGGTTCGCATAATAAATGTAGAAGGGTGTTTGAAGCGCTAATGTATTTTTTTTATCCTCTCATTTGTCCCACTGCTGGGCAAAGGCCTCCCCTTTCTCCTTCCAAACCTCTCTGTCTTGTGTGATATCTGGCCATTTTCAAATATCTCTCAACTCAGTGTTTTGGATTTTATTTTTCAATTTTAAATGGGACCAACTTTGAGATATACGCTCTCCAATAAAAAAAAATGAATTATTCAAATCGGACTTCATTGTAAAAAGTTATGTGTCGTCGTACATAAAACTCTCCTCCTTTTTTATCGTTTTTTAAAAAGGTCCAATTCGCAACGATATTCTCTTTAACTCTTTTCTCAACACTCGACACGACACGGCTACATCCCGTCTGGTAACTTTCCCGTTTGGATAACTAAACAAGATACCATCGCAAAAGTGCCGTTTCGTAACTACATATTTTGAACTTCATACATTGAGTCTCGTTTCGTAAACTTTTGAGTATGCGCGTATTCATTCCCGTTTGGTAAACTTTTTGTTCGGCATGTACAGTTAGGACCCAGAACAACTAATAAAAAATACCACAACTAATATTCTGTACACTCTTATTTATTTTTAACTTACCGTTAATACCCAACAAGGTAGGCACACCAAAATAAAAAATAGCAATATCAACAAGAAGTTTCCTTATAACTTTGGGAGCTGACTGTACCGTACAAAAAGGATTTCGATTTGAAGGAAGGGTTCCGCACTGCTTTACAATATTTAATAGTATTTAGATCGAGAAACAATTAACGTCGAAAAAACACATTTCTTGTATGGGGACTCACTTTAATTTTTAACTTGATTTTATTTTTGATATTGGTTGTTGTAGCAAGAGTTATAGTACCTAATACACACTGTGACCAGTGCCCAACTACAGTATACAGTGTATGTGTGTGTAGTAATACAGTTTAAAAAAAATAAACCTTATTTCATCAACATTCATCACATTACAATCCATAAAACTAAGAACATAATTATAAGGCTTATTACTAGGTCACATTAATTTAGATGCTCTGACTCCTAAACTAGGTGTGGTTCTCCGTAACACACAAAGCCATATTTTATGTATAGTAAAAATATATAAAATATACAGTCCCGTGACAGCTAGACAGACACCGGAGCCTCAATAATAGAATCCCGTATCTTTGGGGATGGAACCTTAAAAAGTAACACCCGGATGAAACTACAGAACACACACTTATAGACCATTGTTGTTGAAAATTTGCGACCCTAAGCTCGTTATACTGACCCTATTAAAAGATATTGTTATAGATTTCCATGCTAAAGGAAAAAGAGATTGAAATAAGGAGGTGGAAATGTGTTATTTTGTCGTCAAGAGGATCTCTGAAAGGTTTTAGGTCTACGGTCTAGTTTTTACTGAAGAGGTACTTAGGTCACGATGTGAGAATTGAAAAAGGGTTCAATAAAAACGAACGCAAACAGTGTGTACATAAAAGTGCTGTATATCTATAATTCAGTTTGGCAGGTATTTGTGCTTGACATAAAAAAAAATACTTTGAAAAGGTATTTCATCGACATTAATGAACAAATAAACAGACCAAATTAGCGTTTAATGGATGCACACTGGACACACTATTACGCTACAATAGTAAATTCGTCGAATTTCAAGTTATTCTTAAACAAAAAAAAATAATACTTTGTTATTTTTTTTGTTTAATTAAAAATAAAAGACGTGAGCGGCCAAATTCTTTTTTTAACTTTGTTTCCAGGCGTCTAGGAACGCAATTAAAAAAGTCCTATGAAAATCCGCCCACTATAAACTTCGTTTCACCTCTTGAGTATTTTTTGGCTAATTGCACTCTCGTAGTCGAGTACCAACGGGGAAATTCGTTTGTTTTATTCATACTAACTCATGTCATGCTACGCAATGTAAAAAGTAACATCCCTTCAATCAAGCTTGAATTTGAAGCCTTGAATTTGCTAGCGAATTCAAACCACCTCCAATTTTGAAGGCAAAATTTAAATGTCTCGAATCTCCTATATATGCCTGTAATTTCAGTAGGGTCGATTGTCAAAGAGAAATACAGCAATGCTGTTTGACGAGAGGAACAGCAGCTATTGTCTATTTTTTTTTAAGTGCCTAACCTGGTGTTACAGTTTTTATGCCGCCCATGGGCCTCTGACTTGGCTTTACATGCCGTCAAGAAACATCTCTCAGGCAAGCTGGTTTGGTTTCCACACGAGGTTTTCCTTCACCGAAGCAAGTGATAATTATACAATACGCACATGAATCCGTAAAATCAAAGGTCTTGGGTTCGAACTAGAGACCTATGACTTGGCAGTCCAACAGTCACACGCGTTGTCAATCTACTTTGCTGATTACGCTACTTTGGTTCTTGCGTGGTTCAACTAGATTCAGCTTGACAAGAATCTCATAACCTCTTATTAAAACTCATCGTACGTTATATACAACATATTTTTAAAAAGAAATATGATTTTCTTTTCTACCAAGATGTTGATATGCCGAGAAAGTCATGTATTAAAACATTTTTCCTTGAAGTGAGCAAATATTTTCTTAGTAAAATAATAATACGTATTTAAATAATATGAAGCTTCGAGCTTCCTCGGGAAACGAACTAGAATATAATATGATGGAGTTCTTGTAAGATCGGAAGAAGGGTTAGTATGAATCTAGATGGTTGCAGGACTGTTCCAGAAGTAAGAATAATGCTTATAAAAGGGTAACCTATAAAATAAAAGAACTTTTAAATACAGGGTGCGAGGGACACATACGCGAAAACGGAAACCACGTCCACCACCATCTTTTATTATGCGCACTGCCAAGTAGTGGAATCTCCCGCCTGCGTCTGTGTTCCCGGGTTCATATGACCCCAATATATTTAAGTCGCGAGTTAATAGGCTTCTTTTGTGTTAGCTCGTTCCATCGTCGACTTCATCTCTGTTTTCAGGACAAGATTGAGATCAAGAGTAACCCCATCTAATATAAAAAAACGTACTCAGTACTGATTCTGAACCACCCCACATAAAAAACAAACATTGAAAATTAAAAACAAAAATATATATATTTTGATTGTGTAGGTATTGCACTTTTGTAGAAAACAGCATATATTTTTTTAATTACCGAAGAAAATATATGCAAACGTGTTGTTTTGCATCCTCGTCAAAATTCAGGACGTTGTCATAGAAGACGTAAATAGTCAATATAAATTACGGTACCTGGTCAATAATAATAAACGTTGCTTTTTTTGTTGTTTTAATTTGACACTATTTCAGAATGAAACCCTTTTCAAAAGAGAATCACCCGTTTATCGAATAAACGTCTGCGTTTGTTTGTGTGTGTGAAAGCGCGGTTATAGGGCTAGTATTAGACGGGCCGCGTTTTAATACGGGTGGTGTACACTTATTGATGTCCGATATTAAGAAAAAAATATAAAAATTACCTACCCATTTTATCATCGATTCGGGTCGAGAATCATTAGCATAGTTACCTCCTTGAATTTGACGAGGATGCAAAGCAACACCTTGTATATATGTCTTTATGGGGGGGTTTAGAATGATGTACTGCGTATGTGGTTACCACCATACCGTTACCGTATAATAATGACGAGTTGTGCCCCGCGACCTTCGTCCTCGTGAAAATATGGCAAAAATATTACTTCCCCATGTACAAATCGGATTTTGTTAACAATTTAAAGCGTTTTCATTTTTTTTTTGGCACGGAACCCTGATCTTTGTCTAAAATAAAAGTTACCTAAGTTACTCCTTCTAACATCAGCTATCTGCGAGTAAAAGTTCTGTAAAGTTGGAAACCTTTCTTAAATGAAAAATACTAGACGTATATACGCAATTAATTCTGTGAGAGTTATTTACCATTGCGGCTATATAAGGCTTATATTAAAGAGTAAAAGCTGCCTGTTTACTTTTCCTTGCTTATAATATAAAATTACAATTTATTCCTTCGAAATATTTACTAAAGAAGGCTTAATTACTGTTTTATATCGTCGACCATACCTAACCTAATAAACGTTATTAAAATACGTGAAATTAGCAAAAGGCACTGATTACTTTCGCGGTAGTTTCTCAAGTATTATTCAAAACGATTATAAAATTTCTGCGAAGAAATGGGTTTGTGTTGAATTTCTTATTTATATTAAAATTTAATTTCGAAGCAGTCGTGTTTTTCCTTGCTGTGCTAAATTGGATTGTAGGATCGTCTCTCGTCTCTCTATCGCTTGTTTCGTTAGTCTAGTCGTTGCAAGAGCGACTGCTGAGTATGAGGGTTCGATTTCCAGGTCGGGCAGAGTGTTATACCTTCGAGTGTCGTTATGAGCCCACGGGTGCATATAAGAACAAAATGAAGAAATGTCATGTGTGCACCCGTAGGCTCATAACTAGTCGGTCACAATTGGCTGGTATTTTTTTAAATTATCAAAATGAAAACATATCACGTCACTGTGAGGCCAGGTCAGTTTTAATTCCTTATATTTATACCAATAAACAGGTAAACTTATAACGAATCCAGGAAGGTATAATTTATATGTTGTTGAACGAATGTTTAGCGACACTCGAAGGGTTATTGGGTTTTTCATAAGGAATTTCTCAGTAGCAGCTACAGAGTCTGGATTTGTTGCCAGTTGATGGCAATAGACCCGCCCCTGTTACATGGGACTTAAACATAACTGGCGAAATGTGGGTGTACTGTTAGGTACACCTCTGCCTAACCCTTCCTGGATTAAACGCGTGATATTTTGTGTATGTATGTAAGTATCTTAAATTGACATCGTTCATTCTGGAACAGTTGCATGAAATAGCTTTAACATGGCAAATTGATGAATTGTGTCCATTTGGTCATCTATTAATTTCGTTAAATTAAACTACATAAAATATAAAAGAAAATGAAGTTATACTTTGCTTATGTGAGAACGAGAGCCGGTATTACTAAGGGGTATCGTATTACCCAGTACTGACTGGGTTGTGGAGATCAGAAAGGCCTATCCTGCTATCCAGTTAGACTGGAAGCCGACTCCAACATAGATGGGAAAAGGCTAGACAGATGACGATGATGCGCAAAACATGCAAAGGTTGCTTTTAGCGATAAGATCGCCCATTGACTCACCTGATCTGGATCGTCTTCTTTAATACAAGGTGTAGTTTTGCATCCTCATCAAAATTCAGGAGGTTGTCATAGAAGACGAATATAATCAACATAAATTACGGTACCTGATCAATAATAAACGTTCCTTTTTTTAGTTGTTTTAATTTGACACTATTTCAGAATGAAGGCCCTTCTCAAAAGAGGAGAATCACCCGTTTATCGAATAAACGTCTGCGTTTGTTTGTGTGTGTGAAAGCGGTTCTATAACCGCGCTTTCACACACACAAACAAACGTAGACGTAACGCAATACTAGCCATATGGCTAGTATTAGACGGGCCGCGGATTTCCGAAATTAGGAAAAAATATTCTATCTATTCACAAGTGACAAAGACAAAAAAAGCAAACATAGATGTCAATTATATCGTCAACTGTATACTTATAAAGGTGTGGTATGGCGACAAATTGGTATTTAATGGTTATACTGGACCAAAATATTCTATGAAAGCATTGATTGACACACAGAAAAAAAAAACAGCATTCCACTTTTAAATTGGATGTTCGTTTCCACTTCATAAACTAACCACAAAAAAGGTTGTAACGTCCCAAACAATGTTCTCAGGCTCCCATGCTTTCAACACCAAACCACATAATAATCCAGGACTTGTCCTCTAAAACCGTCACGTATGGAGACCCAAGCTTAAGCCTAAGCTCTCTACATTTTCAGGGATCAGAGACCGCGGGCAAATATTAATAGATTTTACAGATGGTTTTCTTATTACAGGGCTTCAGATTTGTATTTCATCATTTTTGATATAGGATAATGATAATAGGCATGGAATTTATTCTTATTTATCTGATTATCCCACAAATTAAAGTCGCTTTACCTAAGGGCGGTTTCGAAAGTGGTTTTGGTTGCTACAAAAGTATCCAAAAGTGAACATTGTGTCAAGTGGAAAATTGATTGAACTGCGTTCAAAGAGATTTAAGACACCTACTATAGAGAAGCTAGTGGGAGATAATATCATAGAAAAAATTGATTTCATGTCTCAGTGAGGCCCTAATAAATAAACTTGATCGTAAAAAAGCGAAATCCCTTTTTTTCTCACACATTCACACCTATATTTCCACGCGAACGAAATCGCGGGCAACAGCTAGTACTATTATAAATGCGAAAGTCTGAAAAAATTGATGGATGTTACTCATTCACGCAAAACTACATAACGAATTTAGATGACATTTGCGACACATGTAGTTTGTAACCTGGATAAACACACAGTAGGTATACTTTGTACCCCGGTACAAAATACTGAACGCCATTTTCTATGAAAGCATTGACTATAACTCTAAATATTTTCAAAGCACTGTAAGAAGAATGAATTGCAATTTTCTTCTTTATCTGGTGTCTTCGAAATATTTTTCTATGCCAAAAGCACACTCCACATTAATTCATTCACGATTATTCGATAGCTGTTAGGTGTAATTGAAACTAGTACCAAACGTCGAAGTTTCCAACTAGTATGTGTGATTATGCCCGTGTGTCCCAGATTTACTCAATGTAGTTCCCAGTTTCCGAGTTCCCAGTTCGCACAGTGGTCTTAGCTGTACTTGAAGTTTAGGTTACTTACTGTTAGTAGATAGTACTGTTTGCAATTATTTGTTTAGTTTCAGTTTTGTAATTTGGTAATTAATTGATTGCCTGATGGTGGGTTCGTACCTCAACATTATGGAGAGAGAACTCTCTAGTAAAAACCGTTTTTGGTTACGAGTGGTAACTTGTGAAACGCGTTGATAATAAAATTAATGATGATTGATTATTCTGTAAATTAGAGGAATTAATTAGATTCCGTAGTAGAGGAAGACCAAAGAAACGATGGATCAACTGTGTGAAGGATGATATGGCTAGGAAGGAGGTGACTGTTGAGATGACGAGTAATAGAGAAGTATGGAAGAAGAAGACATGCTGCGCCGACCCCAAATAAATTAAGATAAGGGCAAGACAATGATAATGATTATTCTGTAAATTGTTGGTTTTATATAAACACATTTACACGTAATTTTTTTATACAAATACGACATAAGGTCATTTTGTATTCTTCATTCTAAAGTTTCAATTCATGAAACATTTTCCTTTTTTTTAATGAAAAAACAAACAAACTAAGTGGAAGACCTTGATAAGATCTCTATACTTTGGAATACGAAACGTAAGGAAAATTACTCCAAGAATGTCAATTAATTTAAATTAACGTTTCAATGTCACTTAGAATTTAGCGAGAACATTACACTCGTAATTCAATTAAATCTATAATTAGAAACAAGATTACGACTGATTCTCTAACAAGATTTAATACTGCTTTAACTACAAACTAAAGTTTACGACTGCAGAGCATCCTGGGTTTGATTCCCAGGGCGGGCAGTCTTATTGAATTTTTCATCAGGAATTTGTTATTAGCAGCCACGGAGTCTGGAATTGTGCCCGGTTGATGGCAATAGGCTCGCCCCCTATTACATAGTACTTAAACACAACTGGCAAAATGTGGTTGTACTACTCGTATTAGGTCACCTCTGGTCCTTCGGCGTTTACGATGACTATGGTGTGTACTACGACAAAGGTACCTCATACACCCGGTATCACCCGGATATCAAACCCCAAAGTTTCTCCTTAAGAAATGAGCCCTTAAATGTCCGTAAATTCAACCCGAAATAGTTACAAACTTCTTGTTATAAAGTTTCGGACTCAACGGAGTTTCAGAATCACAATCAAGACTGATTGTACCGAAAATGCAATGTTCGGAATTTCGGAAGTTTATTTTATCATTTATGTTGATTCGCTCGACCCTTGATTGCACTTGTTGATTTTCTGTTTCCGACGCCTGTGAAGCCTACAGCATGAATTCGTTTATCGATGCGTTGTTGAGAATTTTATCGATTTTATTTTATTTAATCGGCATATTTTGCTAAATGAAAATTCATATGATTTTATACCATGAGGAGTTCGTGGCTCAATAATAACAGCCGCTCGAGGTCGATTTTCAGGCAAAGCTGGGATTGCTTAGGTTGGTCCGTGGATGGGTGACCGCCCATTTCAACGGTCCTGGTTGTCAATTGTAGAGCTTTGACAGCCGTAACAGGTAGTCAGTGGCCTGAAAGTCTGACAACCGGACTTCCCAAGGGTTCTCGCATTATCCAGTACTAACTGGGTTGTGGAAGTCAGATAAGCAGTCGCTCCATGTAAAACACTGTTATTCAGCTGCATCCGGTCAGACTGGAAGCCAACCCCAATGTAGTTGGGAAAAGGCTAGGCAGGCGATGATATAATTTTATATTGACTTTCACATAGAATACACACTTTGTAATCTAAATCATCAATAGCTTTAATGTTGGGTATAGATAACAAGCGGCCCGTCCGTCGTTTATAAAAATACGTACAAACAGAAAAGTTGACATATTGAATAGTATGGCGGGCTGTGCTGGTGCAGCTGCTGCAGGTGCTGAAAACCTCAAACGGCGTAAATAGAACTACTTAATTGGTAATTATGTGTTTGAGCCGTTTGAGGTTGAAACACTGGGGCCATGGGGTCCGAGTGCCCTACCTAGTACCTAGTATTTCGGGACATCGCCTAGCGGTTGATTGATTCTTCTCTTTACACAGGGCTGGCCTATTTTTTGGCCAAAGAATCAGCATTGCCTTCTAAGCACTTTCCCCGTTGACAGCGATGCGGACGAAATTTTTGACGCCATTTAATTCTTTCCTGCGCTTGATACATGAAATCAATATTATACTAAAAATATATATAATTTTTTTGTATGATTTTGACCAGTTCTACACTTTAAATTTTAATCAGAGTGTTATATTGTTCTAAATTGCCTGTAAGTAATTCGATTCTCTCAACCCGGTCAAGCCACTAAGCCAGTTAGCCATTTAAACTGAAAAATGCATACATTTTCGCAGTGCATGCAGAAACAACACAACGCCATCTGCTACGATCCTCACAAACTCTTTTTTCTTCGTCCACATTCATACATTTGGTCATATACGTACGCCAATTAGAAATAGTTAGGTACTCCGCCTTCCTATTACAATGATTAGTAATTAAAATAGGCGTGTCCTAATACCTCTATCGAGCCATTTGGGGATAAAAGGTCGCGTGACAGCTAATGTCAAACGTCACGATGTAAACACGTCACTTTACACGATCGTTCATCAATATGACAACCATCGCGGAGGTACGGAACCATTTGTCATTATTACATTACATCACGCCTTCCTTCAAGGGTGAGCTATTCTTCTCCTTCTTCTTTGCGTGTCGATGAACTCAAATAATAACCGACCAGTATGTAGCCTCCTGCACAGCTCTTTCATTGGCTTCGTTTAAATCCTGGAAGGTGCAGGCTGTGCAGGATTGGCAAGAAAGGAGGCGGGCATATCCTGCAGAGGGGCTCCACACAACAACAGTACACAATAAGCGATGGAGCGACTGCCTATCTGACTTCCACAACCCAGTTCGTACTGGTTAATACGATACCTCTTGGTAAGACTGGTTGTCAGGCTTTCGGGTCACTGACTACCTGTAACGACTGTCAAATATCTACAATTGACAACCGGGACCAACAGCTGTATACTGTAAATTGTATCTTAACGTAGCCAATAAAATACCCGATTTAAAACGAAACACATCGAAATGTCAAAATAACACACGTCAAATGATCTGATTGGCCATCTATAATTCCGACATCCAATCCAACAGCGTCTATCAATTTATAAGCTAATTTTTTGTGTTGATTTTTCGTTCTAAAAAGTGGATGTTAGGCTCGCCTATTACAAGGGAATACATAGTACAACAGTAAATAACGATATACGAGGTATACCTGCCATTACACCTATACTTACCATTCCATTTACCGGTCATCACAACAATAGGTACCGGGCCGTTACTACAATATTCCGAGGCCAATGTTTGAACTGTGATCTCAATATTCTATAGCCAACGACGTCGCTTGGTATGTGAACAGCTAGACGGTATGCCGTTACTGACGGTTATGCACGGTTGGCGCAGTGCCTGAAAGACAGGCTGCGGCGTTGCGTGTCGCGGGTTTGATTCCGATTTGTATGGTCTACAGGTAGTTGTTCGGGCTCTGGCTGTTTGTTTGTGAGTTGAAATGTTTGTAAACGGCGCATTCATGGTTTACATGGTGACCACGTCGACCCCAATTTACCGATTCTAATATGGCCGGCCCATTGCCACTTCAGCTTGTTTATTCTGTTATGAACATGCTTGATATTTTAGAACCCACATATAATTATGAAAGAGGTTGAATATCAATTTATCAATATAGATATTAGGTAGGTATACATATTGTGCCCATGGCTGTAGCTACCGTAAATTTTGTTCTATCATTTATTATGAATGTGAAGAAAGGGTGTTCTCTTGTTTAGTGCACGGAGGTGTCTAATGTCTATGTAGATTACTGTTGTTCATAATTCTGTTTTACAACACCCTTGGGAGGGCTCGGCGAAGCATGTCCTTGTGTGTTCACTACAAGATTTGAGTAATTATATTAGTTAAATTAGAAAGTTTTGTGCCCGTTTGCACTAGACTAGGAGAAATATACAAGGTGTAAACGGACCCTTCATGAAGCCGTCAACCAAGTATTCGGTACACCAAACTGAGTAACTGTACGTAAAAATGATTGCTGGGATACGAATTTTTATTTTTGGGGTAAAGAATCACGTCTTATTTAATTATTAAAAATTTATGCACAAGTAAAAACTGTTCAAAGGCGGACTCAATGTTCAATGTTTTACGGTAAGACTCAATGTAACGCACTCAAAACATTGTGCTGATGGATGCATTGAATAGTACGGGGGTTGTGGACGTATTTAAAGTAAAGTTATAATATTAAAAACTTGAAAAAAAAAATGAAAAAGTTAGAATTTTTACCCCCAATTTCTCCGTAACTAGAAGGTTCCCAGACATGGTCTAGAATAGAATAGAATATACTTTATTGTAAACCAAAATTGATACAGAACGGTTTTACAAAAATTGTTAACAACAATGTCAATTGTTGTTGTTGTTGTTAGTTGTTGTTGTTGTATTTGTTGTTGTTGCTGTTGTTGTTGTTGTCTAGAACAAATATATGATCGCAATGACGCTGACGGTGAAAACTAGTGCATTTTGACTTCGTTAAGGGTATTTTTACACCCATTATTTGTTACGTCTAATCATTGCGCAGTCATTTAGCGTAACAAAACAAAATGCCGCGATGTCTACAGTTACGACGTTAGGAGCAGATTTCACCAGTGCAGTTGAACGCGAGCAACTTTAAACGGCGTTCAAAAGCTGTCTGTCACAACATTCCATAGCAATTATGACACAGACAGCTCTTGAATTCGGTTCAGATGACGTATTGATCATGTTAAGTTTCTTTTGCGAATTTCATTCTTTTTCACCAGATTTCTAACAGAACTTGCTCTTTTAAGAAACGGATAAGTGTTACAAATGTAGATTTTGGATCTTGCGAGTTGGCTACAGAGAAAATAATTTGGTAGAGTGGGGGATAGAATCTGCATTCGCTTTGAGCATTCGCCGGATTCATAGAAATAGATTCTTAAGAAAAGGTATTGCACAATTTTTCTACACTTGATTTCGAAGGAGTGCAACGAACAAAGCCAAAGAACTTTACAGCTTTAGCTTTTATTTATATTTTTTTTAAATTAAGGTTCGCGAGTACACCTGGAAAAGAGTCCTCGTAACACTGGTCATTTTCCCTCACACGTTACTTTAGTTAATTCGACAGTATCGTTAATTCGTCACTTTCGCTGATTTGACACTTGTGTGAATTCGACAGTTGCGTCAACTAATATCGAAATTAAAAAACATATTTTTCAAACAAACTAAATAGCATTAAACTGTTAATAAAATAGAACACCATTTACAATGATTGGTTGGCTAATCTTAGGTATAATTTTCACTAATTCACATCTAGAAATAAAATTTAAGGAACAAATTGGCCACAGGTTTTTGAAATAAAGAGTTGGCAACATGTGTTGGCAAGTCTGTCGGTACTAGCCTAATAATATCATGTTAAAATGCTGAAAATGAAAAAGAATGTCCTGTGACTAAATTACTGGATATATTCGATTGATTTTTTGTATGCAGACTGGGAAGGTCATGAGGTATACGCATTTTAATTTATTGTCGTATTGTCGGCGCCACTCTGTATACTACAAAATGTTCTATGTATTTGTAAATAAGTGAACAGTCAAATGAATTGATGAATGAATTAAAAAAAGATTGATTTCGATTTAGTTCACTCTTTTATCATCTTTCTATTAATGTTAATAAGTCAATAATTTTGATTCGTTCATCTAATTTAAGATTTTTTTTTGTCTGTTGCGTTCGTATACATATTGTTCGTATATTAATTTTCTACCGACTGTACTTCGAGTGACGAATTGAAGAAAAGTGTCAAATCGGCGAAAATGGCGAATTATGGAAAGTGTCTAGTTGACACAACTGTCGAATTCACACAAGTATCGAATCAGCGAAAGTGACGAATCAACGATACTGTCGAATTAACTAAAGCGACGAGTGAGCGAAAATGACCAGTGTTACGCGGAGTCATATTTATAGCATTTTAATATATTTATAGTATTTTATATATCCTTTTAGTTTATCTCAATATTAAATTTAAATTATTTTCAGATAAACACCTACAACTGTTTGTCTCTGCATCACCCGAAGGTTGACTGGTAGAAAATGCCTACGGCATTAAGTATACCTCTGTACTTGAAGTGTTAAATAAATAAACTACATTAATTGTATATCTTTGCAAACTAGCTAGACCATTCCATAGCACATAAATTGAAGCTTGCATCAGCTAAACCCAATCAGCCGATTTCTACGAAACAAAGATATTCGTCTTCTACCGACGAAGCCAGTCAACTGTCGAACGACCCTAAATCCTGTATTATTGAGCTACAAAAGCAGTAAAGTGAGCTAGAAGTTGTACAGTCGACCGCGCGCACTAGTAAAATCAAACGCAAATCATTTATTTAAGAAATAGAATAGATACAGGCACTTTTGAATTGACAAAGTAGGTATCAATCAAAAACAAAATCAAGAAGCTACAGTCCCAGCCTTAAAGCAAAATCTTCCTAATCTTTATTGGAACAAAAACATATTTTACAAATTGATTGCGTACGTAAATAGCTACATTAGTTATAAACTGTGTCGCAGCTATTAACGCCCACCTCCAAGAGGGAGACGACAGCGTTCCAGATTCCAAACATGAAAAAACAGTAGGGGTTAAAAAAGCAACAATAACAATATAAAAAAAAACAAAGTGGAAAAAGACAGTAAAAAAAAAAAAACTGTGAATGGACTGGAGTTGCCCATTCCAAAGCGTAAATCTTTGTGAAGCCAGAGTCGTGGAGGTGTTTCAAGTAAAGTTGTAACGTTTAAAACTTGTGTTTTAAAAAACATGCGAAAAGTTGGAACTTTGACCTTCAATATCTTCGTAACTAGAAGGTTGCCAGGTATGGTACATAACAAAACAAAAATTACAATGTCAAGGAGAAGAAGTGCCTCTCGACTTCGTTAAGAATCATTATATACCCAATGTATGAACGTGGAAAAGTCAGTTTATATAGATCATAGTAGGTGGCGCTCTGTTGTTTCTGCCTACCTCCATTGAACAAATACGGGTATGTATTTCCTCAAATAGAATACAATATCTTAGATGTCTTTGAATGAAGACAATCTCAAGGTCAAAGTGCTACATTGTCGTGCAGTTGACTGTAGAATGTATCGGTTTGGAGACTTGCCAAGATCTGGAGTTATTGTATGGTGCTAACGATTTATGAGAAAGATGTAGGTACTATTAGATCTGTCTGTGGTTTCCTTGTTGGTGTGTAGGTAACCTAGGTTAAGAGTTTTTTGAAATTGTTTTATTTAATGTGTTAATAGATTGTAATGGATTTGTGTCCAGTTGATGGCAATAAGTTCGCCCCTGTTTAAGGGGCTTAAACATTACGAGCGATACTTATTTATTTACTTAAGGTTAGCCAACAATTGTTTACACGTAACATTACATTGCGATTGATAGATATAATTACATTGGGAAGTGTAACAATTACTTAAAGGCTAACACCGCATGCACAGGACACGGATTAAACATATAAAATTAATTATTATTATTACATATTCTTTGATTGTGGTTTAGGTTAGTTTTTTATCTTAATATTAGGTTAGTTAAAACATTCAAAATAATTACCTATAAACATATTAAAAAGAGAATGGAATCACAATTATTAAATAGAAGAAAAAACATTAATTAAGCTCATCGAAATTTAAATAATGACATACAAAAAATATAATTAAAATAGGTACATAAGTTAGAACAAATTAAATTAAATAAATTAGATCAAATAGATATGTGTGTGTACTAAAGGGAATATCACTGCCAAACACTTGGGGTAACAGGCTTGATGCTGTTTGAACTGTTGTTTTAGTTATGTTAATAAAAATTATTATCTATTTTGTTACAGGTAAGGATCCTTTTCGATTATATACTTCCACCTCTAATGAAATGTACAAGAAAGGCAGTAAGTCAATAAATAGATTTTTCTGTAATTTTAGATTGTTTTTTAAAGAATGTACCTACAAAAGTAATTTTCCTAATTCTAAGCATTCTAAGGTCTAGATTTGGAATTGTTAAGACTACAAGCACGAAAGCACTGGCTTTGAACATGTTCCCGTCTCTATCTTGCAATAGTAGTTTGACAGTGACAGCAATAAAGCTCAGACAAAGTATACGTTTTAAGTTCTCGCTATATGTACAAAAGCCTCCTCTGAAAGTTGAACACGTAAAAATAAAACCTTATTTCTGAATTAAAACAAGAATTATCGTAAAATCTTTTCCGAAAAAGAAAAACAGAATCATCAAAACATTTTACGAGCAGCGATTCGCGTCAACTCCTATTTACGACGGCAGCGACAGAAAGTGTGACGTGATTTATTTCGACGTCGACGTTGACGTCGTGACGTCACACTGATTACGTCATTAAGATAAGAGTATAAAGACTGAAGTCCCTTGCGTGAACGTCATTTTATACAGGGTGTTTGGTAGGAGGACCGATACAATTTACTTAGTTTTCACCCATAGAACCTATGTCTTGAGTGTCGACAGTAATTGAAATATTATTTTCTATAATTCGCTAAATGTCAATTCCAAGTCATCAAAACTTGTTTGTTTGAGGCTGTAAGTGCATGCAATATTTTTTGATGATATCTGCAATGTAAGTTTCTTCTAGAAGAGGCTGTATTTGCTTCCATAATCTTAAAATTGAGATAAATTACGTTTTATTTTTCAAATGATCAAAAATGTATGTCAGCAAATGACCCACATTCAATCAAAAAATTGTGTCAGCCTTTGTACGAAACACCTTGTATAAAAGGCACGAAAATCTGATAATTATCGCTTTTCTATTGAGTGACGTAAGATAGGTCTTGATAAGAATGCAATTTGTGTGTGCTGACCTGAGCTTAACTAGGTTAATTCGAAATTTGAAATGAGGTTTGAGTTATAATGGATTTTTAAAAAGGTTTTTAAAAGATAACTACGTCATAGCCATTTATGACCAGCACCTTAAATGCGTAACACATTTTTGCATCAGAATCCAACGAATTTTGATAAAAAATCCATTAAAAATACCATTGCTTCACATATTTGGAAAAATCGTCTGTTCGCCAACGGAATTAATGCAATGAACATTAAATTGTCATGCGTTGAATTTTTAATATGAAATAACATTTTGATTGTGAAAGTGTTACGCAATTACCCAGAAGATTTCATTTTTGCATGCTACGTATTCCTCTTAGTACCAGAGCGACCGAGCTCTGCTCGGGTAAAAAAAAAAAAAACGAATTTTCCCAGATGTGAGACCTAGCTAGATCGATTTTTCGCCTCTGTAAATGCCGTATTACAACTTTAATCGAAATCGTTAGAGCCGTTTTCGAAAACGTAATTACAAAATATACATGTACAAATATTGCTCATTTAATAGCATAGGATATTTTAAACATAATGTATCTAACACATAAACCTTCCGAAAGATTGGATTGAGATGAAGTTTAGCAAAATCGTCACACAGACAGACACGAAAAACGATTTTAATTCATATTAATATAGTGGTCTCAAACGCGAATGTTGAGCGTTAGGTCCTGGGCTTGGATCCCAGGTCAGGCAAAGTGTTATTAGATTTTACATCAGCAATTTCTCAAGAGTAGCCACGAAGTCTGGATGTTTGCGCTATTACATCGGACTTAGACATAACTGGCGAAATGAGGGCATCTCTGCCTAACCCTTTAGCTATTATAGGCGTGATATAAATAAAAAGTTGTCTTTCTATAAATAAAAAGGTCAAGGTCAAATTAGCGAATGCCACTGAGCTCATAAACATCCCGGTCAACGCCAAACAATAAAAATATTGATACTCCGTTGCGTCAGACAAATTTCACTCCGCGAAAAACCCCATAAGGGAAAAGATCCTAATGTAATTGCATTTCTTCAGAACATCTGAGGTTTTCTTTTTACACGAAAAAAGGAAATAAATAAATTAGACGTTAAAATATTACATTTCAATCCAAAAAAAGAGAAAATCCACCATAACTGTTTTCACAACTCATCCTTAAACCTTGGCCACAAGCTAGACGATCAAGCACCTAGCGTGTTGCGGCAGTGACTGCGGAGAAGAGCAAATAAATTTAACTTTAAACAAAGAATAAGCTTTTATTTAAATTAAAAGAAGAAAATTAGGTTTACCTATCAATATTGCATGCGTAAACAAAGTTTCATGTCCGTGCTATTCTATTAACCATTGAGGAGTTCTCTCGTGAGGAGGCGACCCTGGTTGAAGGATCAAGTCATGTCTGTCATAATAATGTACTGTCACCAGAACTTAAGTTGTGTACAAAATTTTAACTAAATCGGATACCAATAAGCGGTTGAAAAATGGTCTGCAAATTTTGAACCGATCAACTTACATACATACGAACAGTGCAAGTTAAATAAAAGCTTGTATTGAAAGAAGTTGTTTAAAGCATGACCACTTTAAGTGTGCAGTTCAAGGTGGCGCTGCTTGTCAAGACTTAATGCATCTTAATGTCAAACTTCGTACATTTATTGGTTGAAGTATAAGTGTCACCATGACGCGACTTGCGTGAAGTGACTGTACTCTACCGAAGGAAACAAGTGACGCGCGCGTTTTTTGACTAAACAAGCCACTCTATGGAGAATAAATAACATTCGGATATCACCCACATTAATACATTTCAGGCCGCAATTGAAAAGCTTCCTGCTGCCTGAGGACCAAGCCTAAGTAATTAATATACTATCGCGATATCGAATAAAATACATACATAAGCTACTATATTTCAACCAACTTAACTGTGCAGGCTGCAAACTTGAAGTGGTCATACTGTACAGTATGACCACTTTAAGTTTGCAGTTAAAGGTGGGGCTGCTTGTTAAGAAAAAATGCATTGATATGGCAAACTACGTACACATATTTTAGTTCTGTGTTTTTCCGCCTGCACTCTTTGCTTGAAGTGTAAAGAACTCATGTCAATACAGTTGAAAGTCGTTCGTTGTCTATAATTAGGTCACAACAAAGTGGATTTTCTGCTCTCCAATTTCATATTACAACCTACCCAAAAACTCCATATATGTATAAAGACGGATTCATTCATTTCCGTTTGGCTCTCGTCAAGATGATAACATCTTGATGTCCCCGTTTAAGTACAAAAACGTTTTGTAAGAACAATGCCTCGTTGGAGCCTCTTTTGAGTTGGCAGAATGTGTGAGACTGTGTAATTGTAGGCAATTATGTCTTTGTGTCGTGGTAAATGCTTCTGGATTGGTCATTAAGGTTTTGGCTTGACGGTTTTCTGTTATTTTGGTGTGGGGGAAAATGTAGAGCCAACTTGGCAGTTATGACGTCACTGAGACGCGAGATCATTTGATAGCCACTCCATGGTGTCTTGAATCTCTTTGATTCGTTCTTTAAAACTCAAAGCGTTTATTTCAGGTAAGCAAGTTACGGAGACTCAAATTATCAGGGCGAGTCATAAAAATGAACATAGTTGCCCATTCTAAAGCGTAGTAGGTTCCTACGGAAAAGAACGGACAAGAGAGTCCATGGATAATCCTTTAAATTAGCCCCGGTACATAAAAGTCCTAACACATTTTTGGGAGAAGTCTGGATCCGCGACTTTGCTTTGCTTTACTTTGTAGACTGTCCCATGCGGCTGTTGTTTAACCAATTAAATACCACCAACCACAAATAATCTATCTGAACTCCACTTACCCGTAAAACCAATGAACCACTCCATACAACTACCCCTCATACTCCAACTTCCAAGGTCTTTTAAAGCCGATGTATTTCACGGCGGTTAGTATCAAAGCTTGCGAGTTTTACCCTTGAACTAGTTGCCCCTTTGTTCACCTGAGTGCTCTAAACTGTTACCTTTTCTCTTGGCTTGGAGAGTTTTTGTATGAAAATGTTTTTTTTTTGTGTAGTGGAAGTGCATTGGTGGGTGCTGAATATTTTGTGGTGCTGTATGTGCGGTTGGTTGTGGATTTGAATGTTTGTTGGAGGCATCTGGAACTCAATTGGGAAGTTTAATAAGGTTGAATCATCATCATCCTTTTCCCAACTCTGTTGGGGTCGACTTCTAGTCTAACCGATTGCGGCTGAATATCAAAATTTTACATGGAGTGACTGCCTATCTGTAACCCTACCATGACGCGTTAATGCAGGAACGTTTTAGTTCTATTTAGATAGAGAGAGATGGCGCTATACAGCTGGCTAGCGCTATCTCTCCCTCTTTCCCGTAGGGTCCCTGAACTCCACAGCTCAGTTAGTACTGGGTAAAACAATACCCCTCGGTAGGACTGGTTATCAAATTTTGGTAACGGGCAGAATGAGAATTATATTTTCACTGTTCACGATTCCTGTCCAACACATTACCGAAATGCTTCTGCCTGTGATTAAACATTCAGATCGTTGGTTTTTTGGAAAGTCATTTAATTTTAAAAGTCTGTAGGCTTTCATAAAAATATTCACGCATTTTTGCCTTGGTAGGAATTATCGGTATAGGCGTAAATAAGCTTATTAGCTTATTGACGTGAAAGTTATTACGTTCACGTCTACTGCTGGTAAGCAGGTCTCCTCTCTAAGAAAAAGACTCGTAGTTCGAACCGCCAGTCCGTGGAATTCTCTGCCGGCTTTTCTGTTTCAAGATCATTAGGTTTAAGTTCTTTATTCTCAAAAGAGACAAAAGAGCCACTTATATGAGAACTGATAAGATAACATAAAATAATATAAAAACTTTTTTGCAAAAAAAAAACCGACTTCCAAAAAAACACTAAAAAAGTGGAAAATAACTTTACTTTCGGAAGTCGGTGACTATTCTTTGTTTCAATGACTTTTTTGCCACCGCATTCCGAAAGTAAAGTTATTTTCCACTTTTTTAGTGTTTTTTTGGAAGTCGGTTTTTTTTTGCAAAAAAGTTTTTATTTTACCCTTTTTAGTTATCGTATCACACACAAATCCTTGTCAAGTATCAATTTCGCAATATCTTTTACTTGGATGACATTTTTTCCAGTTATTTTGATTTCAAAACCAAACTGCTGAACCGATTTTGATGAAATTTCTATGGGACCAATCGAGAAGTAGATCCATTCAGATAAAAGAAGAATTTTTCAAATCCGTTCACAAGTGACGGAGATATGAGGTAACAAACACAAAAAAAAAAACATACAACCGAATTGAGAACCTCCTCCTTTTTTTGAAGTCGGTTAAAAATTATTCTAGGTAACGGTCAGTGATAAGTTACAATTGTCTTAAACTTATTTGTTTTTGGTTACACGTTTAACAGTTTTATTCTCAACTTAGGCTAATACAGGTTTTAGTGAGTGGTTTCAAGTATGTAGTTCGATAATTTTGATTTAAAACCGCTGAAAGAACTTACATTTTTTATGTAGGATGGTAAATTATTATAAAATTGTGCTCATTCACAGGTGATATTCTTTTTAGCATAATTTGTACGAGTCTTTGGTAGTACAAGTAAGCTGGGTCGACGAAGACTGCGTTTACATATTTGAGATTTCTTGGTACCTAAATGTAATTACAATCTAGATTTCTTCTAAGTTCTTGTGAATCGGTTTCTTCTAAGCAAGCGTGCTCCACACTAAGCCGCGTCATCGCTTCACATCAGAAGAGTTGCGACCAAATGCAAGGCTATTTAGTATTAATAGAAAAGCCCGTATTACACCAAGTCAGCCCAATGTAGACTTGGTGGTTTTTTGACATTTTGGAAGCAAGTAAACTGCATGCTTGAATACACAACTTGAAAGTAGGGAGTTTATTACTCAAAATACCGTCATACACCAGTATCATCTAGCTTTTTCCCTACTATGTTGAGGTCGGCTTCCAGTCTGACCGTATGCAGCTGAATACCAGTATTTTACATGGAGCGACTGCCTATCCGACCTCCACAACCCAGTTAGTACTGTGTAATACGGTACCCCTTGGAATGACTGGTTGTTACTGGTTATACCACAGTAGATACGAGGCATTTTGTTTGACCAAGGTACTACATCACTACATAGTATAAAACAAAGTCGCTTCCCGCTGTCTGTCTGTCCCTATGTATGCTTAGATCTCTAAAACTACGCAACGGATTTTGATGCTTTTTTTTTTAGTAGATAGAGTGATTCAAGAGGAAGCTTTATATGTATAATACATGCATATTATACTAGAGAAAACATTAGTATCTTCATTGCACCCGTGCGAAGCCGGGCGGGTCGCTAGTAAAGGTTATACTAATCGCTGTTCGATCGTGAGCTTCCCCGCGTAGCTCGATAGATGGCGTTGTACAGTTTGTGTGACGTCCTGAATCGCGGTGTTAAGATTCTCCGCGGATATGATATAAGGTTTGATAAATAAATTTTTTTTTGGTACTTGCTTTGAACAACTTGTTTTATTTATTTAACAAAGTCCTCGGGCAGTTGTCGAGTGCCGAACATTTGGTCCTACCGAGTCGGATCGCGAAAGTGAAATCGCGACAAGTGTAGTGAAGTGACAGTTTTTGTGACGTGTGGTGAGGCATAGAAACCAGTGGTGGATCGCCCTGAAGTGCCTGTAAAATCCCCGTGTGTGGGTGATCAGCGGTGTACAGCAGCAGCGCAGCAACCACGCTTGCGGCCGTCTCCGCCAGAGGGCGCCACCACTCCACCAGCATCGAGGCAACAAGTGACGACATCAAGGGTGACGTCACAATCAGTGACGACACACTCGCAGCGGCATCTACAGTGACGACACCTTCGCAGCGGCATCAAGAATGACGACGCAGTCGCAGCAGTGACGTGTTAGAGAGGTTTGGCAGACAAAACTGTGAGTTACAATCCTGTGTTATTATTTTGTTAACTTGTGAATATTGAAGATCAACTTAGTGCATTATCAAGAGTTTAAGACTTTTAAGAATTTGTAGTAGTTTGAACTTAGAATAATTACGAATAAGGTGTTGTGACGGGAAATCTATGCCCGATTTTTCTATAAAATTGAAACTTGTTCAAAAACACTTGTAAAAGTTATCGGTTTTATTCAGTGACTTGTGATTTTCGTCGGTTGCACTAAGGTATTGATTTTATTAATTAGAAAACTCTGTAGCTTCGTAGGGACACTATGGAATCCTTAAGTAAATTGCAGTTAAACAATAAATTAATTATAGAAAAGGGTAGAATTAACTTTAAAAAATCACCTAAGGATCGTCTTACACAAACTTACATTGAAACAAGATTAGAATCATTAGAGGTACAGTGGAAACAATTTGTTGAAACTCATAAGCGCATTATAGAAAAGGCAACCGACATAGAATTAGAAAAGAATGTTTATTTTACGGCAGAAACATATGATTTTACTGAAGATTTGTACATAACCTATAAGTCAGAATTAAAAGAGCACTTACTTCAAACAAGTCTGTGCAATAGTGTAAATCCCAATAGTATTAAACATTCTAATCAAAACAGTTCAAATGTGAAGTTACCACAAATTAGTTTGCCAACGTTCTCGGGACTTTATTCTGAATGGGTTACGTTCCGCGATTTATTTACGTCACTGATCCACAAAAACGATGCACTGGATGACGTTCAAAAGCTCCACTACTTAAAGAGTCATCTCTCAGGCGAAGCAGAACAGTTGCTTCGACATGTTCCTGTGACTGCGTCTAATTATGATGAGTGTTGGTCAATTCTAAACAAGCGATTTGATAATAAAAGGTTTTTAGCTAACTCTATGCTCAAACGACTTGTCCATCAATCGTCGATTACTAAGGAATCGTCGACAAACGTTAAAATGTTGTTGGACACGACGGTTGAGTGTTTGCACGGTTTACGCAGTCTAGGAATCGATGTTAGCTCCTGGGATGCAATTGTTGTATACTTGAGCTCCGAAAAGTTAGATAACGAATCTCGTAAATTGTGGGAACTAAGAATAAGTCATGATGATAGTTTATCTAATTTTGATGAGTTCAAAACTTTTTTGGAGTCTAGATTTAGAGCCTTAGAGTATTTAGATCCTAAAGTAAGTAAACAGAGCAGCAATCGTGATAATAATGCCAAATCTTTTCATGTCGCTTCTCAAGGTTGTAAATTATGTTCTGGAGATCATAAATTGTGTCACTGTAAAACATTTGCTAAGAAAAACTGTGACGAGCGTCGTGAGTTTGCACGAGTCAGTAAGCTTTGTTACAACTGTCTAGGATCAAACCATTCCGTCTATTCTTGCCGTCAGCACACTAAATGTCACCTTTGTAAGAGGAAGCACCACACATTACTTCACCCAAAGACAACTGCCAACTCTGCTGAAAATGTTGATGGTTCAGCAGAAACGAAGGTGGTGGCTGCTGATGCAGCTACCTCTTCTAGTCAAAGTGAGACTAAACCCATTTGTTGCTTTGCGGATGTTCACAACCACGGTCTGTTAGCCACAGCCTTGGTCAACGTTGAGTCAAGAACTGGTACTGCTTTTGTTTTAAGAGCTCTGATGGATCAGGGCTCTCAAGTCTCGTTTATAACAGAGGCTGCAGTACAGTTGCTCGGACTGAAGAAAACACCTGCTCACACCGACATATTTCGACTAGGCGATGACGAGGGAAACTCAATGCCCTCTAAGTGGATAGTTCGATTTAAATTGCAGTCACGTCTAGATCCCACCTTTGTTTTATATGTCGATGCTTATGTATTAAGTAGACTCACATCTCATCTTCCTGAGAAGAAAATCGTTCAGATATCGTCTTCGTTCTCGTCCTTAAAATTAGCTGATCCGTCTTTTGACACACCAGGGAAAATTGATTTATTGTTGAGTACGCGTGTAGTCGGAGAAGTTTTATTGGATGGTTTAGTCAAGGGTCCGCCGGGATCGCCAGTCGCCCAGAAGACTAAATTAGGTTGGATCTTATCTGGTGAGATCCCACCGTCGGCAATCTCTAGGCCAGTATGTTATCACACTGTAGTGCAATCAGCAGATGTCAATGATCTTTTGCGTAAGTTTTGGGAGTTGGAGTCTGAGCCCTCAGTTCGTAGTGTAATCTTAACTGAAGAAGAACAAAAATGTCAGGAGTTCTACTCTAAGACCACCAAACGCGACGCGACAGGGAGGTATGTTGTAAAACTACCATTTAAAACCGATTCGCCCAGTTGCAAGTTTGGGGGGTCAGAGGTCATTGCCCGCAAGCGCTTTATTAACCTAGAGAATAGATTGGCCAAGGAACCGGAATTCAGGACACAGTATAGTGCAGTCGTTAATGAATACATTCAACTGGGACATGCTGAAGTTGTCCCTCAGGCAGAATTAAGTAATGATGCGTTCTACCTACCACATCACGCGGTGGTCCGTGAGGATAAAAGCACCACTAAGGTTAGGGTCGTCTTCGACGCTTCATGTTCAGGCCATAATGGAGTATCATTAAATAAAGAATTAATGGTTGGCCCAACCCTACAACCTGATTTGCGTCAAACTATAATGCGGTGGCGCTGCCATCCCATAAGTTTGGTCGCAGATATTGTTAAAATGTACCGTCAGGTCAAGATTGCAGATGAGGATGCTGATTATCAGCGCATTTTGTGGCGTGACAATCCAGAAGCTGAATTGAAACATATTCGGTTGTTGCGTGTTACCTTTGGAACATCCTCTGCGCCATACCTAGCGGTCCGGTCGCTACAGCAACTAGCTCGTGACGAAGGAAATGATTTTCCTCTAGTCGCAGAACGAGTCCTTACATCTTTTTATGTAGACGACCTGCTAACTGGTTGTCAATCTGTCACGGAGGGTGAAACAATTTATCACCAACTTAATGAATTATTAGGTCGTGGGGGCTTCAAGCTTCAGAAGTGGTCCAGCAACAGTGATAAATTATTAAACAAAATAAACGAAAATACTGTTGGACAGGACAAATTAGAACTTAAAATGGATACACTTACGAAGATTTTAGGGTTAACTTATGATAGAAATTTAGATGAGTTTAGATATACCGTCCAACTTCCTCCGCCCGAAACCCCCATAACCAAGCGAAAGGTGGTATCTGACATCGCTCGTTTGTTTGATCCTCTCGGCTGGCTTGCGCCAGTGATAGTAACAGCCAAGGTGTTTATTCAACACCTGTGGTTAACGGGATCCGAATGGGACGATGAACTTCCAGATCATCTGTTAAAGGAATGGCTTAGTTATAGAAACAACCTTAACCATCTTAGAGACTTCCGTCTGTCACGATGGATGCACACGAGCCAACTTGACGTATTACTAGAGTTACACGGATTCTCCGACGCCTCTAATGTTGCTTACGCAGCTGCCGTATATGTTCGTTGTATTGATGCCAATGGTCACGTTCATGTTAGTCTAGTGGCAGCTAAGACCAAGGTGGCCCCTGTCAAACAGGTATCCATACCTCGTTTGGAGTTATGTGGCGCCTTGCTGCTTTCAAAACTTCTGCGTGAAGTTTCCGACACCTTGGGTATCTGTAAGGAAAACATACATGCCTGGACTGACTCAACAGTGGTGCTCGCCTGGTTGAGCAGCCACCCGAGCCGCTGGAAGACCTTCGTCGGCAATAGAGTGTCTGAAATACTTACCGTTTTGGAGAATAGTCAGTGGTCGCACGTCCAGTCTAGTGATAATCCCGCAGACAGCGCGTCGCGCGGCGTGAATCCTTCCGATTGCGCTGACTCAGAGTTGTGGACACAGGGACCCACTTGGCTTAAAAATAAAGAAATTAATTATAATAGAAGGGAAATTAAAGAAACTAACCTAGAAGAGAAAAAATCATTAGTAGTCTGCAACACAGTAGTAAAAGAAATGAGTGAGGATTCTATAATTTCAAAGTATTCATCCCTTAGAAAGGTTATTAGAGTAATAGCTTATTGTAAAAGGTTCTTAAAATTTAAAAATAAAAATTATACTACAAAATTTAATAAATTTCTCATGCATTCGGAAATTCAAGGGGCATTACTTACCTGCATTAAATTATGTCAAGGGGAACACTTTAGACCGGAGATTGATAGTTTAATGTTAAAAAGAGAAATAAACAAAAAGGGGGTACTTACCTCGCTTAATCCTTACTTGGATCAGGAACATATTTTGAGAGTTGGCGGTAGGTTGCACAGAGCCAACCTTCACGAGGACTCAAAGCATCCTATAATTCTTCCTCGTAAGTCACATTTAACCCATCTTCTGATAGCTGACGCTCACGAGAGGACGTTGCATGGCGGGCCTCAGTTAACTCTTAATTATTTGCGATCCAAATATTGGATAATACATGCAAAGGGTATCGTTAGGCACTACGTACGCAAATGTGTTATTTGCATCCGTCATTCTGCTCAGTCGACACATCCTTTGATGGGGTCATTGCCCTCTGCTAGGGTCAATGCAAGTCGATCTTTCTTCAGAAGTGGCGTGGACTATGCAGGTCCAATTAGTATACGGCCTACCAAGGGTCGTGGGTATCACTCCACCAAAGGCTACATATGTCTCTTTGTGTGTATGGCCACTCGGGCCATACATTTAGAAGTTGTCAGCGACATGACATCAGAAGCCTTTTTAGCAGCCTTCAAGCGCTTTACAGCGAGGAGAGGCCATTGTGGTGAGATGTGGAGTGATAACGGCACCACCTTTGTAGGAGCTAACAAGGAGTTGAAAGCGTTGTTCAACCACGAAAGGTCCAGCATTGCACCTGATATTGCAGATTGGTTGGCAACCAACGGTACAACTTGGAGCTTTATTCCACCTCATTCCCCGAACTTTGGGGGGCTTTGGGAGGCTGGAGTGAAGTCGAACAAACACCACCTTAAAAGGGTAATTGGTACAAGCACACTAACTTTTGAGGAACTGACGACAGTGCTTGCCCAAATAGAAGCCTGTCTGAACTCCAGGCCTATTTCCACCATCAGCACTAACCCAGAAGATCCAGGCCCATTAACCCCGGGTCATTTTCTAGTAGGTGAGCCTTTGCTTCTCGTACCCGAAATTAATTTTGAAAACTCAAACATTACCACCTTGAGAAGATGGCAGTTGACTCAACGCATGGTTCAGGACTTCTGGCGTAGGTGGTCTCGTGAATATCTGGTTCAATTCCACCAGAGGAACAAATGGGCACATCAAACCGTAGAACCAAACTTGGGTGACGTAGTGTTGGTAATGGAAGATGATCTTCCACCTGCAAGATGGCTCTACGGACTTATTACTGAAAAGCATACTGGCTCGGACAGAATCACCAGAGTGGTTTCATTGCGTTGTAAAGGTTCCACGATCAAAAGACCTGTGTCAAAGTTAATCGTGCTTCCTGTTAGTTCATAAAAATAGTACATTAAGGATTGATTAATCATAATTATGTTACTAACATATTTATTACATTTTAAATTTTAAAGTTAAGATATTTTATGTTTTCAAGGTTTATTTGTTATTTTATCGTTCACATACAGTCCACTAGCGTTTTCACTTCCCACCGAATCTTGTATTTTGTTTCATGGTGGGCGGTCATTTAGTATTCTTGTCATGTTTAAACTAAGTTCTGGACATTCTGTCCATGGTGGGCGGGATGTTCGATCGTGAGCTTCCCCGCGTAGCTCGATAGATGGCGTTGTACAGTTTGTGTGACGTCCTGAATCGCGGTGTTAAGATTCTCCGCGGATATGATATAAGGTTTGATAAATAAATTTTTTTTTGGTACTTGCTTTGAACAACTTGTTTTATTTATTTAACAAAGTCCTCGGGCAGTTGTCGAGTGCCGAACAATCGCCTTTTAATTGCGAACCATTTTCCTTACTGTAGAATGCTCAGAGATCCCCCAAGAGACACGTAAAATAGTATTAATTACTCTGTCATAGTTTGCGGTGGGTACTGCAAAAATCTTATTTCCCTTGGGGTCACGAGGTCAGACTTGTCCGGTCGGCATTAAATTAATAATGTAAACATAAGGAGGTTTAGCATGCTATAGTTGATAAAGGAAGACAGCGTAGTGTATGAAACTATGGTGTTTCTGAATGGTAAGGAAAAATCCTTAAGATACAATGGCGAAAACGCCATTAGTCGTTGGTCTGCGACCAACGCTCTACTACTGACCACGAGGTCCTGGGTTCAATGCCAGGGTCGGGCAAAGTGTTATTGGGTGGTTCTATCAGGAATTTTTATTTATACTCTCCTTAAATAGGTTATCCTTGGGCCAACCAAGGTCCGGAGTCTATTCAAACACTTCCAGGTCAGCTATGGTATAGCAAGAACAAGATTAGATAGTAGGTACTAGTTGGTAGTCACCGATGAAGACTTTTACTATCTCAAAAATATTCGCAGACAGCTAATCGATATCATGCTCTATCACCATCGTAGAAAGTACTTTCTCGATCGTCGCCTGTAAAAATATGTACTCCTCCGAACGGTCGTACTAACGAAATCTCGAAAAGCCCCAATAATTTACTTAGGCTTATTTTTTGCTGATAGCCGAAATCTTCAACGCCTTTTTTAATACGGCTTCATCAAATTCGTCTGTCGTGAGTCCATTATTCAAGTTCAAGACTGGGACATCTGATAGTGACAAATACATTTTTGTCGTGAATTGTCTCAGCCATAGGTTTACACATAAACAAGGTTTTATCTGTCTTCTATATATAAAGTAAGAAACTGACTGGCTGACTGGTTCACTGACTGATCGACGCACAGCTAAAATCGCTTCGTCTAGAAGCATGAAATTTTGTGGAATTTAGCGTTCTTGAAATGACGTAAGTGTGAACGACACCCTTTACACCTAAATACCCTCGTGTCGCAAAGGCTAAAAAGCCGAAAAGTTTTATGAAGTGTGTCACCCCACTCACTGGCGAACGGTCTACGGAAAGACTAAAGCTGTGGCGAGGTAGTGCATCCTTACCAGACCCATTCGTTCCACCTGCTGAAAATCTCCCACCTGGACATGAGTTGCCATGGCTGACCTGGACGTCTTTAAATAGACTCCGGACCCAAGTTGGACGCAGCAAGGAAAACTTGCTCAGGTGGAGATTCATCAATGACTCTGCCCTGGATTGTAAATGTAGCGCTGTTCCACAAACGATGGGGCACTTAATATCGTGTCCTGCGTGTCCTGCTGCTTGTTCACTACAGGAACTGATGGACGCTGCTGAAGGCGCCATATTAGTGGCTCAATTCTGGGCTGAAACAATTTAGATTGCCATCGACACGCTAAAAAGAAGAAGTGTGAACTAAGAAAGGATTTTTGGAAGTTCATCCCCAAAGTGGTTAAAACAGTGGTTAAAAGTTCGTATGAAACTTTGACCACGCGAACGACGTAGCGGGCAACAGCTAGTTCTAGAGATAAAATCCCATGTTTATTGAGATGTCAGGGAAGATTTTTTTAAGATTCTAGTAATGTAACATCATGTATAAATTACATTTGGGCAAGCCAAGATATAGGCTGAGTATTTTGTGAAAAGGAAAAGGGTGGATTTGGAATTGGATAAGTAAATAATTTTATTTGGAAAGGCTGGGATTTTTTTATACAAATATCATATTGTTAGAGGCACATGCTATTCTTTCTTATATGCTCTCTTTTGAGTACATAGTACAAAGGGAAAAGTATAACATACATAAGGAAAATTTTCTCTCCATGGGAATAAGATTATACTGTGGTATCTACATATTTATATTAGCCAACTAGCGGCCCGCCCCGGCTTCCCATGGGTGCAATGTAGATACTAATGTTTTCTCTACTATAATATGCATGTATTATACATATAAACCTTTCGCTTGAATCACTCTATCTATTAAAAAAACCGCATCAAAATTCGTTGCGCAGTTTTAAACATACGAGCACATAGGGGCACACAGCGGAAAGCGACTTTATTTTATACCATGTAGTGATTAACAAGATTGTCTGACTTATCACTGACTAGCTTCTGCCCGCAATTTTGTCCTCGTCTAGGTCCAAAATTATCCCACGGGACAGAACTAGCGATATACTAATATGTACATTGATCAGGTTTGTTCAGTGTCCTAAGACAGGTCATGGTGCAATTTTATGCCTTCGAAATCTGTTCAGCCGTGAAAAGGTTACAGAAAAAAAGAGATAACATAACATAAAATCACCCCTGTAATCCCCGAAGATTTAGGCAGAGATATTAGTACCTAATATTACATTCACTTTTCACCAATTATGTTTAAGTCCCATGTAATAGGGGCGAGCCTATTGCCATCAACCGGGCACAAATCAAGACAGAGATACTCTCGCATTTATAATGTTAGTGTGAATTATAGAAGCATCGACAATCAAGAATTCTATTTTAATGCACCCAGGCAAAAATCTCAAATACACCAAAATGCATAGCCAAAAAATTCGACCAAATTGGCAGTAGGATATTATTGGGCATTCTACCCCACCTTCCGTTCCATCGGCTCACTCCGTTCGCCTCGTCACTCTCGGTGGAGTAGAATGCCCAATAATATAAATGAAATCCTACATAGCGCAGTAAAATACTGGTTCGGCGCCTATTCCGCCCAGTGGATTAAACAGTGTAATAAAATACTGATGACTTACCTCGATCAAGTACCGCAGATTCTCGAATTGAGCACTAAACCACTACTTTAGTTGACAAGTTTTATAACACCAAGTTTCACACATAACCACTACCTTAGCTGACTGTTTTTATAACAACAAGTTTCACACATATTTCGTTTACTAATGGAACTATACGAACATAGTAAGCTATAATCCAGGACAGATTGTCTCATGTCTCTTCACAGAGCAAGAAATAGCATGCACCTATAGGCACACGCACATTCTATTTCTGTGACCCCAGATTGGGCACCAAGGACATCTGAATTATAGGATACTGTAAACATTAAACTAAAATTTGGGACAGATTGTCTCATGTCTCTTCACAGAGCAAGAAATAGCATGCACCTACAGGCACACACACATTCTATTTCTATGGTCCCAGATTGGACACCAAGGACATCCAAATTTTAATTTAATTAACTCATACAGTTGGCACTAGCTTACATGTTAACAAATAAGGGAGCTCGCTGCTTGAACCATTAGCCTAAAATTCAGGACAGATTGTCTCATGTCTCTTCACAGAACAAGAAATAACATGCACCTACAGGCACAAGCACATTCTATTTCTGTGACCCAGATTGGGCACCAAGGACATCTGAATTATAGGATACTGTAAACATTAAACTAAAATTCAGGACAGATTGTCTCATGTCTCTTCACAGAGCAAGAAATAGCATGCACCTACATGTACACACACATTCTATTTCTATGGTCCCAGATTGGACACCAAGGACATCCAAATTTTAATTTAATTAATTCATACAGCTAACACTACCTTACACGTTAACAAACTACTACTGGTTGCTTTGCTGGTCTGTTAATCTGCGTTGTGCTTTATTAAGATGCTTTCGCACTCGTACAATTGCCTTCGAAACGGTTCGTGTGCCGTCCCGTGGTCATCTATTGTGTCATACTCTTTGTAAAACGCCTGACAACGGCGCCGGAGCGCCGATCGTGTTAAGCTTTCACAGTAGGAGTAAGTGATTCTTAAGAATCTCAAAGTTTGCAAAATTGCGTGTTGTAAATTTGCAGTGTTCGAACTTTGTTACACGAGGTGTATGTATGAGTCATTTCTATGTATTCAACAATTACACTGTAAGATGATCGCTGTGCATGTTGCAGTCATTGATTAAAATTGATCTTTATAGGATTTCCTAATCAATGCAATTAATTTAAATAGAGGATGATCCTAGGAACATCATCATAAAGTTTCGTAACAAATTGTTTGAAAGATGAATCTTAATATCAGTACCTACTGAACCTTTGCATGAAATGTTTATAAAAAAATCGTTTTAGACGTTAGATGATATTACTTATATTGATGTTAAGTTTTACTGCAGCATATTAGTGAACTAACTTTTTGACGCGAGTTCGTTTACATAGATTATTATGCACAAAAAAATTTTTCAGGATATTTTTCTTTCAGCACGTCTTACCTTGCATCTTTGAAAAAAAATCATTTTTTTAATTCACATGTGTGATGTCATGCGGAGTTTTACATCAAGGTTTAAACAAACATACATACTTTATTATAATACGTAATGTATTAATCATAAGTGTCATGTATCGTCGTCACCTTTGTCGGCGAGGGTAAAAAGCTGGTTTTTTATTTCATTTCTCACGATAAAATTGCAATTTGACGGAAACAATTTTCAATCACTACGATTTAATTAGACCTAAGTAACATAAATTAATCATACAACTGTGACAACATGTAGTTAAGGTTTAATTTTGTAATGGGATAAATATTGCTGAAATGGTATTTTTTATGAATAAAATCAATCAATTTTGATCACAATATTACATTCCCTTCAGTATCTTCCAGTGATAAACACCGGTTACCTTCGCTATATAATTAGTTACGTTATACTCGTACAACCTTCAACTTTAAAAAATGTAAGTAAGTACTACTAACTTTACTGAATTTGCTAATGTATTTATTTAATCACTACCCAGCTACGGACCTGGTTTCTGCCTGCCGGCTGTTGTATCGGAAGTCTTCATCAAGTCATAGTTATAAGGTAAAAAATTAATCTTTATTTGCTCCATTTCAGGTCTGACTCCGATTCAGAATTCCAGACACGGTCTGCAGCTGTAGCCGAGGTTGCGAAGGTGCAACCAAAAAAGAAGGTGTCGAAGCGCAAAGCTCTCGAGAGCACCACGCCGTCAGAATCGAAATCAAGGTAATTTTGTGTAACTGCTTTTAACTTTAGGTGTTTGTTGTGTATGTTAAGTCAATTTCGAACTGTAACGCAGAGAGCGCTGAAATCAATTTCCAATTATTATTCCTTGCAGGAATGTTTACAGTTAATTCATGAGGTATTTTTATTGGAATTAATATAACATAACATCATGCTTTCTATCCGCGTAGGGTTCGACAGAGGAGTATATAATACACCCTCAATTCGCCACTTAAAAAATAAATGTAATGTAATGTGTTGTGTAAATTATTATAAATAAGAATTATGTTAAATTGTTTACAGTAAACGACGCACTTCGAGCTCGGACCTTTTTGGCTTGGTGGACTACATTCCGTCATCGACCTCAATTGGAGACTTCGGTTCGAGCCTCTGCAGCCGTGTCGCCAACGGCAAAGTGCGACGAACGGCGAACTTAACCGGGGACTTCTATGTGGAGGTAAAAGTCTACAACAAGACCGAAGTTGCTTCCACCCCTAAAGAGGATAGGTGGAAGAAAGCCTCGGTGGTTCTAAAAGTGCAGCTAAACCGTAACACGCCGCAGTGGGACGGACTCCAAGTTTTTATGAGACGGACTCATGAATTATTTGATGATTCTGAGCCCGTCTTTTATAGTGACAATATAAACATAAAATAAATATTTAAGTTATTGGGCACCAGGTATATTCTATTATATCCAGGTATTTTTTGTTGTACATCATAATCTTAATAATAATATATTGCAACATCTAATAGTAAGTTTAGAACTATTTTAATCTAAAATGCCTTTCTGTACTGTTTGTAACACATCTGTTGAGCGCAGTCACTGGACAGGTCACCTACGTAGTACTAATCATAAAAACAAAACAGTTTCACATTTTTGCGATGGTGTTGAAATAATACATTCTGCATTTCGTAATCGTATAGCTTCTTATAGAATTGTCGATCCGTCTGAGAATTGTTCTCTAGAGCCTTTTCTTAATAATATTTGGAGCAAAATTAAAACGTTAATTGACATGTCTCTTAAAAAACATACTTGTATAAAAGTTAATTTCGAATATTTTGCGTTGTTTTTAATGTTTAAAAATGATTCTCAGGAGATGAAATCATTTGCCACAAAAAACGTTACTATACATCAGAATTATGAATTTGATTCATTATCGTCTCAAGTAAAAAACATTTTAACAAAAAAGATAGAAGAATTTCAGGACCGAGACAGTGGGTGGACGTTCTTGAGCAGTTCTCATTTGGAAGTCAATGTTAACAAATATCAACCCTTACGCGGTTCGGGCTTTATCGAATTGCCTTCTGCAATAAAATCGAAAAAAACATGTGTTAATATCCACAATAATGACGAGTATTGTTTTTTATGGTCTGTTGTTGCTGCTTTATATCCAGCTAAGAGTCACCCTGAAAGAGTATCTTCTTACCCTGATTTTCGTAACGTGTTAAATGTAAAGGACATGTCATTTCCAGTGAATTTCTCAGATATTGCGCGGTTCGAAGTGAATAACCCCGAAATTTGCATTTACATTTATGGTTTAAAAAATGATACTGTCATAGGACCGCTTTACAAACCAAAAGCCTTGAACGGAAAAGTGATTCATTTACTTTATTTAGAAAGAGATGATTTGTCACATTACTGTCTCATTAAAGACTTGCCGCGACTTGTTAAAAATCAAATAACAAAACACCACAGTAAACTGTACTTTTGTGACGTTTGTTTAATGTTTTTTAATTCATGCGATAATCTTAGTTCGCATAGTTGTGGCGGGGTCGCCACTGAACTACCTCCAAGGGGTTCTTGCATACAGTTTAAAAATTATAATAGAAAGCAAATTGTACCATTTGTTATATACGCAGATTTTGAAACAATGCTAGAACGGTATGAATCTTGTGACCCTGACCCCACTAAGGCGAGTACTGTAACGCGACAGCGACATGTGCCTGTAGCTTTCGCTTATCATATCACGTGTACGCTAGACGAAAGTCACAATCGTTACGTTTCTTATCGCGGCTTGGATTGTGTATCAAATTTTGTGAAGTCTATCTACAAAGATTCAAAAAAAATTTACGATATTTTAAAAAATAACGCTCCTATGATTTACTCAAATGATAATGCTCACGACTTTGAAAACGCGATGACATGTCATATTTGTGAACAGTTCTTGTTCGGCGATAGGGTTCGCGATCATTGTCACTTGACTGGTAAATATCGTGGCGCAGCTCATAGTTATTGTAACTTACAATACAAACTACCAACATTTTTGCCAGTATTTTTTCATAATTTGTCCGGATACGATTGTCATCTTTTTATAAAAGAATTAGGTGAAGCTCCTGGATCTATTAAAGTGATACCTAAAACAAAAGAAAACTATATTTCATTCACTAAGTTTATTCCGATTTCTACCGGGGAAAGCATCCAGGTACGGTTTGTAGATTCTTTCAAGTTTTTAGGAACTAGCTTAGAAAAGTTGGTTAGTACAATGAAAAAACAAGACTTTAAACAATTAAAATCTTATTTTCCTAATAAAAAACAATTTAACCTACTGACGCGCAAGGGAGTGTATCCATATGACTATATGTCTCAATGGGAACGTTATGAAGATATGTGTTTACCCTCTAAAAAATATTTTTTTAACTCCATAACTAATGAAACAATAAACGACGAAGACTATGAACACGCTCGATCTGTTTGGTCAGTATTTAATATTCAAAACATGGGTATGTACACAGATTTATATCTCAAAACAGATGTTCTGTTGCTAACAGATGTATTTGAAAATTTTCGAAAAACTTGTAAACTACATTACAATCTCGATCCCGCGTTCTATCTTACAGCACCAAGTCTATCTTTTGATGCAATGCTTTTAAAAACAGGAGTTCGATTAGAATTGATTAGTGATGTTGAAATTTTTAGAATGATACAAAAAGGTATTCGAGGAGGTGTTTGTATGTGTTCCAAAAGACATGTCAAAGCCAATCATAAATATTTAGATACTTACGATCCAACCCTTCCAAATTCATTTATAATTTATTTAGACTGTAACAATTTATACGGTTATAGCATGTGTCAATCCCTACCCTATTCCGATTTTAGATTTATAAATAGACAAGAAATTGATTTTTTACAATTGAACTTAGCAGACATCAGTGATACTGCGGAAAACGGTTACATTCTTGAAGTTGATTTAATATATCCGGAGAAATTGCACATGGAACACAATGACTTTCCCTTTTGTCCAGAAAAATGCTTGCCACCTGGTGGTAAGAATAAAAAGCTAATACCAAATTTGTATGATAAATATCACTATGTTATTCATTACGTACATTTAAAAAAATGTTTACAGCACGGTTTAGTATTGAGAAGGATCCATCGCGCTATTATATTTAAGCAAAGTTGTTTTTTAAAGCAATATATTGATATTAACACCCAGTTACGTCAAAAAGCAGAGTCAACTTTTGAACAAGATTTTTTCAAATTGTTGAACAATAGTATTTTTGGAAAGACCCTGGAAAATAATGAACATCGAATAGACGTTAAGTTAGTAAACAAGTGGTGTGACTCGAACAATAAAACGAAAAAGACTGCTTGTGCTGAAAAACTGATAGCCAGTCCATATTTTCATAGCACCTCTGTATTTTCTGATGATTTAGTGGCAATCCAAATGAAACCTGTACGTATTATACTTGATAAACCAATTTACATAGGGTTTGCAGTATTAGAATTATCTAAGACTCACATGTACGACTTTCACTACTCTATCATAAAACCTTTTTATGGTAACCGAATTGAATTGTGCTATACTGACACAGATAGTCTAGTATATGATGTACAGAGTAATGATGTTTACAAAGACTTTAAGCTCCATTTTCTAAAATATTTGGATACCAGCAATTATGACTGTAACAATGACTATAACTTACCAATTATTAATAAGAAGGTTCCAGGACTGTTTAAGGATGAAATGGGTGGCAACATTATCAAAGAATTCGTAGGATTGCGCTCAAAGCTTTATTGTATTAAAACGTTAAACAAAACAATTAAAAAGGCAAAAGGTACAAAAAAATGTATTACTAAAAATTTAAATATGTTAGATTATAAAAATGTTTTGTACAATTCCAATGTAATTCGCAAAAAAAATGTATTGTTCAGATCAATAAAACATGAAATATACACTCAGGATGTAAATAAAATAGCACTTTCAAACAATGATGATAAACGATTGTTATCGTTTGATAAAGTTTCTACTTTAGCCTGGGGTAACGCAACCATATTTATGTAATGCGTTACCATTATTTTTAAATGTAAGTAATTACAGTAGATACATTTTTTACAATGTATTTTAGATAACGTCCTAAATGTAAAGACGAAATATTATGTAAGTACCTACTAATGACTATTACCTAAAGCAGGCTCCAGATACAAGTAATGTGTAATGTAATTGTAAAACATATATTTTCTTGGTGCCAAATAGATTTAAAAATAGATATTATTATCTTTTTACTTGTAGCAAATAATGTTAGAACTTATTTAGTAGTTAATTAATTTTAAGAATGTTTACGCGACATTTCGTAAAAAATACTAAAATATTTACTAACTTTTTATATCGTATCCTACTTAGACGTATCATGTTTATTAAATCATGTTTATTATTCATTTCCAAAACTTCGGACTTTAAAAATTGTATGAAATGTCGTGCCGCATGAACATGATGTTTTCTTTTATTTGTAATAAATAAATAGTATTTTAAGATCACAATTATATCTGTTTCATTTCCATTCCTGATTGATGACAAAGTCACGGTGCATCAATACAATCATGTTTTGATCCAGGCTGATATTTGCTAATTTTTTCAGAATATTGTAATTATTTATATTAAATTAAATAATGACGAAAAAATAAAACATGAAAACAAAATCCAGACCGGAACAAATACTTATTGTATGTTCCGTGCGGGAATCGAACCCGCGACACTAATTTGGCGCAATTAGTCGCAGCTAGCAACACGCTTATAACCTAATACTTACCATTGTGATGCATCAAGACGAGTTCATAACCAATGCGCCAAACGTGTCGTCGAAAATGTGATAAAATATTGGATTGCTTTGAAGAAGCACGCGCGGTGCAGAATTTGACACCGAACAGGTGCTCGGGCGCAAGCTTGAACATGTTGAAACATGAAATTGAATCACAGCATAATGCTTTATGGAGTCTAATTGCATATTATTGAGTAACATCCATCATTAGACAGTCAGCCGGAGCGGTCATATCACATCGAGTAAAAACGAAACGAAATTGTAAGTATTGTACAAGTACCCATCTACTTATAAGATTATTTCATCATGTTTTTTTATGTAATTTAGTTAATTATTATTTTGTTTGTTTCAGATCGTTGACAATGTGTGATTCTCCAGATATTATCGACTTCTCACAATACGCTCAAGGTTATCCGACTCCGAGTTTAAGTTGGCATATCCCTGAACAACAAAGACCTGTCAACAAGGAGCCTAGAGCAAGACAAGACTACGAACCTGCCAGCAAGAAGCCTAGAACAAGACGGGAGTGTCTAAAACAGAAGCCATATCTGCATACAAGTCAATCATTCCTGATAAACAATGAGAAGAAAAAAGGTTTACGACTGATCCAGGTACAAGTGTTGGATATCAGTGAACAACAAGAACCTGCAAGTGATAATCAGGACATGGTAATGTTAAGTGTGCAGTATGTAGTGACTGAATCAGTGGATCATGTTATGGATGAGACGCAATCGTTAATTAATAAAATATCAAAAAAACTTTGTGGAGATAGATGTTATTATTAACTGGTGTCATTATTTTGTACGTACCTACTTTATAAGTTGTTGTGTAAAATTTGCAGTAATAAGTAATAATAAATTATGTAAGTAATCTACTAGTTATTTGGGTATATTAATATTAGGAATGTATACCATTTATTTGCTTTCTTATTCTTTAGTGTTTTGAATGTATAAAATGTTAAATATGAAATAATTATATATGTTTTACTGCAATTAACTCTTTGTATTTTATCTTGTACTTATTATTTTTGGGTAGGTAGTTATAATTAGATTGTAATAATTGCAAATAATGTAAAAAAGTAAATAAAAATATATTCTTTCATAATTTAATTTACGTTTTTTTATTACTTATTAATACTCGAACTCTAAATTAGCTCTAGTGTGATGTATAATTGTAGGTTATTTGCTTTCAGTATTTTTATAATTAAATTTAAATTTTACATGTTATAATTATATCATGTTACTGCAGCTAATTTAAAGTTTGTTATGTAGGTTACCCTGATTATACTAAATAAAACACTCATAAGTAGATAGACATTTTTTATTAACTGTTCAACACAATAATAATTAAAATAAATTAAATACAGACATGTTATTATCAAAATACCATTTCCTTATACAGATAGCATTATTCAACGCACAATTCATTTTATGATTCACACAATTAAAATCAATTTTATTTTTACAAAACCTTCTTTTTAATTCTGAAAAATTAGGGCATCCCTTCTCACCTATGTCGATAACTTCACAGTTTGCACATAACTCTTTAATCCATTTAATCTTTTCCAAACCCTTTGTGATAATTTTTTTATTTTCTAAGAATGGTAAAATTACACGTTGAAACTCTTTGTAGTCTATGTAACCCTCGCTCCAGTAAATTCCTCGATTTCTTTCTAACCACCTCACCTGCTTTTTTTCTTCTTGTGTTAGGTAATGGAATGAATATGGTGGTTTTACCAAGAACGTCTGTGTATGATCCTGACTCGCAATGGCCAATTCTTTGACAATAAAATTATTTATAGAATCTTTAAATCCTTGGAGTTCCACTATAATGGTATCCGCCTTCATGATATCTTCTTGACAATGCTGCTTAAGGGTTTGTATTCAACAATGCAATCGTTCAGAATGAGACAGTATGCTGAAGTTTTATCTGGTATCTCTGAATCACTCTCAATTTCTACTCTCACATCCACAACCGGACCTGTCTTTAGATTATCCGCTTGTCTAGAACAATCAATGACAAACAGCGGTGCTAAATCTCTAAACTGTTTTTCGCTTAATATGGGCTCCGGACGACGTCCATAATACGACTGTTGGAATCTGGTGTATTGCTCGTATAATAAAGCGATTCTGTTATTAGCAAAACTCACATTTAGGTTTTCATACGGAAAATAAGTTGAATTGAGGTACACTCTAACGTTTCGAACATGACAGTGATCGAATTGAGACATGTCTGAACTTGCATTGCTTTTCCTATTTGACTGTAGCCCGATAATAACGTATCTTGGTTTTTCTATTTGAGATGAAGTTTTGATAGACCAAGTATGTTTTGTAGTTTTAGGCAAAGCTGGATATTCGTACAGATCCCAATTTCTATATATCATTTGAAGTGGGCGATCTTTTTCTAATACTTTTAACAAACCAATTTTTTCTTTGTCTGATACTTTAACATGCGGTACGCGCCATATGATTTTATTAATCTGAACATCATCCACTACTTCGCCAGTATTCAGTTTTACAGCGTTCAAATTAGTATTACTTCGTAACAATATCAGTTCATGTCTACTATTTATCACGACTTTTTTAAAATCTTCAGCAAAACCGAGGAGGTTACAAAGTGGTATTGAAGCAGAAAATCTTCCTCCATCAATATTTTTTATACCATCAATATTCCAGCCCCAAGCATTAGACATTTTTGATTCACTTTCGTTCATTGAAATTAGTGATTTCATGGTTGTTGTTATACCTGCATTTTTTATTTTGTCAATCTCCACTCCATTTAGCTCATACCTAATGTCTTGGAACAAGTAGAGTAGAGCATTGTTCGTGAAATTGACACTAGTAGCTTTGTCCTTCGTATCTTTTTTGGTAACGTTAACAGTTCCTTCCAAATATAGGGTGCTAGCTGATGGTAATATGTACAAGTCCTGTTGGTTGATAGATATGCGGATTTCATCGTTCCTGTTAAAACTCGTTACATAGGGTTTGTAGGAATGAAATTCGATTCCTTCTATAGTAGTATCGCAAGTAGGAGCGGATAAAACGTCTAAGATATTCATTTTAGCAATCCAATTGCTCTAAGGAATGCTTTATTGTCTTTAGTTAATTTTATTTTCTTCTTAGATAGAGGTCTTATTTGATAGGTAGCTCGAGCAGAACTGATATTCTTAACTTGTTGAGACACATTTTTATTGTAATCAATCATTTTTTTCTTCTAAGATGCAGATACACCTGCACTTCTTCACCACGTAAATTGATTAATCGTTTGTTTATATCTAACAACCTGATATGTATGCAGCTTATGTTGTTTTGATTGATTGGAAAGTATATTGCGTTCTTCGGGATTTCTATGATCCTGTATCCAGGTGGCACATTAAGTGCAAATTCGTGAATAATATGACTGGGTTCACCGTTTACATAGGAACCGCTTACAATATCACATTCAATCCTGACTACGGTCGTAGGTAGAATGTTGACTGGAGACTGTGACACATGCCATTTATTTGCTTTCAAGATTTGTTTATTAAATCCTAATAGTCTTCTAAAAGAGTCTTCTTTGATAAAATTAATGTCTTTTGTACAAAATATTGTAGTTTTTAATGTATTATTATTGCACCGTAGTTTGATAGCTGCATCTTTTATTTCGGATTTTAAATAATCGCTGACATCTTGTAATTCATAAGTGCCTTCCGGTATTTCAATAACTTCATTAATGCCATAATAGAACTTATTATTACTTTTATCAATGTTTGGAATAGAATTAAATGTTGAAAAGTGCAATAATGCACACTCATATTCTCCATCTAGTTGCAACGTATTAGGATAGTATGTAGTTAACACTGACGAGTCTCCAGTTATCGACAAAGTGAGTGACATCTTGCAAATGATTGAAATGAAAGAAAAGTATATATTTTATATTACATTTTTATTCCAAAAACTCCACAAATAATTTAAACATAAATGACCACAATTGACTGCGTTAAATTTTTGATATCTTGTGTAGTTATAAAACACATTACAATTTTTGAAATATTGCATCAATTCCATGGGAGGTTTTAAATTTCCATAGCTATCAAAGTATTCACAGTGATTGTATACTTTAGCATAAGCTACCCAATGCGTTCCTTCGTTCTTAGAATTGTCTAAGTTAACGATACCACATTCAATGCGTTTCGGCTTCCGAGGTAGTTGATCCTTCATGTAGATCCCACGAAAATATGGGATGTCTCTTGAATAATTTCGGATGTCTACATTAGTTAGAGGTCGATTGGGTAGCATATTTTTCAGTTTTTTGAAGATGTTATAAACAATCCTTTACCACTTTTATACGGCTTAATGTATAAACCCTTGCCCAACACTAAAGCCTCCATAGCTTTATTATGTCGTTCTGTTTCTTGTAAATTTTGTTTGTTTGCTTTGTAATCATTGACGGTTTTTGCAATGCCAGCTGCACCCCCAGCTAAAGTTCCTAAAGCAGATAAACCAGCAAAAATTGGAATTAAAGGCAAAACTCCCCCAGTCTTTGGTATGGGTATTACTCGGGGTACTCGAATTCGATGATGAATGTTTGGAAATAACTTTTTTGCGGCTAAGTAAGCTGCTTTTATTAAAGTCTTACTATCTTTGCATTTGAGTTTCTTAATTTTCGATTTTATTTTTGAAAACTAAGCTTTTAAATGATTTAATGCCGGATCCAGACTTTAATTTCGCTTTCATAACTTTGTTAACTAGCCAAGAGCTTAGTTTTTCACCTTTCCCTGCATCTTTTGATTTAAGTCTTTGTTTAGCCATGTTGAGTAGTTCTAAATCGGCTTTGTGACGATTTGATAAGTCTGTATGGTTTGTATACGCAATATCGTGTTGCATGCAAGCTTCGTCTAGCTTATTTACACCTCGGTCACCTCGCGCTAAGCGTTTGTGAAGTTTGGTTCCTGGTCCGCAATAATTGTATCCTGGCAAATGAACTTCGAATGGTAGATTATTAATTATGCCGTTAACTAGTCCACCCCCTTGCATTATTCAAATTATAATGATCGGATTTCAAATGAAAAATGGTTATATAATATCTTAGTCCATTATTGCAGCTTTTTCAATCCAACTGTTTTCTGCACTGTTCAGACCTAACCATTTAACATACAATTTATTTCCTTTCTTTTTCAAAACCTTTTCTATCAAATATACATCAGGATAAATAGATCTTTGCAGTTCTTGTTCGTAAAAAGCTCCTAATATGTCTTGCTTTCGTCGATCTTCTATGTGATATGTTACTGGTAAGGTTTTATTTACCTTTTTTATAATAAATAATTCAGTCGACCAATTAGGAGTATAACCTTTCTCAAAATTATGTTTGTATTTACTTATACGGACACAATCACCAACTTTGAATTTAGGCTTCCACGGAACTAAATCATGTTTGTTTATTTTTTTAATATTTTCTTTGATTACTTGTTCATTACTTTTATTTACATCTACTGGTTTAAATTGAATAGTGCGATGTTTTGTGTTGTTATATCTCTTCAATGTATCTTCCAATGGTAGATCTAACCATTTATAGTTTCCATTGAGACTAAAATATTTATATAATTTATTTTTTACAGTTCTAATCAGTCTCTCTACAATTGATGCTTTTTTAGTAGAAAACGATGAGTAATGGTTAATGTTATGCTTTTTCATAAGCGTTTGAAAAGTGATGTTATAAAATTCGGTCCCCATGTCAGTTTGCAAGTTAACCGGATTATTACGACTGCTAAGCAGTATATGTTCGAATGCACGAGTAACATCAAATTTATTTTTTGATTTTAACGGTTCAGCCCAGGCATACTTTGAGAAGCAGTCAATCACCACTAAGATGAAATTGTAACCTCTGTTATACTTTTTTTAGGTTTTGCATGTCCATCAAGTCTGCTTGCCATAAGTCGTTGATTCCTTTCAAAATAACAGAACGTCGAAGGAAATTTCTCCGTACCCCTTTGTGTATTTCATTCACAATTTGCTGTTTTGTCATTACGAAGTTTTTTGAAGTAATTTATCTACCACTGCTTTAGTATAAAACTTATCTTGCAAAT